>VYXC01008166.1:163223-178208 GCA_013397175.1 Platysteira castanea
CGCCGCCAGGACTGGGTAGGGATGGAGCGACAGATGGCCGGGGGAAGGGAGGGTGAGGGGGGAAGGGAGGCGGGACAGAGGAGTTGTGGGGGGAGGGACGGGCAGGAGACAGAGGGACAGTGGAACATAGAGGACATGGAGGCACCGGGGGGATATGGGGGCGGTAGAAGGACCTAGGAGACCTGGAAGAGGTGGAAGGACCTGGGAGATGGAGGAGACAGGGCTGGTGGGCCAAGAGGTGATGGGGTGATGGATGGAAAGTCCAGAGCAATGGAGGGACTTGGGACAGAGTGTTTAATAGGGCATGGGGGGGTCATGGGACATGGTGTGCGGTGGGATGGAGCAGCTGGTGGCTAGGGGAACACTGAGGCCAGGACAGAGGGACATCAGCACCTGCAGCAGGAGAAGGTGCAACCTCAGGAGCCAAGACATGCCCGAGGAGTCCACTCAGGCTCTGCCCCAAATGCAGGGGTCCCAGATGCTGTCCCCCACCTCCTGGGGTCCCTCCCTCCCCACCCCCACATCTGCCCCCAGATTTGTCTCTCTCCCCACATGGATCTATGTTGGTGTGAAGCAGGTTGAGGTTGCAGAACATCATGGAGGAGATAGAGATACACTGTGGGGCAGCTCAAGGTTGAGGTGCAACCCATGGTTCACATCACATTGCATTATGGGTCTGGTTGCATCATGCTGTGGGGCACACTGGGTTGCACACTGGTTGGTGATCTTGTGTGGGCTACAGACATCCTGTGGGTGCCGTGCCATGGAGTAACCCCACCCTCCCCACACAAACCCAGCCCCACACAAACGGCTGCTGCTCAATGCTTTTTATTGGCCGACCAAGGTTAGGGGACTGGGAGTAGGGGTGGGCCACTTGGAGGTCCAGGAGATATAGTTGGGGGTCCAGAGCTTCACTCTTCATGAAGTCCCTTCTGATGGAGAAGGAGAAAAAGGGAGTGTGAACATGGGGAAGTTGTGAGGCAGCCATGGGGCAGGTGAAGGGCAGGGGAAGGTCCCACCTTAGCTCCAATGTCACGGCTCTTGGCCCGCAGCTTGTTGACCTGGGACTCGGCGATGTCAGCACGCTCCTCTGCTTCATCCAGCTCATGCTGCGCCTTGCGGAACTTGGCCAGGTTGGAGTTGGCCTGCTCCTCCTGAAGGGGTAGGGACACCAGTGAGGTTCCCACACATCTCTGTCTGGCCTCCTGCCACCCTGCCAGCTGTCCTTCCATCCAACTTCCTTATTGATCCATTTGGCCCATCATGGACCCACCTGTCCTTCCAGACATCCCATCTTCCAGCCACCCAAACATCTACTCAACTAAGCATCCATCCAGCATTCCATCCATCCATCCATCCATCCATCCATCCATCCATCCATCCATCCATCCATCCATCCACCCATCCATCCATCCACCCATCCATCCCTCCCACCACCATCTCTCCATCCCACCACTTACCAACTTTCTCTTGACCTACTCTCCTCACCCTCTTGACCACCCCAAGGTGTCCTGCTACTCCCCACGTCCTCTCCCACACCCCAATCCCACCCTGTCCCCTCCTGGGGGGTGGTCCCACAGATGACCCTCCAGTGCTCACCGCCTCCTCTGCCTGTCGCTTGTAGGCCTTGACCTTCATTTGGAGCTTGTCCACGAGGTCTTGGAGCCGGACCAGGTTCTTGCGGTCCTCTTCCGTCTGTGAGGTGAGACACATGTAGGTCAGGACCTGACCCTGCCTGTGCATTGGGTCACCACCAGAGCAATGAGGGTCAGGAGACAGTTAATGATGTTCTTGGGGAGTGGAGCCTCTCTAGATCTGTGGGTGGCCTCAACTGTGGGGCAGAAAGTGCGGTGTCTCCCTGTGTGAAGGTATCTTCTTGCCCCTGAAGAGGTCCCACCTGAGGTTCTTGATCATGCAAAGACCCCATGGATGATGGGACACCAAGAAGTGACCTGGGTGGCTCATGACCTAGACCATGTTCTGGATCCCACTACAGTATCAGACATAGAGGTAGTGGCTGATCTAGTTTACACGTATCTCTCTGTCCAGAAGGTCAGCCAGGTTCTAAGTCATTTACAGCATGAAAGATAAGGCCCTGGGGCCACAGGGGTAGTGGATGACCTCCAGCACCACCTCAGGCAACTCACCTGGTAGCTGAGCTCCTTGACACGACGCTCAGATTTGCGGAGACCCTTAATGCTCTCGGCGTGGCGCTTCTGCTCAGCCTCCAGCTCATTCTCCAGCTCCCGCACACGAGCTTCGAGCTTCTGCAGCTGCTTCTTGCCCCCTTTGAGGGCCAACTGCTCGGCCTCATCCAACCTCATCTGCAGGTCCTTGATGGTCTGCTCCATGTTCTTCTTCATCCGCTCCAGGTGGGCGCTGGTGTCCTGCTCCTTCTTCAACTCCTCTGCCATCATGGCCGCCTGCCCGAGGAGAGAAGCAAGCAAAGAAGGAGGACCAAAGCATGCTCTCCATCACCCTCCAGTGGAAGGTGTCCTAGATGCTGGTCCCCAGCATGGCACTCACATCAGTGATGGCTTTCTTGGCCTTCTCCTCTGCATTCCTACACTCCTGGATGGCCTCTTCCACCTCTGTCTGCAGCTGGGAGATGTCAGCCTCCATCTTCTTCTTCTGGTTGATGAGGCTGGTGTTCTGGAGATAGAGGAGAGGACCTCAGGAGGTGTCTGTTGAACTGCTGACCCATCCTTCTTCAACCCCCCAGTACTTAATTCCCCCCTGCCAACTCTGCAGGCTTAAAGGATCTGGAGATCTTGGTAACTCAACCCATTAGAAGCCCACACCCATGGATGCAGGTGACCTGTCTCCCTGAAGGTATGTCTCACCTGTGAGTGGAGAAGCTGGACCCTCTCACTGGCCTCAATCAGCTCCTGCTCAGCCAACTTGCGGGCCCTCTCAGTCTGTTCCACCACCGCCCGCAGCTCCTCTAGCTCTGACTGGAGGAGGTTGTTTCTCCTCTCCACGATGGCGATGTTCTCCTTCAGGTCTTCATTGACCCGTACCATGTCATCCAGCTGCAGTTGAGTGTCCTACAAGATGGCATGGGGGAAGAGGGTGAATGGGGATGGTGTGGAAGCAGCTAAAGGTCTACCTTTTTTCTACTGTAGGGTGGTGGGACCTACTACACCTCAAAATTCTTATGGGATAGAAGTCTGATCAGTACCTTGAGGTAGCCCTGCAGTGTCTTGACTTGCTTCTGGGCCTCAGCAGCCATGCGGTTGGCATGGCTGAGCTGAATCTCCATCTCATTGAGGTCACCCTCCATCTTCTTCTTCAGCCTCAGGGCCTCATTGCGGCTCCGGGTCTCAGCATCCAGTGAGGTCTGCAGTGAGTCCACCACCCGCAGGTGGTTGCGCTTGGCCTGCTCCATCTCCTCATCCTTCTCGGCCAGCTTGCGCTCATAGTCTGCCTTGACCTGGTTGAACTCCAGTTGGGCCCTCAGGATCTTTCCTTCCTCATGCTCCAGAGAGGCCTGGTGTAGACAGAGAGAAATTAGAGGGCCACAGAGAGGACCAGGACCACATGGGGACTCATGAGGTTGTGATTTGGCTGACCTCAGCCTCCTCCAGTGCAGCTTGGAGCTCCAGTTTCTCAGCATCCAGCTGCTTCCGGACCTTCTCCAGTTCATGGATGGTCTTATGGCTGCCACCCAGCTGCTCCGTCAGGTCCGAGATCTCCTCTGCCCCAATGAAAACCCATCAGACTTGGTGGAAGGTAATGGAAAACAACAAGGTAGGCAGGGAAGGACCACAGTCTCACCTTGGAGATTCTTGTTTTCCCTCTTTAAGGTCTCTAAGTGATCAAGTGACTCCTCATAGGCGTTTTTCAGCTTGAAGAGCTCAGTGCTGAGGGACCTGGCCTCTTTCTGTGATGCCTCCAGCTCCATCTGTGACTCTTCAAACTTCTGCTTCCATTCAGACAAAATCTATGGGGACACTACCTGTTCAGCTGCTGCTTTGCCCATGAAGAAACCTCTTTCCATCCTCCTCCTCCTCGCCCCACTACTCTCCTGGTAGAGACTTGAAGGTCTACTAAAACCTGGCCCTGTAAAGTTGTTCACCTTTCTTCTAGACTTCTTCTCTTGCCTTTCTTTAATTCATGAAACCCACATCTCTCTACCTCCTTCCCACCATTCTCCTTCTGCCATTTCTTGGTCCTCCCACCTTGTCAAAGTTTCTCTGCTTCTTGTCCAATGCAGCAGCTGCTGCATTTGACCGCTCCAGGTCCGCCATGAGGTCTTCAATCTCATTTTGCAGCCGGTGCTTGGTCTTCTCCAGGGAGGAACACTTGGCATTGACCGCCTCCACTGCCTCCTCAGCCTCCTGCAGCCGCTGGGCCAGCTTCTTCCTGCCCCAGGAGAAAACCTGGCTGTGGTGACCCATGGACCGAGTGGGTCAACTCAAACCTTCTTCCCCCCACTGGTTGACTGAGGCTCTGTGCTGAATCTCCTCTACCATCTCCAGGTTCCTATACATTCTCCAGATCCTTCTACAGTAGAAGGGTATTCACTCTTCCCTGCCCCATAGAAGCTCCCTCCATGGGGAGATGACTCACTTAGCCTCCTCCAGCTCCTCAGTGCGCTGGATGGCATCTGTCTCATACTTGGTCCTCCACTGTGCCACCTCAGAGTTGGCCTTGGAGAGCGAGCGCTGGAGCTCAGCCTTGGCCTCTGTCTCCTCCTCATACTGCTCCCTCAGAAGGTCACAGTCATGCCGGGCCGACTGGAGGGCATGGGCCAGTGCATTCTTGGCCTGGGAGGGGAGAGAGGTATGAGGTGAGAAGATGGGTCCACATCAACTTGAGCCATCTTGGCATTCTCCAACTCCAACAACGTAGTTACCAGCCAACCCAACCTAACCCAGCCCAGCCCAACCCAACTCCACCCAACACAACACAACACAACCCAACACAACACAACACAACACAACACAACCCAACACAACCCAACACAACACAACACAACCCAACACAACCCAACCCAACACAACACAAACTCCTTGTAACGCACCAACCTTACTGAACTTCTGAGGACCCTCAATTCATTTTCTCCTACTGCGGGGATAGGCTCGTGATGCACCTCTCAGTCCCAAACCAACCACATCCTTGACACTGGAGGTGTCTTTCAGCCCCACTGACCCCTCCCAACAAAGTCCTACCTTGACTTCTTCCTCTAGCTGCCTCTTGAGGTCCTCCAGCTGTTGTGTGTAGGTGAGTTTTCCTCGAGTCATCTGGTTGATGAAGGCTTCCTTCTCCTCCAGCTGCCTGGAGAGTTCACCTGTTGAGTGGAAAGGATAATCCCTTGCTGGACACATCCAAAGCCATCCCACCAGGCAAGAGATAGACAGTTGGGTTAGGGAAGAACAAGCGCCTCACCATTTTCTGTCTGGAGCTTGGCTCGTTGAGTGGTGAGGTCATTGACCATACGTTGAGCCTCTTCGGACTTGGTCCGGTGCTCATTCATCTGATCTTCCATTGTGCGGCACATCTTCTCCAGGTTGGCCTACAAACAGGAGGGCAGGAAGATGAAAGGGAACCTTGAGAGGGCAAGTGGAAGTGTTGTCCCTTCATGGCTGGAGACCTATTTCCTACCTTGGCCTTTATCAGTTGCTCCATGTTGGAGCCAACATCATCCAGCTCCAGCTTGAGCTCACTCTTCTCCTTCTCCAGCTTCTGCTTGACACGCTGTAAATTGTCAATCTGCTCACTGAGCTCGGCCACGCTGTCGGCGTGCTTCTTGCGCAGCGCAGCGGCCGTGGCCTCATGCTGCAGTGTGGCCTCCTCCAGATCCCGCCGCATCTTCTGGAATTCTGCCTCCCGCTTCTTGTTGAGCTCAATCTGCACCGATGTGGCACCACCTGCCTCCTCCAGCCGCTCACTGATCTCCTCCAGCTCCCGCGACAGGTCTGAGCGCAGCTTCTCCACCTTGGCTCTGCCTGTCCGCTCTGCCTCCAGCTCTTCCTCCAGCTCCTCAATACGCGCCTGTGCTCCAGGGATGGAGATGCTGTCAGCAGACTTGGCTCCACCCAACCCCTCCACTCAACTCAACCAATCAATCTGGAGAGTCTTTAAGTCAAGTCATCCCAACTGACAATACTGTTCAGCTCAACCCAGACAGCTGTAGACCCTTCACCTCAACCAGGCTCAATCTCATCCAGTTCTCTTCAACCCAGTCAAGTTCCGAGTTCTCTAGATCAACCTGGCCTTATTTGAAGACACTCCACTATTTGAAGACACAGACACTATTTGAAGACTTCTCAAATTATCTTGAGATTCTTCAACTCGACTAGTCTTGAGGACATTCAACTCAACCAGTCCTAGAGCTAACTGGATCAGAGAGCTCAGCACAAACTTCTCTAAGGACGCTGGAATGGACATGATTCAACCCCGATGCTTAGCTCAGATGATTCTACCTAAGATGCTCCCCCTACCTTGAGTACCCCAAGCCTATTGGTTCAGCTCAACCCCCACAAAAGCCAACCTGCCCAGAAGCTCATGAGTCATTTCAAGGCAATAAATGACAGAGAGGTTCTGGGACAAGGAACATGCCATGGGCTTCTGACCTCGGGTGGGTGGCACACTGATTTTGGTCCTTCTCAAAAAGATGTGAAGAAGAAAATGGGGAGGACTAGTTCCTCCTTCTGGTTGACCCCCAAGCAGAAGCCCACCTTACCTGAAGCTCTTTGAGCTTCTTCTGGAGCTGGGCTGCAACTGCTTGCTCATCCTCAATTCTGGCATTGAGGGCGTTGAGCTCAAAGTCTTTCCTGGGCGTGGGGAGAAACACCAGGCAGTCATTCTCCTGAGTGCTCAGCAGAGAGAGATGTTATAGGTAAAGGACAAGCAAGTGCACAGGCCCCTACTTTTTCAGCCTCTCATCCAATTGCTGCTTGTCATTCTCCAGGTCCATGATGTTCTCCTGGGTCAGCTTCAAGTCACCTTCCAGCTTCCTTTTGGCCCGTTCCAGGTCCATCCGGATCTTCTTCTCCTGCTCCAGTGAACTCTCCAGCTGCAAGTGAGGAAGCGACACACCTATCAGCCCCACAAACGGACCCCAGAAAGACCTCCACACCCCAAGGGACCAGCTATGTGCCTGTGGTGGTAGTGGCCTATACTCACGTCATCCACTTGCTGTTCCAGTCTTGAGTTTGGCCTTTGTCAGGGTGTTGACCTTGTCTTCCTCTGCCTGCAGGTCATCCAGTGTCTGCTGGTGAGATTCTTGCAGGGCCTTCTTTTCTTTTGTTAGCTTGGCAATGGTTTCATCCAGCCCAGCCATCTCCTCTGTGAGGTTCTTGACCTGCAGGAGGAGAAATATCAGGCCTCCAGCTTGGCAGCAGAGGTAGGACAAGAGACAGGAGGTTGTTCTTGCTCTTGGTAAGCTGGGTCTAAGTCAGGAGGTGCAGGAAAACACAATCAGCCTTGGGTCTTGGTGATGCAATCCAACCAGCCTTGGATCACCACAACCCAACCCAAGCAGTTTTGAGTCTTCATAACCCAAACTTTGGGTCTTCATGACCCAACTCATCCAGCCTTGAATTTGGCAGCCCAAACAGCCTTGATTCTTGGCAACCCAACCCAACCAGTCTTGGGTCTTCACCAAACCTATTCCCTTTGGCTTAAGTCAGATCAATTCCCCACAATTTGATGTCAAGACCTCTCCCCACCCTCACCTTGTTCTCAGTGGCATGTTTCTCCTTTTCCACCTTGGCCAATGACAACTCCAGATCATCAATGTCCTTCTTCAGCTCTGAGCATTCATCCTCCAGCTTCCTCTTCTTTGCTGTCAACTCAGCATTCATCTCCTCTTCATCCTCCATCCGCTCTGTCATCTCCTTCACCTTGGCCTCCAGCTGGATCTTGTTCTTGATCAGTTGGTCACAGCGCTCCTCAGCATCAGCCAAGTTGTCTTGCTCCTGGAAGGGGAAAGGTTGGCTTGAGGTGAATGAAAAAGGAGCACAGCGCTGGGACAGCTAGGTCACTCACAGCCTGCACTTGGAGTTGAAGGTCATTCTTCTCCTGCAGCATGGAGACCATCTTCTCCTCCAGCTCCTTCCGCCGGGCTTCTGACTTCTCCAGGGCCTCCTTCAGCCGCCCAAACTCTTCTTTCATGTTCTGTGGGAGCCACAAAGGTGCCACATAAGTCTCATTTCTTCCTTTTTGTCTCCACATACCACTTCCTCTCTCCATATTCACCTCCATCCACCTTTCCTTCCCATTGCCCTGTTCTACCTGCATCTCTTTCTCCGTCTCGGCACTCTTCAACAAAGGCTTGATCTTGAAGTAGAGCTTCATCCAAGGCCAATTCTTCACCCCCATGAAGGCCCGGAGGTTCCACTGGATCACCAGCAGCGAGTCCCTGGAGAAGGCACAGCAAGATGTGGGTCACCAGGGGCTTCCACTCAACATGGATGCAACACCATCTCCATCTCACCACCCACCTGCGCTCTAGGATCTTCTTGAACTCCTGACGAGAGAGGAAACCACGGACTTGGGCCTGCAAGCGGGTCATGATCCGGGCCAGGCGCTCATCCCGCATCTCTTCCAGCAGCCCCAGCAGCCCAGCCTTGAAGAAGACCTTTGAGGAGAGATGAAGATAAGTGCTGCTGGGATTTGGAGGCGTAGTGGAGGGATGGATGGTGGCGTGGATGGAGGGAGCTCAGATGGGCAGGTGGACAAGTATGTGGGTGTACCATAAGAGTCCATCTGGTCCCACCATGAAAACCTTGTGGATGGTGGAACCACAGGAACAGAGACCAAGTGACCTTACCTTGGTGTGTCCAAACTTGTACTGGTTATGGTCAATATCAAGGGATCCCAGGAGCTTCTCGGCACCCTTGCGGCTGTCAATGAACTGCCCCTCAGGGATGGCAGCAGGGTTCAGGATGCGGTACCTGGTGACCAGAGAGGACAGGAAAACCCTGAAATCAGTCCCAGTGGGGTTGTCCACCTCATCCCCACATTTTCTCCTCTGTACCTACCGCTGGCGGAAGTCCCCATAGAGGATGCGGTTGGGGAAGCCCTTGCGGCAGATGCGGATGCCCTCGAGCACCCCATTGCAGCGGAGCTGGTGCATTACCAGGGGGTTGTTCATCACACCTGGTGGGTCATCAAGACTGGTGAGTCAAGGCCTGCCCCACAGCACTGCTCCCCACCACCACCTTTGACCAGGGCCCAGCACTGTCCTCTGGATCAACCCTCAGAGACTGGCTCACCAGGAGACTTGGTCTCATTGGGGATGATGCAGCGGACGAAATGAGGGTGGGTAGACCGCAGGTTGGTCATCAACTTGTTGAGATTCTCCTGAAAGATGGATGAGGAGATGATGAAGGGAATGAAGACACCCTCCCAGCCTATCCCACCAAGGTTCACTCCTTTCCCTAGGACATATTTTCCACGCCCACACATCCTGGGGTCCACCAATAACCATTGGACTCTCACCCGATGCAGGGCAGAGACAGTCTGAAAGGAGGAACCTTTCTTCTTAGCTCCTTTCCCCTTCTCCACAGCTGTTGGAGAAGAAGAAAGGATGAGATAGGTCAGGGACAGGGTGGGGAGAATCTCAGATGCTAAGGAAGGGGGTGCCCCTTACGTGCATCAGCCCCGGCGTAGTTGGCAAAGAGGTTGGCCAAGAGCTTCAGGGCTGATTTCTGGTAGAGCCCCACCACTGTCTCATTGAGGGGGTCCTTGTTTTTCTGCAGCCACCCAATGATGTTGTAGTCCACTGTGCCAGCATAGTGGACAAGGGCAAAGTGGGCCTCTGGCTTCCCCTTGATGTTGCGTGGCTTCCCAAAGTTGGCTGACTTGCCCAGGTGATTATCAAAGAGCTTAGCCTTGAAGGTCATGTCTGTGGCCTTGGGAAACATGCACTCCTCCTCCAGGATGGACATGATTCCCATGGGCTGGGAAGAAAAGACCTTGTTGGCTACAGTGAACAGCAAGTACGACCCAACTGGCAAGCGTTGGGATTCCTGTGAAACTGTAACTGAAAGGGCTCTTCCCCAACCTCATGAGGGCCTGGGAGAGATGGTACCTTCTCAATGAGGTCAATGCAGGCCTGGAGATCCATGCCAAAGTCAATGAACTCCCACTCAATCCCCTCCTTCTTGTATTCCTCCTGCTCCAGCACAAACATGTGGTGGTTGAAAAACTGCTGCAGCTTCTCATTGGTGAAGTTGATGCAGAGCTGCTCAAAGCTGTTGAACTGGGCAAGGAGAGAGGAGATGGCCAGTGGGGTCAACAGAACACCTAATATGTTCAGTGGGGTCAACCTGAGCACCAGCTAGGTCAACACAAATGAAAACAAGGTCATCTGACCATCCAGTAGGGTTAACTCAACACCCAATGGGATCAACACAACACAGTCAACCAGGGCTTACATCAAAGATCTCAAAGCCAGCAATGTCCAGCACACCAATGAAGTACTGCCTTGGCTGCTTGGTCTCCAGCGAGTTGTTGATCCTGGTCACCATCCAGTTGAACATCTTCTCGTACACGGCCTTGGCCAGAGCTCCGACGGCATAAATCACCTGGAAGAGGGATGTCCCACCAGTGAGAGGGGTCTCTTGGTGTCCTCCTTGCTGGAGATGGCACCACATCACTCCAAAAAGAGGAGGTTTTGGGGTTGTCCTACTCACCTGCTGGACATTCTGCCCCTTGGTGACATACTCATTGCCCACCTTGACCCGAGGGTGGCACAACCCCTTGAGAAGATCAGCTGAGTTAAGCCCCATTAGGTAAGCTGACTTGTCTGCCTCTGAGGATGAAGAAGAAAAAATATGAACCTGGAAGGATCATGGGGTTCACCCCAGATTCCACCTCAACCTTGATTGGACCCAACCTTCTGTGCCATCCGGTTCTGCCTGCTCTTCCCGTTGTTTCTGCTTGAACTTCATATTGCCGAAGTGCATGATGGCACCCGTCAGTTTATAGATGGAGTTCTTCTCCTCTGGGGTGAAGCCCAGGACATCAAAAGCACTCTGTGGGGCAGAAATGTGATCAAGATCTTCTCCCACCCACAGAGACACATACACTCTGCCTGGTGGCCTTCCATCTCACATCTGTGGCCAGGAGCTCCTCTCCATCATCAATGGATGGAACTGTGGTCTCTCCTTGGGAGATGAAGGCATAGTCATAGGGGTTGTTGGTCACCAGCATCATGTCTGAAAGGAGAAAAAGAGGTTGGGACAGACAGGTCCCAAAAGGGGTGCAGGGTCAGGTATTTGCAGGTGGGTTGGGAGTATTGCTTACCCAGTAGCTCTGGCTTCTTATTGGAGAGGATCTGGTAGTAGATGTGGTAGTTTCTTTCAGCCTTCAGCTGGAAGATGACACGAGACTTCTCCAGGAGGTCTGGAGTGGGGAAGAGAAGATGGGTGGAGGTTGGGATGAGATAAAGGGTCATATGGATGAAGGAAGGGAGGCTTGAGGCTGTGGAAGGGTAGGTGAGTGATAGCATGAGGAGAAGGATGGGCAGGTGGATGGAGAGATGGATGGCAGGAGGGATGATGGACAGCTAGCTGTCCTCTCATGGATCCCTCAACCTACTCACAGGTCTCAATGTCAGCCGATGCCAACTTCCCAGTGGCCCCGAAATGGATCCGGATGAACTTCCCCTGGAATAGTAGTGGAAGGAGGTGGAGGTGGCCATCTTCTCCCAGAACATCCTGACCCAAAGACCGTTCCCCATACACTCCACCCCATAAGACCGTTCCTCACAGACTCCACCCCCAACACTCACAAATCGGGATGAATTGTCATTCCGGACAGTTTTGGCATTGCCAAAGGCTTCCAAGGCAGGGTTGGCCTGGATTATCTGGTCCTCGAGGGTGCCCTGGTGGAGTGGAATAGTGTCAGGGGGTCTCTCACAGTAAGGGGCAGGGGATGTAGGGTGTGAGGTTGAGATGGGTGGATGGATGGATGGATGGATGGATGGATGGATGGATGGATGGATGGATGGATGGATGGATGGATGGATGGATGGATGGATGGATGGATGGATGGATGGATGGATGGGAGGGAGGGAGGACACAGAGGTCCATGAAGGTTTGCATGGGTGGTTAGATTGATGGACAAGGATATGGGTTGATGCCATGTGTGGATGGAGGGATGGTTAGTTGGGTGGATGAGGATGGGACAGATGAATGGAAGGTTGGATAGATGGTTGGTTGGTTGATTGGTTGGTTGGTTGGATTATTGGGTGTTTGGTTAGGTAATTGTTTGGGTGGCTGAATGTTGGCCACACCCCAGGGTGTCATCCCCCACCCAGTGCCCTTACCTTGCCCGGAGCCCCCGTCTCCTTCTTGCCACGGTCACCAATGGCAGCGATGACGGCAAAGTACTGGATGACCCTCTTGGTGTTCACTGTCTTCCCCGCCCCGGATTCTCCGCTGAAGCCAAGGAGAGCAATGGTTGGATACTGGTGCTATGGTACTGGGGTGGGGATTCACTGGGGAGGGATAGATAATGGACCTCCACAGACAAGTCCAGATGGTGATAAAGGGTTGGCTGTGCCAGTGGGAATGACTTCAAAGCGGAAGGGGAGGGGCTATGTGCCAGGTGGGAGGGTCTTGGCTGTGAGCAGGGCTAAGACAGTGTTCACAGATGAGGTCACTTACGTGATGAGGATGGACTGGTTCTCCCGATCTGGTGGGATGAGGAGAAGAAACATGAGGTTTTGAAGCCCACCTTGGCTCTGCCCCACATCTCCTCCCCAAAAAAGGATCAGGGGATATGGTGTCCCTGCAGAAAGTCCCTACCTGTCAGCATGTTCTGGTAGGCATTGTCAGAGATGGAGAAGATGTGGGGTGGAGCTTCACTCCGCTTCTTTCCCCGGTAGGCAGCCACCACCTCGGCATTGTAGACGGGCAACCACTTGTAGGGGTTGACAGTCACGCAGAAGAGCCCTGAGTAGGTCTGGGGAAAGGAGCAGGTGGGTCAGAGTCAGGAGGTGCCACCCCACCAGGTGATCCAAGCGGTCTGCAGAAGTGACCTCTTGTGTCTAGGTGATGTCTTGGGTTTAGGTGACCCCTGTGGTCTGGAGATGGGAAATCTTGGTTGTGGGGTTCCAAAGAGGTCTGGAGAGGGGACATCCCGGTTCTGAGTGGCCCATGCAATCTGGAGAAGGGACATCCTGGTTTTGGGTGACCCAAGGGGTCTGGGATATCTTAGATCTGGGTGGCTCAAGAGGTGTGAAGAAAGATCATCCCAATTACGGGTGGACCATGAGATCTGGAGAAGGGATATCTTGGGTCTATGTTGCCCAAGGGGTCTACAGAAGGGGCATCTGAGTTCTGGATGGGGTCTGAAGAACCCCATGGACTCCCAACTCACATAGATCATCCAAGAGGCGTAGCGCTCCTTGAGGTTGTAGAGGACGGCGGGCTCATGGAGGAAAGTCAGCATGGCCATGTCCTCAATCTTGTCGAACTTGGGGGGGTTCTGTTGCATGATCTGGTCCTCCTTGACTGTCACTGTCTGTTCAAGATAAGGAGGACCCCATGGAGAAGGAACACAAGGCAAGAAGTTGCCCCAGTTGTTGCCTCCCATAGGGCCGGAAGCTGGGCATCTGAATGTTCCCTTGAGAGCCGGAGGAGGTCTAGGTGTCCCTCAAGTGACAGAGTGTATGTTTTGGGCTCTGGGTGTCTCTGGGGTGATAGAGGATGTGTGATGGGGTCTAGCTGTCCAGTGGGTTCTGGGATCAGAGTCTAAATATTTCCTGGCTTCTAAAGAAGATGCTGGCATCTTCTCTGAGCATCCAGTGGGTGCTGGAGAAGGCACATTGGGGTCTAGATGTTTCTTGGATTCTAAAGAAGGTGGGTTAGGTTCTTTGTGTCCCATGTGGAATGGAGTTGTTATTTTGAGGTTCTAGTGTCCCAGGTGTGGTTGGGATCCCCCCACCTTGCCATGTTCAGTCTCAGCAGTGATCTTGGAGCCCTCACGACTGACAATGGTGGCCTTGACAAATTCCTCCTTCTCATCAGGGACGAAGATGTCCTTCTTCAGGTCAAAAGGGCGGGTCTGGGCAGCCAACCGTTCCTTCTCCGACTTGCGGAGGTAGGGGGCGGCCTCCCCAAATTCGGCCATTTCCACATCAGGCATGGTGGCGCTGGACGGGGCTGTGTGGGGTAGGAGGGATCAGACCCTCCAAGTGCTGCCAGTTCCTCCCGGCTGACCCCGTTGCAGCTCTTTCCTTGGTGAACCCATCATTCCCTGTTCTTCTCCACATGGACCACTTCTTCCTGGTCAACCCAACTCATTCATTCCTCCCCAGTGCTCCCAGTTCCTCTCCAATGCTCCCACTCCTCCCAGGTGGCCCATCCCAAGTCCATTCTCAGTGGTTCCATCATCTAGAGTTCCCTCCCAGGGCTCCCAGTTCCTCTCCAGTACTCCCAGTCAGCCCCATCCAACGTCCATCCTTGGTGATCCTATCTTCTCCCATTCTTCTCCAGTGCTCCCAGTTCC
This sequence comes from Platysteira castanea, assembly GCA_013397175.1. Classification (NCBI taxonomy): domain Eukaryota; kingdom Metazoa; phylum Chordata; class Aves; order Passeriformes; genus Platysteira; species Platysteira castanea. The sequence continues at coordinate 177,693 of VYXC01008166.1, forward strand.
TTTCCAGTGCTCCTAGTTCCTGCCAGTTGTCCTCATCTCCATCCCAGGTTCCTCCTTGGAAGTCCCAGTGCCGTCCCCAGTGCTCCCTGTTCCTTGCAATACCTCACACTTCCTGCCCTTTACCCCACCCCAGCACCTCCCAGTATGCCCCAGTACTCCTGCATCCCTCCCAGTCCTTCCCAGTTCCCCCACAGACCCTCCCAGTCACCCCCAGTCTCCCCAGACACCCCTCAGTTCCTTCCACTACTCAGCCCCACCTCTCTCTGTGGTCTCCGAGTCAGGGGATGACAGTGCAGACTCAGGGCAGTTCTGGTCCTGGTCCGGGATGCAACAACCCCCCCCAGTATGTCCCAGTATGTCCAGTTATATCCCAGCTTCCCTGCCCAGCCCCACCAGTACTTCTCCAGTACAGCCCCCCACAGACACACAGACACACACACACTAAGAGAGTACTGCTCAGTAAATCCCAGTATCCCCCTAGGATTCATCCAGTACCCTCCCTCCTCCCCCGGTATC
>VYXC01008166.1:180174-285226 GCA_013397175.1 Platysteira castanea
TTTGGGACACCTCCCCCCCACAACCCCTGACATCCTATCAGCTTGTGACGCCAGTGGGGCTGTGGGGCACCTTCACCTCATAACCATATATGGGGCTGGCCCTACAGGTCCCCCTTCCCCCCCTCGACCCCCATAGCTCACCTAAGAATAGCCAGGGGCACCCAGGCATCCAGGCTCCACCAATACCATTAGATGCCCTATAGAGGACCCAGGTGCCTGAATTTCACCTAATTTTCCAAATTTCCCCCAAAGTTTCCTGATTTTTCCCCAAATTTCCTTGGTTTTCCCCTGATTTCCCTAAATGTGCCTTAATCTTCCACAAATTTCCTTGTTTCCCCCCCGCTTTCCCTACCTATATTTCTGTCAATTTCCCCTGACTTTCTTAAGTGTCCCCTAATTTTCTTAAATTTTCCTGATTTTTCCCCAGATGTCCTCATTTTTTCCTGCAAGTTGCCACAAATTTCCTTGTTTCCCCCTTGATTTCCCCAAATTACTGACAAATTTTGTTTTCCCCAATTTCCCTCTACTTCTCTCATTTTGCTAATTTTCCCTCAATTTCCCCTAATTTTCCCTTTTCTGACCTTTTGCACCTAAATTTCCTCTTATTCTCCCTGAACTTTCCCTAATCTCCGTCAAATTGCCTCATTTCCCTCAAGTTTTTCTTTCTTTTCCCTACACTTCTNGACCCACAGGATACCCCCCTTCAGCTCCTATTGGGGCCCTCTCTAACCCCCCTTCTTCCCCCACCCCCCAGTTTATTGTGNCCAAATTTCCTTGGTTTTCCCCTGATTTCCCTAAATGTGCCTTAATCTTCCACAAATTTCCTTGTTTCCCCCCCGCTTTCCCTACCTATATTTCTGTCAATTTCCCCTGACTTTCTTAAGTGTCCCCTAATTTTCTTAAATTTTCCTGATTTTTCCCCAGATGTCCTCATTTTTTCCTGCAAGTTGCCACAAATTTCCTTGTTTCCCCCTTGATTTCCCCAAATTACTGACAAATTTTGTTTTCCCCAATTTCCCTCTACTTCTCTCATTTTGCTAATTTTCCCTCAATTTCCCCTAATTTTCCCTTTTCTGACCTTTTGCACCTAAATTTCCTCTTATTCTCCCTGAACTTTCCCTAATCTCCGTCAAATTGCCTCATTTCCCTCAAGTTTTTCTTTCTTTTCCCTACACTTCTCTAAATTTCCATACATTTTTCCTGATTCCCCTAAGGTATCTCATTTCCCCCCAATTTTTCTCCAAATTTTCCTCAATTCCCTCTAATTGTCCCAAAATTTCACCAACTTCTCCTATTTTTCCCTGAATATATCCTTAATTTCCCCTAATTGAAATTTATTTCCCCAATTTACCAAATTTTTCATATTTTCCTCCTCATTTTTATTAGTTTCTCCAGATTTCCCCTAATTCCATCCTACTTTGCCCCAATCTCCCCTAATTTTCCCCCTTTTCCCTGAATTTCCCCTTTATTTTCTCACAACTTCCACCATTTTCTCAATTTCTCCCTAACTGCCACTGATTTTCCCCAACATTTTCACAACTTACCTTGTTTTCTCCAAATTTTACCTAATTTCCTCCAACACTTTATTGGATATGGGGGGGAAACACAGTGACAAGGATGAGGAAAAAGCTCAGGTACTTCCTGCCTCCTCAGCTTCAGTCTTTAATAGTAAGAGCACATGTTCTCAGGCTACCCAGGACCCTGAACTGTAAGGCTGGGATGGGAACAAGAACAAGGCCCCCATAAACCAAGGAGTGTACCACTCAGGCATTTCCCTCCCAGACTTTCCTTCCCAGACTTTCCCTCCCCTGAAATGTGCTCCTGGTCCTGCAGAAGCTCCTCATCCTCCCAGGACAGGCGAGGTCAGCTACTGCCTCTCCCTCGGCTGAACAGCACTTGACTTGAACTTGGTTCTGACTGACAGAGCTGGAGCTTTCCTTGACCTTAATTTTGGCAATTCGGCCTTTTGTGTCTCTCCAGACAAAACCTCTCTGGGCTTCCAACCCCCTCCCACCTCCACCCACTCTCTAATGACAGGGCTTCCTTTCCTGGTGCTTCCTCAGTGCCAAGAGCATTCCATTTGGCTATTTGTGTTCCCTGACCATCACACCGAGCTGCTTCTGTGCTTCCCCATCTGCCATCCTGCCTTCCATATGTGCCAAGTGCTGCCAGCTGCCAGCAGAGCTCCCACCCGCCCAGCCGTGCTCCCTTGCCCATATGCATCCCTGCCACAATGGCCTTGCACTCAGTCCGGGGAAAATAAATGGGATCTATTGCCAGGTAAAACTGACCCAACACCTTCCCCTCTTCTTTGGCAGGACCCCGTAGGATCCGACCCCATACAGGCAGGAGCTGTGGCTCAGGTTCCGTGGTGGCCCAGCACCTGGAGCCTGAGGTTGTTCAAAAACCCAGAGTACTCCTTCTGAAATGAGAAGGGGAAGTGAGTGGCCTTTTCCTCTCTGGTGTGTGACTGCTGACAGGGCAGTGCCACAGAGAGCAGACAGCAGCAGCACGTGTAGATACAGACTGCTGAGACAGTCCTTTCTTTATGGTACTCCCTTGAGGGGGACCCAAGACATGGATGGAGAGGAAGGTACAAATAAAGCAACTCTAATTCCCACCACGGCACTCTCTTCCTCTATCAGGAAGTGGGAGACAACGGGAAAAGGAAGTGTGGACATAAACAGGCCCTGTTCCAGCAGCACCAGCCTTTTGCCTGGCTATGACAGGAAACCAGAGAAGAATACATGCTGGAAGGAGGAGAGAAACCTCTGTGTCAAGACTTCTGCAGCGTGCCCTTCCTCACAACTCCAGGAAAGCCTGGGACCCCAGCCTGATTCAAGCTTGGCAAAAGTGCCTTTGTGCTGCCATCATGGACGGAGTCCTGCACTTCACTCCCAAAAGAAGGTGCAATGGATTTTATTGATACAAGAGTGAGTTAACGAAGTTCAGTGGCAAGCATGACACTGACTTAACAAGTCTCAAGGTTGGAGCTTCACTCAGCGCCTCTCTCAACTTGTTTTCTGCAGGCCAAGAAAAAGAGAGCAGTGAAGACGTGGGAAGGCAGTTCCTGTAGAAAACAGCCATGAAAACCACAGATGCGTAGCTTTTTCCTTTTAAAGCAGTCTCGAGGCAGACTGCTGCAAGTTCAGAGGCACCCGACAAGTGCACAGCATTCTCATTCAGTGCACATCTGCCCAGTCTGGTCTCACAGTTCCTGCTGCACCTGTGGCTCAGGCAGAGACACAAAGAGCAAGGAAAGCTGCTGCTGTTGCCAAGTGTTTCCTATCAACAACAGTGCTCTCCTCTGCTTTCCTGCTTGTTCCCCTCCCTGAACACTGGTCCTACTGAATGCCCTGCCCCACTCTCTCCCTTTGCACCAGCCCTGAACTGCTCAGTCCTTTGGGGCACTCTCCAAAAACCCCTCCCTGTCCACCTGGGCTCAGAGCAGTTCTGCCCACAGCCAAATTTCTGCAAATGGCACCATGCAGAAGGTTGGGGCAGCAGGACTCTAATGCTGATCAAAGCCAAGAGATTTAAGTCTTCACACCAAGACAGTGCTTTGCTGAAACCTTCACAGGCCCAGTTCTGCCTCAGCACTGCTCTCTGTCAGCTGTGTGCAACACAGACTGTGGAGACACTGCTGTTGCCTGAATGGCCACGGTGGCCACTGGGTGACCAGAGGGTAGCCATTCACAGCCCTGACCACGGGCTGTGAGTGAGATGCACTGTGTGCTCTGGCGTTATGCCAGCAGAAGCAGCCTTGACCTGAGCAAACCCTGACATCTCCTGCTGCTGAAGGGGACAAACACAGAAGGAGACACAGGCCTGGCATACTGCTGCCTCCTCTGGAGGTATTCTCCACCAAGCTGCCCCACGTGATAAGCACCTGTCAGACACATGCCAAAGCTCTCCTTATGCTTGGAACTCAGTCTAAGATGGGGTCATGCCCACTCCGCTTTCTGTGGTCACAATGGCGCTACAGGGGCTGCAACAGATGGACATCCCCTACCCTGGAACATGCGCCTGGTCCTCCAGAAGCTCCTCGACCTCCTGGGGCAGGTGATGTTGGCTACTTCCTTACCTTCAGAGAACTGGCTTAGCCCTCCTGGGGACATTAAACCTCCACTTCCTCTGAAGCAGGGGACGCTGGCACACCCCTGTTACCAGCTTTTTGCTCTTGGCTGGGCTCTTCTGATCACAGCAGGGGAAGTGGAGCAAGGCAGAACAGAGCCCTGGGGACCTCCTAAACACCACCTTCAGGTGCAAGCTGCAGAAAGACTTACTGAAAGAGAACAGACAGACAAACAGCACCAGGGTTACTGCCATCAGAGCCTTTGTTCTCCTGCAGGCCAGCAAGGAGGAAAAGCACCTTGAAGCCTGCAGTACTCATGCAGTTCAGCAGCAGACTCAAAAGCAGCAGGATGCAGGTCGTGAACCTGGTATCCCTGGCTTCGATCAGCTTGGTCCTGCACAAGCTGGAGTCAGTTGTAGAGTCATCACTGTTGCAGTGGGGTTCCTGCAACCTTCCCTGGCAGACAGCTTTGGCCCATAGAATGAATCAGGAACAATATTTTTGATAGATGTTCAGAGATGTTTATTCCTCGGCTGCATGCTTGCCAGCCTGAGCACAGACTGCAGCACAGACTGCTCACAAAAGACTGCCCCGAATCATGTGAACACCAGCCTAGGTAAAGGAATCTCTAGGCAGGGTTACATTTGAAATGACCAGTGAGGAGCAGGATTCAGGTACAATGGCATTAAGGAGTCGAGAAACCCCGCCTGTCCTAGACAATGCCTCCACTCCCAAGGCCCATCCCCGCCAGGGGGACACCTCCACACATCACCAAGTGCACAACATGTCATCTGGAAAGGCAGTGTTTGGCACCATTTTGTTAGGGACAAAGGGCTCTGGCGCCAGAGGAGGATAAGGAGCTGCAACAAAAGCTGTGGCCAGACCTCGCATGTGTGGGCGTGGAGAGGAATTCTTTGGAAGTGGAAGGGACATAAGGAACACCCATTGCTCCTGTCACCATCCCGTTGGTACCTGTGCTGTTGCTGTTCTGCTCTCCATCTCAAGAGAAGGGTCAGCCTTGTGCCCTTACTGTTAAACAGCCAGCAGGGCTTGTGTTTCTCCTCTCCAGTGGCATTTCTTTACGCTGTTGAAGTTTGTCAATTACATCAAACTGAGTGGGGAAGTGGACCCTTTGGAAGGAGAGACACCCTGCAGGAACACCTGAATAGGCTGGAAGAATGGGCTAGCAAGAGCTTTATGAAGTCAACCAGGACAAATGTAAGGTCTTGCACCTGGGAAAACATGTTCCAGGAATGCAGCACAGGCTGGAATCTACCTGGATGGAGAGCAGCCATGTGAAAAGGGACCTGGGGGTCCGATGGACAAGCAGCTCAATACAGGTGAGTAGTGCAGAGAAAGTCAACAGGATGCTGAGTTACATCAAAAATGACATCACCAGCAAAGGCAGGAGAGCCATTATCCCATTCTATACATCACTCATCAGGCCACATCTGAAATACTGTTCAGTTGTGGTCCCCAGTATACAAAACTGATGTGGATGGGCTGGAGACGGTCCAGAGAAGGGCCACTCAAATGACCCAGTGACTGGAAAGCCTGACATATGAAGAGAGGCTGGGTTTGTTCAGTGGGAAGTAGGTTTGTTCAGCCTTGAGAAAAAGAGGCTTACGGGAGACTTTATCACCATGTTCTAGTATTTAAACAGTGGCCACAAAGAAGATGGAGATTCTATATTTACAAGAATCCCATGGAAAGGATAAGGGGTAATGGGTTACTCCTGAAGGTATTCTTTTTCACCAAAAGAGGAACATTTTTCCCAGTGAGAACAATCAGCCATTGGAATGATCTCCCCTGGGAAGCAGTGGATTCCCCAATACTTTTAAAATCCATCTGGGCAAGGTGCCTGGGCCATCTTGCCTAGATAATGCTTTTGACCTGAAAGGTTGGATCGTCCAGCTTGGTATTCTCTGGTTCTATGATTCTATGATGTACCAGAAGCAGATAGGGAGCAACTTGCTTCCACCTGGCAGGGATTCAACTATATACATTTACTCCTTTTGTTCACATTTTAATCAGTCTGACCATTGCTGTTTTGTCGAAAGAACTGGAAACATTCCCATTGCCACAGGAGGTCACTCTTGGGCAGTGTATGCGTGCATGTGGCAGTGATAAGCACTATCATTCCACTTTTGAAAAGAAGCTGTTACCAGCTTACAAAGGACTGGCAGGGACTGAACCCTTGACCCAAGGAAGGAACATAAAATTGCATTGCCAATACCTGTTCTTAAACCTATGCTTGCTGGTAAACCAGTACCTTAAGGTGTAGCATGTAAGACCCCTGTACAGTGGTTTGCCACCAGGTTTTACTGCACAGCCAATGCCACAACAGGTACAGTCAGGTAGCTTTTAAAATAAATTGATACAGAAATGTGGTCTTGGGGGTGCAGTTAAGTGGACTTTGCACTAACTCTGTTGACCTCAGAGTAGTGGTCCCCAGTATGGAGAAAGATGAAGCAGGTTGTTTTTAAAAATGGTGTCACTAATTGGGGAAGAAATTTATGGGAGGCCACGCAATTCTTAATATCCTAACAGACAGCAACTGGTAGTCAGTGTATAAAAGTTTTGAACAATCTCCTGTGCTGAACTAACAGAAGCAGGATGGTGTGACCACCTCAGTGTGGCATCCAGGACATTAGGAAAGAATTCACCACGGTTGCTCTGAAAATGCTGGGTTACTTTGCAGTGGGTTTGAGGGAAACGAATACAGGAAATGGACGTGAAATTTATCATCACAGAGTGAATACAGTCCAAGTCATAGGTCTTTCCCATTCCCAAGGAGCCACTGATGTCCTAGACGTATGAGTGAAAGATACCATTTATCTTGTTTGCTGTGGAAAGAGTCCATCTAGCACATACAGTAGCTATTTCTGGGAACTACATTAACACTCCCTGTGGTGGGGTGTTATCACCAGAGAGAACATTGACAACATCTAGAAAGTCCGTATCCTTCGTATATCAAACAATCCTGACCCTTCCATTGGGAATTCTCAGATCCTGTTAGGGAAATGTTGATGCACAATGCAGTAATCAAGCAGACCTATGGATGATGGTATAATCAAGCACGCCTATTCCATGACATAGAGTGAGAGGCCCAGTATATTCAAAACCCACTAGTGAGGTAGCAAAAATCAGATATCCACCTGATTGCCCATACCTTACATTTGTTTAGAGATCTCTCTGAGGATATGGCTGCCTGGACTTGAGTAGAGAAATTAATACACTATAAAGGACCCCCCAAAACAATCACAACCCTACTGAAGCTCCTGCTCTTCTGTGTAAGTTTTTCCTCTTGCACAGTTGTACACATGTGAAATAACAGATAACACAGCAAGGGATGGGGATACCTGCTGGGAAACAACCATTAGAATTCATGGTAAGTCTGTGAGCCAACTAGCCATCAAGGGCGTGTGCCACAGGATAGAGTATGAAATTTGATATTTCCCTGATTCCCATTCCCACTGCTACATCAGTAATAGTTACTCAAGAACTTCCAAAAAGATTTGCAGTTTTTACCTTTGAAGTTTTTGGATGTTCCATTTGGGTATGACTGTGTCCGCGGGGACACAATAACGAGGCTCTTACACTTGCTAGGTTTAGCAGAAAGAAGCAAAATGGATACTCTTTATTGACACTACATCATTCTTATACACATTCTAATACTTAAGTAAACATCGGCTCTATTTACATAACACTGTGTGAGAAAATTTGACTTCAAGGTTAAAAACAGAAGGCTTACAGAATTCCAAGGCAACATATGACGGGACAACATTAGCTCGAGTATAATCCCATTGCTCATAATGGATAGTACTTACATGTGAACAATGGTGCTGTCCCACCAGAATACAGACAAAGTTAAGCATCTTTCTGGAGGATTAGGAACAGTTGGATTGGGCACAGGAGCATTGGACTCTATCAGTTCAGAAATCACTAATAATTAAGTGTCCAGTCTATTAAGCAGACAAGCCATTATTGATCAGCTCCTGGATAAAATAAATGGAAAGGATGCAACTATCAGCACCTTGATAATTAGCCTAAACCTTTGGAGAAAACTCCAGAAGATTTTCAAGGAAATGTGTGCAGGTGTTCACAAATCTGTTTCAAATTTCAGCAGTGCCATTGCTTGTGTTGTCAATCAAACCTTTATTATAAATAAATAAGAACTACAAGCCCATTGGATCCATAATGGGAATCTTGTGATGTTAGGGACCTTGTTATTTGGACTGATGCCAGTATCATAACCTCCATTTTTCAAAGCTTAGGAGTAGCAAGCAAAAGTAGTCTGTTGGGTGGGTCTGTTTAGCACCACACCATAAGTAGGGAAAGTGAAAATGAACCCATTTACACACCCCATTCCCTGTTATTGTAGCCAGTAGAATGTGGCTGACAGTTCAAGGGGCCAAATACACAGATAGAGGTAACCTCATCTATACTCATGGATTTCAAATGGCGAAAGCACGAACAGTACTGCCCTGAACATTCAGAATTACAAGGCCCTTGTACAAATAATATGGCCTCAGGTAACTGGTATTTAGGCTAAGTGTATGATCACTGTATGGTTTTACTGAAGTAAAAATTGGCTTGTATATGCATTTGGTTTGCTTTGTGATGTTTTCTGTGATGACAGGATGACTTTATAGAAACAAAAAATCTAATTCATATTTTTGCTGCTGAAATACTATCTTACAACTTGAACAGGACCCTTAGGAACATTATGGGACATGGTACATTCTCAGACTGAAGAACTGAAAATTTTAATCAACAAGTATAAGAAAACAATTGCTTATCAAAAGCAAATGACTGTTTCTATCAGGCACGACACTGACCAGACTGTCAAAACTGTACCAGGAATTGAACAAACTGCTAAATACCATTGGTATGAGATTTTTATGTGTTATGCACCATCTGCAACTGGCATATTGCATCTTAGGTTGAAACTCAGGATCATTGTATTGTTTTTCTGTATTTTATTTGTTTTATGTATCCAGATTTAGTGCTAACATCATTCTGAAAGCATGTTATCTAATAATAAACTGCGATGCTAGACTTTCCCATGGAAGTGCTCAAAGCTTTTACCTACCCTCACTCAGAGTGAGGCAGGAAGAGTAGCAGTACTTCACCCACTGGAGCATGGGACTTACCAGACTTTTTGCCTATACTAGGTGGTGGAGTGTGGGTGATTACTTGACTCCTGCCCAGGTTTTGGCCTAACACACAGCTCATGCTAAAGCCTGATGTATGGCTGTACCAGTACAACTAAGCTAAAGTGAGAGCAACACATAACACTGGCTGAGAGAGTGAATTTGTGAGTTATTGCCTCTGTCAGCTAATGAATTTGTGAATTAGTGAAAGTATGAAGTAGGGAGTTATTAACTAGACTAGTCTGCTGAGAGAGGATTGGACCCTTGTATGATTTTTACCTAATGAGGTAATGAAATACAGATTGGCACACAAGAGAGCATTGTCCTTTAAATTTGAGAGATCCAAATGAACTCTGGCATGCATGTCATCCAGAATCTGCTACGTGACTTTGTTGGCAGTCCTCTGACTGTTTGTTCCTTTACCAAGGGATAGGTTTTCATTCAGTTGCTTTCTGTCCCCTAAGTACTGCTTAGCTATAATACAACAGAAATATTTATAGGGAGCTGATACCTTTAATAGTACTGCGAAAATTGTCATTGTATGTTGACAACAAAAGAAAACTTATTTCTAGTTTTGTCAAGCTCTGGTGACAAGCTATGGTTTGTTTTCTTCTTTCTATACTCCCATAAAATTAAAGATAGCAATTTATTGGTGCAGGGAGAAAAGAGAAGAGATGAGAGGAATGGAAGAGCTTTGCATTTCTTAGCTTCATTTCCTATTTTTGTGCTGGGTGGCTCACTGAGATATCAGCTTTCACTGAACAAAAAAATTCCTTCCTCTGAGAGACTGAAGTCATGCCATCGTACTGCTGCTTGCTTGACAAGTGTATATTCACTTAAATGGTTTGTTTCATCTGCTCTTTATGGTGCTTTTGTATTAACACCAAGTGATGATTAAGAAAGGTCTCTTTTCTTTTTTATTCCAACTTTAGAAGTCACGAACACAGACACATTGTATGGTAATAAGGTATATAATTTTTACACGGTTTTTTTCCTACCAAAATAATTAGAGTGTTAGTCATATGCTAAACAACATACTTTATTTCAGTAGAAACACTACAGAAAAGCATAGTCAAACTCTTCATTTTCCATACATGCATCTCTTCTTTTTCTGCGACAGCCTAAGCCATTCATAATTAATGTTTCTCATTTTTAAAAAAATGTAACTTTTTTACAGTTAAGTGAATGAAGCATATCAGTTTCCTGTACAGCATGGTTGTCCTGAGATAAATTACGTGTCTTATCAATTTATTTGCAAGAAGCTTTTTTTCCCCCCAAGAATTAATTTTACAGTATTATTGGGGTTTATGCCAGGAAGTGATTGCTCCTGAGCCAGCGACTCACATTGCAAAAATTGTGCTCAGATACTTTTTTCAGATAATCCTGGACAAGTCAGAAATGCTGATGGGACAGGAGGGCTGTGGCTGGTCTTTATTCAAAGAAAAGTTTTTAAAAGGTTATAAACATGTTGCCTTCACAGAGTCAAGCCACCCCAGCCTCTTGAGAAAGAAATTAAGGCTGGACAGGGCAGCAGCCTGGTCAGGACAAGAAGAACAACAACAAGCTGTGCTAAGAAATGTACATGAAATGGAAAACACAGGAAAAAAGATGATCTGTTCCATTCATTACCACAAGTAGTATTTTTCCTACATTGCAAACTGAAACTGTAGTCAAGGAGTAGGAAAAGTGGGAAAGAAGGGGTGATTTTTGCACTGGTGGAAACCATTTTCCATGGAAACTCACAGTAACAAGGGTATTGGTGTTGGCAGAAACAAGGCCATGGCCACAGCAGCGTGAGAGTGACAGCATGAGAGCAACAGCCTGAGGAAGGCAAGGGGAGCTGCTGCCAGGGCAGCTGAGTGAAGGCTTGCACAGCTCTGAGAAAAGGCCACGGACCTGCAGAGAGGAGCCACAGCAAAACCGCTTGCTCGGACATTGCCAGCCTGTGGTGAAGCAGCCACAGGCTCTTTCAGAGAGCTGGGCTGATTTATAACCCCAAATCTGATTTAAAACTCCAGAGATGCAGCCCTTTCTCCAACCATTCAGCCACCAGGTTGTGATGTTTTCTGTAATGACAGAAAACAGCTGTCTCAGCTACAACTACGTCATGCTATCCACAGGTTTGTTTTCTCCAGACACACCTGGGCAGCAGGAAGCTCACGTTGAACAGTATTGGTGATCAGGCATTAGGCAGTGCTCAGCTGTGATGGACCCGAGTGGGAGGATTGAACTGCTGGGAACCCTCCACAGTGATCCCTTTTTTTTAAGACAACTTTGTTGAATAGTGTGGATGTTGAAATAAAGCTGACTCGGAGCAGGGGCAGCTTTTGCTGGGTGAGCTCCCTGGCAGCAGGTGCTTGTAAGAAGGTTTCCACCCACAACTTTTTATCTGTCAAGAAACTGCAGATGGCACCTGGAACAAGATGATGCTCATCAGTATTCAGATAGTACCTCAACTACACTTTCTGTGATGCAAGATTAGTAATTTTCTGCCTAAATTTTTTCCTTTTAAATGAAGATTCTACATCACCCCTTTGTTTCAGCTGCTGCAGATTTTAACTGGTACAACATCAAATAATCTGGGAGAGGTCTACTATTCTTTTGGTTAAAAGACTCAGGCAGAAAAACTTGAGTCATAGCAAAATTATCAGATAAGGATATGCTTATTTTTGGTTTGCACAAGAGCAGGAGCTCTACTTTCTCTTCAGCTTTAAAATCTGTGCTTTCTGCTCAATACACGACGTTTCTGTATATTATCATTTTACTATTTCTACTGTCTGTGCAAGTTAGTCCAATAAAAAATAAACTACCTTCTCCTAGTTGCCAAGAAGTTTTCATTGTTTTTACTAGCACCCAACTACCAGATTCCCCAAGAAGTCGTTTTGGGTTGCATCTACAAAACACATACAGTCTTTACTTGCCACTCCTAAAAGCCTGAGGAAAATGGACATAAATCCAAAATTTCTCGAGATTATCTCAAAAGAAAACTAGAAAATTGGAAGACTTAGAGGGCTTGCTTGAAGCTGCTGTTGCGCACCTTTGTTTTGGGTGAAGCTGAGCCTGCCCACACGGGGGGCATGGGATTCTCTCCAGGAAACACATTTATAAAAACTTTAATGATAAGTGCTGTCAGAGCTCTGAAATATTTGTAATGAATCATTCAGTGCTACATATCAGCCTCCTCTTCTCCCACTGAGTCATAATTTTCAGTAGGAGTAAGCATGGGCAAAATGAAATTTTATGATCCTCTTTTGCCTTTCTCTGATGACTGGTCTACTGAACATCAGAGTTAATTAAAAGGCTGCTAGCAGGAATTGAATTTGGTGATATAAAAAGGGCAGCTATCATCAGCTTCAGTGGTAATTATAATAAGGAGAACATACAGGGAAGGCCCTTAGTGCCAGATACAGTATATAGATAAATCTCAAGGTGTCAAGGTTCAAAATTGCAGATGAGAAAACATGTGCTCAGTTGCTAGCTGAACTTGAAAACACTTGAAATTCACTAGTCATCTCCCCGAGAAGTTTCAAGGTCCTATTTATCCTACAACTGAAGTTCCGCATCTGCTAAAACATCTCTTGGCTGAGTTGGGGTGCTGAAACTTGAAAGCACATCAGTGAAGTCCCAAGCTATGCCCAGTTTTCCCATGGACAGTGGTGTCAGTGTCCATCCTTCTGTCATGAACCTGTGGCTCCGCTCTTTAGGGGTGCAGAGGGTTCACTTTGCCCACAAAAGTAGCCAAGTCTTACAGCTGCAGAGAGAAGGTGAATTCCATAGGTGCATATGTATTACCAGATGATAATGCCAAACTTGTGGAGCCAAGAGGACAAGAAGTAAGAATAGCCCCAAGTCAAACCCCAAGATAATTGTATGTCTGCTTTAGCAGAGATCTGAATTCATCAGTCCCGCTACTGGGCAAATGACTTAGGACAGGAAGTTTCAGGCCTTCAGGCCTGCTTGTTTCAGAACCACTGAATCTATTGTCTGTCTGGAGGTACAGAGGACGTGTTCAGGGGCAGTGCTGGCACTTTCAGCAAACCCTCTGGAAAAGAAAAGGAAAAATGCATTGCTCTTCTGCAACCACTCAGGTGCCTTATACTATTCATGGAGAAAGACAGGTTGTTAATTTTGTTATTAACATTAGTTTCCTGGTAAACATACTGGATCTGAGGCTATTTTGTGAAGTGTCTGATCATCCTCATGCAATGCACAGGAATCACAACTATGCAGCTGTGATAGCTTATTTCTAGGGTGGGCATTTAAATCCCAGCTTCTAGAGCTATTTTGTAAACTTCAAAGTATGGAATACATCATTTAGTAGGATTAAAGATCTGAGTACACAGAATCCCTGTATTATCTTCAAAATGTTTGTGTACTCTCAGGCAAACAAGAAGTTTTACCAAAAAAACTGCAGGGAAAAAACCCCACACTGCAAAATGTCCAACTGCTTCTAAAATGGAATCCTGTAAGGGCTGGTATAAAAACCAGAGAATAAAAAGATACCAGCAAATTCTCTGTGCTGATTCACAATGAGGAAGATTTTTAGAAGTTCTTCAGATCCTGTTTTACTTTCATCATGTTCAAGTACAATCCTTTCAATAACATGATTTCACTGACTCCAAAAAATGAAAATCTGTACTTTACTTTCCCCATACAGTCCTGGAGCCTTGATTAAGAATAGTCTGTGATATATCAGCATGGTTTAGATTCATGGACAGGAGCTAAGGAAATGGCTGTGTGAAGATGTTGAGTAAACATGTTCTTTCTGTTGCTCTTATTTAGACAGTGCTGTTCCTGCCTTGGCTTGAAGGAATAAGCATGATATAAATGAAAAATTCTGAAAGATTGGGCCTCAGATTTATGAAACTGGCTTTCATCTGTAGCACTGTGCAAGTGTTTTACAACAAACTAGAATTTTGTTTGTTGTAAACAAAGGACCGTCTTCTGTGCAAAGTACTGATGGGTGTACCTCAGCTGCATCTGTCAAACACAGATACACAACTGGAACAGGTTGCTCAAAGATGATGTGGAGTTTCCATTTTTTAAAATATTCAAAACATGGCTGGAGAAGATCCTGGACAACCTGATCTAAGCTGACCTAACTTAGGGAGGTTGGTAGTGGGGGAATAGACTACCTCCAGACATCCCTTCCAACACATGTTATTTTATGAATTTTCAAGTTAGTGTAACCATCTGGTGGAGCAGGAGAGCAATAAGAAAGAGACTTTGTACCAGTGAGAGCAAGGTGGTGGTTCTGAGCTCTTTTTAGATAATTTTAAGCTGTATTAAGACACTACTCCTGGATGGGAACTAGTTTCTATCAAGGCAGCTGTGTGGACAGGAGCAAGATCCGAGGCCTGTCTGCTCCTGATGGTGTTGATGCATTTTATCAGCATAGCCTTGAGCATCACACTGGAATGATTCCACTCATGTAAATAGTGAAGGCAGGCATTTGGAGGGCACCTCTGAAAATCATCCTGTTCCAAGCCATTCTGTAAGCAGAAGAAATTCAAAGTTAAGTTTCATGTAACTTCCACATGTTTTATATGAAGGAGATCCTCAAGTTAAAAGAAAATCAGAAGTGGTGTTCACCTCTTATCTTTCAATTTTGCAAGGAAATTTAGAATGGCTTCACATATTTTGTTACTTACCTCAGCACACTGAAATGAAAAAATACAAATAAATATTGAGTAACAGACTAGAAATCACTTGCTGTGACTAAAGAGATAACAGATCATATCTAAGTTATTACTGACATTTGATAGGTCTCATTTTTAGTTTGATTAATGGAATATGCTTTTATCAGGAATGATCAACTCTGATGGAAATATGGAAAGAAGCTGACATATTTCTATAAGTCCAAGTATGAGAGACATTTATGAATTAAGAATATTTAATATTAACTATCAAGAAATGCAGAAAAAAAGTCAAGCTAAAAATGAAATGCAGAAGCAATAAAGAAACTGCTGGAATAATAAGCTATAAATATAAGATTAATATATTATTTGAATAATTTTGTATCTGCATTAATTTCAATAATATTGTTTCTTCTTTTGGAAAAAAATTTGCAGTTGGTAACAAACCAGACTCCAGTTCTAGGCAAGTTAAAATCTCAGTGAGTCCTAATGTTTCTATTTGACAGCTGTTGAATAATTTATGGAATGACATCTTCTTTGTTTACATCTAAAAATAGTACTAGTAATTTAATAGCAAGTATAACTATTTTCATTCAAAATATCATTGATGCTCTTTCTGCAGAGGAACCTTATCTGTCTCTGTACTTGAACAATATCTCTTTGGGTGTAGAAGTTAGGAAAATCTCTTCCAGAGGGCCTTCAGGGAGCCAAGAGATTAACATGTACACAGAGCCCTGTGTTTGGTCTCCCTCCATTAGCAAGAGAAACTGATGGTAAAATCACTTCTTTCATGCACTTGTCTTTTTCAGTAAAAATAGTTCAAAAGATAAACTTTTCCTGAATATACTGGGAACTAACTGCTAAGAGTTTCCTTGTTTATGACACAAAATCCTCTTTGTTGGTGCTGCTGAGAGGGCTTTTTCCCCTCAGTTCTAGCAGTGTGTTGGCTGTTGTCTCAGCTTTGTCCTTGGCGTACAGCTGATAACAAGTGTTCGTGGCTGGCTGGTACTGCAGGAGGCAGTGGGACACTGCTGAGCATTCTCCCTGCTGGCTGTGCGGATGGAAAGGATGGTTAGATTGCTCTGCACGTTGCCAGGTCATTGCAGGACACATGGAACCATAACTAAAGGGGGTTCCAAATACCTGGAGAATGGAAATTGTAACTTGAGGTACTACAATACTTTAAGAAACTTATTTACTTCTCTCAACAATTTTGTGCATCTTTTGCTAGTATGATTCCTGTTTTTACCTCTGTGTTCCTGATGAATACCCTTTCCCCTCATATCAGATGAAGTTGGGGAATTTAATATAGGAAAATTCCATTAAATTTCTTTAAAGCAAATTTTCATTGGTCTAGAATGATATTGGTATAGTACAATTTTCTCTTCTGTGATTCAGAAGCTCATGTGAGTCATCCATTATTTCAAAGGCAGTCCCAAGGGCTCAGTCAAGGAAATATTTGGGCACCATTTAGTGCCGCTCTGTCCTTTGAGTCCTGGATGAGACAAAACCAGTAAAAAGGAACACAGCAAATGAGTGCCCTTGAAATGAATAAAATGGCATGCATTTATGTATTTTCTTTATTATCTTGTATTTTAATGATACTACTGAGAATGAGATTCCCTTTACATTTGTAATTATAAAGGAGAGCAGATGGTGAAGGCTTATCTTAAAGTGTTAATTAAAATAGCTTACACAGCCAAGCCTCTACTTGAATAAAGTACATCAGGAAGAGTTAAGACATGAGTGAGTGCCCTATTCTAGTGAATTATTCTTAAATAAAGCTACCTTGGAGCAAATCCATCAGAGATACTTAACATCATGTCAGTGAAATCTTTCTCTCAAGTTCATGAAACAAGCACTAGACGACATGTTCTAAGTGTATGTTTCTGGAAGTGAAGGGAAGTATGGGTTCACTAGGTGGATTTGTACTCCCTACTGCCTTAGTAGGTACTCAAATAAAACAAGTGAATCCTCCTCACTCTCTCTATAGGTTTGTTGGCAGGCATGTGCAGGATCGCTTCTATGTGGGCTGTGCGGAACTGGAGGAGTGCCAGTACCCCTTTGGCATTCATCTCGGTAATTCATACAGGTGACTCAACACAAGGCAATTGGTTCAGAGATAGTGCCTAAGCCTCCCACCTTCGTGAACACCAGTCTGAGGGTGGTAGCTGTCAGTCTGCAATACTCCGCTGTTGAGAGAACTCAGCTTGGTTAGTGAAGGCATAGTTTCAGATGCTTTTCTTTTTGCTTTTTTTTTAAATTTGGGACAGAGCTCTATAAGTCCTCAGCAGCAGCACACCATAGCCATGTAGAGATTTTGTAATGAAATATGAAGTTGTCCACTGGAGCAAGAACTAGAAGCCAGTTGCCCATTTATGTTCTGAAATGATCACTGGGCTAGTCATATATACAAACAAACTTTTTTCTCATTTTATTATCTAAGCCACTACATTTTTATTTCAGCTGTTAAAAAAAATGAAAGGCCAAGAGAGGAATAACATTCCCCCTTCTTCCTCTTTTCTCCACTGGCGTTCTGAACTGCCAAACTGCTGAAATTGGAAGCTATGAAGATTATGAGTGGACTGCCCTCTTCAGTTCATTTTTGTACTGTTAACAACTTTGAACTCTGGGTTAAGAGTATGGAAAAATACAAAACAACATTGATGTGTGCCAGCTTTAGTGGATTTATCTTAAGGGAAAATTTTTCCCCAACCAGATACTGTAAATCTATGTGTAGAGCTTTGTTTTAAAATAATAATAGGTGGGGGAGAAGAGTATTTCTGTCAATTCTTTACATCATTTATATTTGGTAGGTTTTGGCAGCAAGACAGAAAATGTTAAAGATCATCTGGTAGGATAAACAAGATGTCAAAGACTTTGAGTGCCTTTCCTTAAGGGCTCAAGCTCTCAGTCTGTTTTCTTTTCTGAAAGATTACAGAAAGTGCT
The DNA here is from genome assembly GCA_013397175.1 of Platysteira castanea. Taxonomy (NCBI): domain Eukaryota; kingdom Metazoa; phylum Chordata; class Aves; order Passeriformes; genus Platysteira; species Platysteira castanea. The sequence goes on from VYXC01008166.1 coordinate 197,991, forward strand.
CACAGTTTGTTCTTCTAGTGGCAAAATTGTTCTTTAACCTTGGCTTGCTTAAAAAGTACAGGTGAGTGCAGTCTGGAAACATAACCAGTTAAATAGCTTCACAAATGTAGGTGTTTGATGATCAATATGTGAAGTAAATACTTATTTCTTTGAATGTTTCTTCCCTATCCTTTCCTCTTTGTTTGCACAAAAGATTGCTCCTATTCTTCTTGAATCTCCAATAGAGATTCACATGTCAAAGAGATCCCTCCTTTCTGGGCAGGGTTCTCCTGTCATCTGCCCTTTTTACTTGATGTTGTAAAATGTTTGTTTGGCCTGAAGTACTGAAAAATTCTGGATGACTGAGAGTTGAACTCTGCTAAATGCTTCCTAGTCCCTGAGCACAACAAGACCAAGAAGTCAACAAGTTCCAGGCTGGAATCTTCACTGACTTATTGCATTATGGTAGATCCCAAATGCGTCTCAGCCTGATGGAAACTGGAAGGTGGAAGAGGTGGCTGTGGCTCACAGTGGAGGACGAGTGGGAGAAGCACAGAAGAGGATGCATGCTTTCTGACTAAGCACTTCAAAACAATTATATTGTTTGTAAATAGCCTACCTGATTTTTCCTGTGAAAAATTACTATTCAGGTCACATGCAAGATTGAGAACTGCATTTTCCCTTCAGGCTCTTTTTTCTTGCCCTACGTATTTTGACCAAGTGCTCTTCTCATAGTGTTCACTCTCCCGTAACAAGCTACAGTTAGGAGTAGCTTATGCTGGATTTTGTCTGAGCTTTGTGAATGCCTTTTAGATGCTGCACCTATTGTCAGAAAATAGTCTAGATTTCAGACTTTAATAGGGTTTTATAATGAATGAGTGGAAATTGGAAGCCCATTCCATTTTAAAAAAATCTCTCTGATAGACTTAAAATTTAAACAATCTATTTTTGCAATAAAGTCAGCTATCCATCAGGAACAGAATATTCTGCCCTCAGCATTTTAAAAATTGTAATGAGGCTATTTATCCTCTGTCAGTTCCTACAGCATCCTCTCGTTCCCAAAAGAAAGTCCCTACTGTCTCTTTCAAATTGTAAGCAGGAATTTAATCACTACAGTTTTAGCAGCTTCTAAGTTCTAAGCAAATCTCTCCTACCCCGTGCTCTGAGCATTCAAGGCTGCTCAGAGAAAATAAAATACTGCAAGGAAAAAGTCTGAGATATTGTCAGATAACCTGATATGAAGACCTTTTGTACAGTACACTGTGTGATTTTTTTCCTTCTTGTTCTAAAGAATAAAACAAGCTAACAAAAAGTCACTTCAGACCAGTATTACATTGAAAAATTAATGTATGAACCAGCTGCTAAGCAGATTCTTTCTTTATCTCACCTGACATTTCTGTTTCAATTGATAATGGGAAATATACAATATTAAAAATTGCTTTATAAATTACAGGTTTATTGCAGAGTTTATTCAGTCGTTACTCCATGCCATTAGTTAGCTCCCAGTGATAGCACTGTTCATGCAGACTTAATATGGAAAGGCTGTTCTTCCTCCTCCTTTGTTTAGTGAGAACCAAAACCTGCACAATACTCTGACTTCTCTATCCCATCCCTGCAATGTCATGTGCAAGTCTAGGATGGCATAAAGAAACAAAAGCCCCTCCACAGCCCTTGCGTCCTCACTCTGTCTAAAGCAGACATCAGACTCAAGACATTTTTTCATGATGATGCAACTATGAATGGATGAAAGTAAAAATAAAAATCTAATTGTAAAGTTTGGCTTCCATCACACGCAGTCTGTCTTTATGTCTATCCCACTGAGACCTTCCTCATGCTCAGCCAGAGAGGGGAGAAGGATGAGACTGTTGGTGCCGTTTGTGTTTGTGTGTGTGCTGAGTGTGTCTGTCTGTGCTGATTTGTGTGCCCAGCCTGGTAGGTAGGTACATGAGTACACTCTGAGTGTAAGTATGTGTGCTCAGACTTCTTGGGAATACATGCTGGATTCAGCCACTCCAAATTTTGGATTCCCAGTGGAACTGGGAAAAGTTTATCTACCAAATTTCATCATAGAATACCAAAGTGCTATTGCTGCACATCATGTCCCACAAAACAGAGAACAGACAGCAGCTGATCAGAGGATTGGGTGTTTGTTTGTTTAGATTAGTAGCAGGGTACAGAGGGTCTTCCAAAACACATCAGAAGAACAGGCTATTACATAGGAGGAAATGGGAAGGGAAAAAAGGGAAAAAGTATAATGATGTCAAAAGACTAAATTAATCTGAACCGGTCACAAGTCATTTTGAACAAAACCGACAACCTTAGCCCCAACTAAGTTTAGCTTTTGTGTAGCTTAAAGAGACTGTCTATTGGGCACATTGGTTATGGTCAGGTGTTGGGAAGCATCTGAAGGAGAGGAGAACATATACATCATGAGAGAATCCATTGGAAGACATGCTATAAGAAACTGTAATATTCTTCTCTCATTTGTATTAAAACCACGCTGCCTTTTAATGATCTCTGTTATTATTAGCATGGATTGCTGTCACTTCATAGTCTGTGACTGGCCGGTAGCTGAACTGATGCCTACATCAATGCTTTGCAATAAAATTAGGCAGTGCTGTGCAGAATTTCATTACATTTTCTGATTAACATTTATTAGAGCAATTTTGCCAGACCAACATAAGGTGTTTCACAGTTTGATAGGTCTCCTTTCCTTTCAATGATAATTGTACCAGAGAACATTTTGAGGACTTACATGATCACCCTTCTCAAGGGATTTTAAAGATTGACTGTTTTGCTTCCTCTGATCTCAGAAAATCCTTGCTGAAAGGAGCAATTGTGCATATAACTAGCATTTCTTTCTTCTCATCTACAGCACTAATTTAATACCATTCCAGAAAACTTATGCTTTTGAAATTTGTGTCTTCAGACATTGGGAAACTTTTGTATTCTGTGTGTTAATTACTTTCAGTAAGCCTCGAAATGCTTGTTTACTGAGATACTTCAGCTCTTGCCAATAGCTTGAACATGAAGACAAGTAGTTTCTATGGGTGACCATTTGGGGTTCTAAATTTGCCCACAGTGTTTCTGTCAATATATTTCAGTGCAACACTTCAACGGAGTATGCTGACTGTAGCATGTACATTCAAACACCCTTATTTCTGCAGTGGAGACTTCCTCATCCTTCGAATTAGTCATAAAATAACTGATATCTGTATTCTCCAGGGCACAGTTAGAACCTCTTAATCTTTAATATTTGAATGGGATATTCCTTCACCAAAGAATAGTTTATAGAGGCGGTAGACAGAAAATTGAATTCAGATTCAGATATCCCTCTAGCTTCTGGTGGAATCATGGATCTGAACCTTATATTCAAAATATTATGGACATATTCTTTCTCTAAGTCACAATCTTTCTTTTTTCTTTTTTTTTTTTTTCTTCTGTCTAATATCAACATGCCTATGGTGAAGGTGTGGAAATTGCTATCCTTACTGGGAGCTATCGCTCTGTCTGGAACTTCTCTGGTTCAAAAAAAAATTTTTTTTTCATTTCATGATAATTTCCATTTCTTGTTTGCAGAATCAAATCAGGTAGGCATTAACTTCAGATTTTCAGTCTGTGTTCACATGATTTTTATATCTGTTTTATGCTTTCCATTGCCAGTCATCAGTATTTATACCCTGGACTGAGTCCGTAGAATTATGGTTGGGAAAGTTTCTGTTTGATTAGTAAACCTAAGACCAAAAAGGGCTCTTCCTTGAACATCTGTGACATGAATGTGATGAATTCAAGATATCCTGTATCTTAAGAAGGGAAAATGTCCATTGGGATGTGTCAGCTTTTTCAGGAGTCCTTGCTAGGCCATGGGTGCAGTGAAGGAATGTGTAGAAGGATATATGGGAGAGTGTGCAGGACTGTGATGTAACTGTTACTTTGCCCTTCAAACAAATAAATTGGGATTATCTGACTGCCTGTGACTACATTTTCAATGAGTTCAGGAATCTGTACCATTTCTCCTGAAGTATGTGCAAGCACCAGGGCCCTGGGCTGAGCAGAAAGTAGCTGAATTGAACATGTTAAACTGCTGAATGTGACATAAAAAACTCATGGACATAATAAGTATCTGAGTGAGAAGGGGTCAAAAGTTTCAGATAACACTGTGAGATACAGGGCACGTGAGGGGAGCTATGTGAGAGGTTCGGGGGGTTATCTGTGGGGTCTGTGTCTGTACTGAGAACTTGCACCCAACCTTGCTGTGAGCTCCACATAAAGATTGGATCACCCCAACTGAGCACCACCACTTGGGGCTGGAGAAACACCCAGGGTCCTGGCCCTCACAAGGCAGGAAGGAGGATTGCCCTGCATCCCCTATCACAGAATCACAGGGTGGTTTGGGTTAGAAAGAACCTTGAAGATCCTTTAGTCCCAGCCTCCTTGCCATGGACAGGGATATCTTCCACTAGACCAGGCTGCTCAAAGCCCATCCAGCTTGGCCTGAAACGCTTCCAGGGATGGGGCACCCACAGCCTCTGTGGGCAACCTGCTCCTGTGCCTCACCACCCTCACAGTGAAGAATTTCTTCCTAATATCTAATTTAAACTAGATATCCTCTTTCAGTTTAAAGCCAGGTACCCTTGGCCTGTCAATACACGGCCTTTAAAAAGTCCTTCCCAAGCTTTCTTGTCTCCAAAATTTATTTTATTCCTCTCTGGCTCCTACAGCAAACACACAGATACAGTGAGCATGCAGTTGAAGTACACAGACTGTGAGCATGCAGAGTTATAATTTTAGGTGTGTTCGATGTAAGAAATAACTGTTCTGCAGCTGACTTCATACTCACTGAAGACAGCACAGATACAGAACTACCAGCAGGGCCAAAACCCAAGTTTGAGATGGTCTGACCAAATGGTTTTCGAAAAACTTTTGCCAGTTGTTACTAAGGGACTTCCAGGCAGTGAGGAAAACTCTGGGATATGTTCAAAACGGATGACACTCCAATGTATTCCAATGCATTTTGCCGTGCTACAGGTTGGTGTTACCATAGTGTTCTGGATGTGAATAACTTGCCAGAGAGAGAAATTTCTGGCTAGACATCAGGTGGTCATAGCCCTCTTGCTGGCCCCAGTGTTGTTTATTTGAGTGCAATATGTGCAGATGACTTTGGGTGAGTGGTCTTTGAATTGGCCTAATTGCAGTATATTTGTTCAGAAAAGCACTTAAACACACAGGCAGCTGTGTGCCAGTAAGAGCTGTGCTGAGGGCCAATTTAAAACACAGTGTGTGCACTAGTGCCACTCTGGTATGGGCAGCAATCACAAAGGCAAAATAGAGCAGTGCAATGAGTGTTATTTTCTGCTTTTTCTCACAAACGGTCTTGTGCGTGTCATTCTACAAATTACAGACCTGGAAGACTCAAGAAAATAACTTTTGCAACAATTCTGAGTGCATGTTTGAGGCAGGAAGGCATATAACCAAATGCAGTTCTGGGATGAGCATCGAGCTGGAGAAATCTTAAGAACTTAAAAGTAAAGAAAAGCCTGTTAGGAGACCTACAGGCACAAAATGTGGGGATGCAGAAAACTATTTCACAGGCTATTTTATAACAACTAGCTGCTGAAGGAAAAAGTAAGTATGATCACTCGGGTTCTGATATGTGTAAAAGTGAAGCTTCTGGATTAACCATTTCCTTGCATTTTTGTTTACTAAAAGATTTAGCAAACTGCACCACGCTATGGGCTTTAAAGTCTCTAGAGGGGTTTGTTTTGTTTTGTTTTATTCTTCTTTTTTTCTTTTTTCTTTTTTTTTTTTTNTTTTTTCTTTTTTCTTTTTTCTTTTTTTTCCTTTTTTTTTTAGTAATTTGCTAAGAAACATGCATTTTGGTGACCATTCCAGAAGACAAGGATGAAATTAAGTCCAGGAACAAGCTGGAGTTTTAAGTAAAAAACATCAGAACACAACTGAGATTTTTGCCCCTCAGAAGAAATGTTTACTGTTATTGCTGTGAGATGCTAAAATTTTAAGGTCAGCCTGAACTCTCTGTGGGAAAGAGATGGCTGAGCAGGCCACTTTCACAAAGAGGGAATAGAAGTGAGGAAGAAAAACGGTGCACAGGTCTTTCCAACTAACCTGCCAGCTGCTTTGCTGTACAGAGGTTTGTGTACTTAAGGCACAAGGCACAGGATTTCCACCTCCGGGCAGCTGTTACAGTCAGGGAGCTATCCGGTCTTATTGATACAGTGGTGGACAGATATCTTGCAAAAGAAACCTTGAGATTTGAAATAGATCATGGCAGTGGAAGAGTGGAAGGCTCTTACTCTTTTGAAGTTACACAGTGTTGACAGAATGCCTTTGAATAAAAACACTGTTTTCCCAAGATTTTTGCTATTGTGAAACAAAGGGGAATGCCTAATGAGAAAAAAAACCCTGTTTTCTTTATTACCAGGTATAAAACAAGATTGAATACCTTAATTAGATGCAAGTTCACTGAAGGACCTATTGGGAATACGACAGAAAGGCTCTGCTGGAGCTGAGTGGAGAGCTTTGCTCAATGCATTTCAGCTCTCTGCACCTCTCAGGTGGGAAAAGCCATCAGGAGGGGATGCACAGCCACACTGCACAAAAATGTTCATTGCCCTGGGTCATGGATCATGATGGATGTACAAGGGGACGAGTGTAAGCATAGTCAGCACTGCTTGGAAAGTTGTCCTTCCTTTTTCTGACTAGGTAAAATTACATCTCAGACAGGAAAAAGGAGGTTTGGAATTTCCTGTATGATGCAGTACTTGGGATGATAGGAGAAAAGACAATCTCCAACAAAAGTGAGGCGTGTATTTCCGTGACACAAAATATGCACAGAATAGTGGCCTGTAGTACAGGAACAATCCTGTGCTTACCCTCATTGCAGCACATAGTACTGAATTAACCCTGCCTGAGAAAAATGTTGTTAAATCTGTGTGGCAAACTTATTCATAGAACACATCTTTACCATGTCAGTGCCATGAGAGATCCTCAATTATTTAATATTTCTTACTGTCACTTTTCCTCACAGACAACTGGTTTCATCCTCTGACTTAATCAGTAGGGAAATGACAGCTTGTAAGTATGCTGAAGACTATTATGCATCTGTTAGAAATACACATGTTTTAGGAGGCTATTTTCCAGCCCTTTTATTTGTTTGGCTCAGCTTCTGTGGCGTTTCTGATGCAGGGGGTTAGTGGAACTTTCCTCAGAAGGTTTAAGAGACATCCCTTTGCTAGCCCCTGGTGCCACCAGCACATCACGTTTGTGTTTACACACCCAAGAAATTTCAGCTTGGTCGAGGGGTGGGAGGCCTACATGAGAGTCAAAGGGATTATTTGGAATGCTACAAACTGAAGGGGTAAATAAATCTGTTTTGACTGTATGAAAAGAGCTGGTTGTCCCCAGCTGTATTGTGGCTGAGAAAAATGAGCTTAAAAAAGAGATGCAACACGTCTATCAACCATGCAGAAGAAAAAAACCAGGGCAAAACGAGGAAAATAACCCTTAAATACCAAACCAGAAGGGTTGGTTACCGCAGAAAAGAATTTCTCACTAGCTGTTTTAGAAAACAAATGTAGTTAGGAAACACCTGCTCTCTGACTTACTTTTAGAACTTAGAATGGCTACAGCGAACTTCAGGGAAAAAGAAAGAAAAGAAGAGCATGATATGAATGTTGTCTGCTGTGTTGCCATCCTCAAAAATACTGTGCAATGTTGTAGCTACTTGCAACTTCTGTACAAAGAATTGCTTGGCAGATTCTTGTTCATCTTTTTCTGTGAAAGGATATCCTTTGGCTGATTTCCAGATACCAGAAAGCATGGTTATTTTTAGATAATTTGATACACTCTGCTAGCAAATGTGAAGAAGATGAAAAGAGATGAGTAATTGTGGAAAGAAGGGAATCTGAGGATCACAGCCACACTGTCACGCAAATGTCATGCAGACAGCCCAAGTTTTCTTCCACCAAGGAAAAACACCACCAGTCTGAACACCAAGTGTGTATTAACCCATGCCCTCCACCCCCACCATGCAGAAGCTGTTGGTTACAGCTTTCACAAAGCAGGCACTATCTTTTACCTGCTTCATCCTCTGTATATCTTAGGCTGCTGTTTTGGTTTGTTTCCTCGTTTTGGGTATCTGGTGGCTGCAGTCTGTAGTCTTCTTCTTCTTCTTCTTCTTCTTCTTCTTCTTCTTCTTTCTTCTTCTGCCAATTTTGGATCACGACTCAAGGAGCATAAGTCTGGATCATGACTCATTGTCCAGATGAGTATGGTTTTGGCTCTGTTTGTCTCAGCTTTCTGTCCTGTGGCCCCATAAAACTTTGACACAATGCTGGATCACACTTTTGCTCTTCTCTTTTTCTATGAACTTTCTTTCTCACGCAAAAGATATTGTGGGGAATTATTTTCCAATATTTTCCTGTGAGCCCCATTTCAGTTCCCCAGTCCATCAGTTTCTAAAGAGCTATTGTTTAAGCTGTATTTATTTTCAAACTTTCCTAAAGCCCCTTTAGGTTTTCAAAGTTTTCTCTTCCTCATGTCTTTGCTTATATCTAACTTCTTCCTTTTATCTGAAGTATTAAAATGCTTATTGGAAGCCTGAGTCTACTTCACTCTGCTATTAGTTCATTCCTGTTCAAATGAAAGGAGATAAAAGATGGTTTTGACATTTGAAAAGAGATCTGATTCTCCTTTCAGCCCTGTGTTTATGTCCTTTCATTTTAAATATGTGCTTTTTTCTAGTGCTTTACTGATATGTGCTACCCACCTTTCTCAGTGCAGTACCCCACCAGTTATTACCCATTCTACCCTTTACTGAGTTCTTTGCTTTCCAGATCCGGAAATATCAGTGATTTCTGCAGTTCCTCATGAGCCATTTTTTTGTTTCTTCTCTCCTGTTGTACTGGGCTTTTGACACGCAGTGGAATGAGGACACCCCTCTGATGTTTGTGTGTCTGCAAATTGGGCTACTGCTAAGTTCGTAACACATGCTTCTTTAAGGATCTGAGTACAATCCCTGTCCCCATGCTGGTTCAAAGCAGGTATAAGCATTAAGAAGTGACCTGGAAGGGCAAAGCATGATGCAACAAGCCAGTCAGAGCCCCTGTCCTACCCAATTGCTTGTATGTGAGTAATGTGTTCAGAATTCTGGAGCAAAACGATGAGGAGAAAAAGAGATGAGAAGTGGGGTCTGGATAGAAAAACTGGTAAACTAAAAATGAGGCAACAGTGCAAAAGAAGATGATAGATGGGCATAAAACACAGATGTAAAAAAATACATTATTGGCTTTAACATTAATCAATACTCTTTGTCGTACCTCTTTGTCTGTGTTCCTCCTGAGAGCATGAGGAAGATGATACTATGAATTACTTAACGATTTTAGCTCTTCATCTGAGAAAAATCTCACACCACAGCATAAAGAGGTAAATGTTTTATGATAAGAGGATCAATAAAGACCATTTGCATTCATAAAGGAGGAAATGCTACGGCTTAATGACTTCTAAGATTAGGAACAAATGATGGGTTTATACCAGTCCTTCAGTCATATTGCTATATTCCATGTGAATGGCCACATAAAATTTAATAGCTGAAGATTAAAAAGAGCAATACCTTTCATTTACATTAGCTGATAAAAAGATTTTAAGCTATAATTTAACTGTGGATTCACAATTCTTCAATCAGTCTTGGTCAGCAAGTACTCAGTGCTTAAATGCAGAAGTGATTCATCAGATTACACAGCATTACAGCAGCTGTAGGTGCTGTCCAAATTCTGTCATTTCAAATCAAATGGTGAACACCCAGCCCGATGCTTTACAAAGTCAGACATGCCACTAATGAATGCATTATTTCTGCTATTTTCCTTTCCTTCAGCGGTTTGGTACTTTTTCCCTGATTTTGAGCTTCTGCAGGAGGTATAACTTAGATAAACCCATTTAAATTTCATGCAGTATTGATATGATAAGATTGTGGATACCCTGTGAACCCATTTCTGCAAAGCATGGATTCATTTTAGCTCATGGCTATGAGGTGTCTGTGCTCAAACTACACTGGAGCAAGCACTTCCTGAATTATGTTTGTTTCTGTGTTCTGCACTAAGTACATTCTCTTCTCTCTACAAGACCTTTTTCCCCTTTCTTACCATCTGTATAAGCAGTGCCGAAGAAGTAAACTGTGGTACTTTAGTCTGTAGTCTTGCTTTGTACTGTCTTCTGCAGGTCACTTTTCCACCATACAATCCACACAGGAAAATCTGTGCAAGGCTGAGAGGTATAGAATACCAACAACAGACCTCAAAGATATACAGGAAAGAAACCTCAGGGACTAGAGAATTAAAAGCAGTCAAGATTCTATTAAAGACCCCTGTGGTTGCCAAACCATCAGACTTTGTTGTAAAGCAGTAGGATTAACTCACACCTAGAACTCTCGTTAGGTTCAATTGCTGATCTAATATTTAAATTCTTGCAGAAAGTCAAAGGCTTGCTTAAATAGGTATCAAGAAACAGAGTTAACATCTTTTGACTATGTCTGCTTTAAAGAATAATACACGTAGGTAGAATGAAACACCTGCTGCTGAGGAAGCAATTTCCAAGTATGCTGGACGTAGATATGCTTCTGGGAGCTTTATTTTGATCAAGCCTTGGCCTGGTCTCATGTACTGAATGGTCATGTGGAGCTGGAGCACATTAGGTGTGCTGTTGACACACACTTTCTAGTTTAGTTTCATGGAAAAAGAATTCAGTGCCCATCCTGTGACACCCCTCCACAACGTGCACTGCAGCAGGGGAACGGGGGTGATCAGGACACTTGCTTGAGGAGTGTCCTCATGGCCTAAACTAAAGCACTCTGCCACACAGCCATGGTGGCTAGTGCCAAAGCAGTAGCCTGCCTCCTTCATCATGTCCTACACCGGTGGAAGCAGAGGAGTCTGCTCTCTGGAAACACTGTATTAGGAAAAGACAGAAAGACTTGCACTCAAAGTCTTACTTGAGTCCGTAGTTAATACATTCAATAAAATGAGTTAACCAAATCACTTTCTCTAAGCCCACATTACCATGGTTACCTTATTATTATAATTTAGCCAGCATGTCATTGCCAGCCAAAGAACAACCTCATAGTAATAAAAATATAAAATCTCTTCTTTTTCTTCAATAAGCAAAGTCACTGTGAGTTTTCCATCTAAGTGAGCACTCTATTTATTAACCTACCTGTAATGCAGCTCAGTTCTCAGGCTTGAATATTCTCCACTCACAGTTTTGCAAAGCTGAAACACTTCAGCTGGGAAAAGGGCTCCCACTACTCCCCTGTGGTGTGGTGCACATCTCATGTGCCACTGATTCTGGGCCCATAGTTCACTGCTTCCTGCATTCAAAACAAACCCATAATTTGGAAGTTGCACCTGTGTAGTGAGCAGTCTGCTTACAGCTTAGGCTCAAGGATTACTCATGTCTACCCTATATACTGGCTGTCATTTGCTCCTAAGTTTTCTGTGCACCAATAGGAACAAAACATTAATTTAGAAGTTCATCCTGATTTCAATTGAGGCACTAAACTAAATGACTTTAGGATGTCTCTTCAGACTTTAGGATGTCCCCTCAAACCCACACCCTACTTTGAATCTATGACCAGGAAAAAACTGTCTGTATATTTGTCCTGGAAAACCTACAGTTCTCATGGCAATTAAGTATTTTTTGCAATGAGTACTTTATAGAATACTGTATACTGTTGTGCACCTAAAAGATAAACCAAACCCAGAGTGATCAACATAACAATATGATCAAGCAACATGACTTTTAGTGAAGGAATTCAAACTTCCCAAAGAATAACTGTAGTACTGAAGATTAAATTATTTTTCAGTATGCACATTCTGTGTAGAAAAGAGACATTTGCAATGGTGTGATGGAGTTAGTGACAACTTTCCTATAAAGTCCCCTTGTGAACTTTGAAAGAGCATTTCATAATACTAGATTTATCTAGATTTCTCAAAAAAATCCCCAAGTAGGCTGCTCTTGTATCATAGGATGTAGTAAATTTGTAAAAGTTTTGCTCCTCTTAGTAATGTAAGGGAGAGAAGATGCCTGGTTGAAATTTCTATGTTTACATTAGGTTTAATCAGAAGCCCATATATAAAGTAATTTGATTAGGCCTGTGTGATCTAGATTAGTGGAAAATTTACAGCATTCTGTTCAAGATAGACCTTTTCAAGGATCAAGACACCTTGCGTAATTCTTTTGTTGGCTAAGTACTTTTTTTATGTACCAGACATCATAACCAAAAACCAGGGATAAACACATGGTTAATGTTATGGCAAAACTAGTTTCCTGATCAGTTATATATATATCTCTCTATACATATCTATATATATCTACATCTATGTCTGTATATGTAGAAATATATCTTTATTTATACATATATATACACACACACTCTACTCTTACATGTTACCTACCTTTGCATTTATATTTAAATTTTAAGAAAGCTATGATAGAAAAGCCACATGTCTTTATTAGTTTTAAAAAATCTGCTTGGAAAGGCGTAGACTATCTAGGGATACATTGTCTAATATCACTCATTGTGTATTGAACCCAGCTCTTTTGGCTATCATCAGTAGCTGGTAGAAAGGTTATATACATGTGGATCAAAACAAAATTAAATGGAAGAGGTGGGTCAAACTCTTCCTGGAATGCTCTTCACACAGATATTTATGAATCAGGAATTTTCAAGGTCATTCTTCATAATGCTTCTTTATCGCTTTCAACAAGCACAAAGGGCTTTAGAAACTGGAAACTCAAATACAGTCTTCCTCGGAAAGGTGAAAAAAGAAAAACATCTTGGAAAACACAAATAAGAAGTGAAAAATAGTAAAACTATTTCAAAGTCAATGATTTGTATTTGGACAGATTGTAAAACAGATTGCCAAACAGCCAAGTGTGTAATCTATTGCTTAAATCTATTTTACTACCAGTAAAATGTAAAGTAAATGTCATGGAAAATTTTGAAAAGTGCCCCTGGGTGTACAAGTCAGGAAGTCTGTCTTTGATGCAAGAAAAATTGAGTGAAAATGGAAGGAAAGAAAGAATTAATAGATCTGTGATCAATGCTTAAGCAAGCAAAAGTCAACACAGTTTTTGTAGAGAGAAGTTATCCCTCACAATTTGATTACTTGTTTTTTCAGGCAGTGAACAAGGGAATGAATAAATATATTTGGATTAAAAAAAAATACAGTCAAGATGTCTCCTCAGAAGTGGTCTCATTTAAAAAAAATAGAAAGAAAAAAAGCAAAGAAAAATTACTTATCAAAAGAGAGAAAATAAATGGCCTATTCTCACCACAGATCTCTTACATTAACAGGAATATACCCTGGGATGTATGCTCAATATATTCACAAATTCACCTAGAAATGCTGTTGAATAATGAGAAGTCAAAATTATTCAAAGTCGGCAAAACTAAAACTGATCTCAAAGATTTGAAAAATATCTTAGAATTTAGAAGACCATGAGATCAAATGCCAGAGGGAATTCAGTGTTACTAATTACAGAGCTGTGGAAAAGGCAGCAGGAAACAGCCCTGACTGCCCAGGTACAGCAATGAGCCGCTGGCGCTCCAGGCAGGAATCTTGGGGCTGTTGACAGTCATTCTTGGTGAACACTAGTGTCCAAGGAAGGAAAAAAATGCAAATTAGGAATTAGAGAACACAAATATTATTTTACTGTGCACATCCACAGTCCATCCTAGAATACTGCTTGCCGGTTTGACTGCACAGTCTTAAAAGGACGAGTCACAACTTAAAGGTACAGAGGAATAAACAACAGTGCGCAGAAAATCAATCAGAAAATCAGAAAATCGGAAAATCAGAAAATAGAAAATCCCAAATGGTCTCAAAAAAGTGAAATATCATTCTGTGTTTTGTGTCTGTTCTCATTTTGGAGGTCTCTCCTCAGCAACAAAGCCATCACAGCCTGGCTGGTAGCTCTCCGCAGCCCAAAGACTCAGTTTGAATGAGGCTGAGTAAAGGCTGACAATGTCCCAGAACAATCTCTGCCATCAGCCCGGGACAGCCCAGAGTTTATCAGCAAAGATTATCGGAGTTTATCAGCACACGTGCTGCCGAGGCTTTTGCCAGAGCTCAGGCAGAACAGGAGCGAGCTCTGGCTGCTCCCATAACTCACAACGTGCCCCGCTGCCAGACTGCAGAATGGCAACCTACTCTGGTGAACAGGCACTCACCTGGGCAGGAGATCCAAGCATTCTTTTGTCATATACTTTTACTGTCTCACGTAAACAGCCTACCAGCCAGCTACTTTCTTGACACTTGCCACCTTTGGAACAAGAAAAATAGCTCTCCTCTTGCCAGATAGCCAAAGCTCCAAAAATGCCCAGAGTACTGCCCTGCCTTATGTGTGCTCCATGGGGAACTTCCTGAGCTGGATGTAGTTTAATACTTAAAAGCCAAGGCAGCTTACACGCACAGGCACAGGCCCAGGCCACTTCATGCCAGCTGGCCTCAATGCCTAGGTATGTTTGCTACCAGGCACATTCAATTTTCTGGTAGAAACTCTTGTTAGGGTTCAGTGTAATATTCCTTTACCATGCTGTATTTTGATTAATTTCTACAGGGAACTCTTGCTGCTGTTTCTTCTGCGATCTTTGTTCTCTAAGTGACGTCTTTTTGCCCATGGATGACTCTGCCTTTGTGCAGACTGCCTGCTCTCTGCCTGTGCACCTTTTGTCCAGGCACCATCTGCCCTGACTAAGTTCTGAGGCTACAAAAAAGCCTCAGCAGCCCTGACCCAGTGCTGCCCGGGACCTCGACCTAACACCCTGTCCCAAGGACCAGGAGCTCTGTTTAAGCTCAGCTCTGGATGTTCAGTTGCTCCCCGAGCCGAGTCACTGGAGTGTTGGTCTCCAGTTCAGCTCTAGTCCCCATTGACCCAGTCCCTGTCCTGCAGATTAAATTTCTGGCTTGACCTGGGACCTGCCACAATAACATGAACATGCCTGGGGGGCTGGACCCTTGGCTGAACCCAATCACTGTCCCTAGTCCTGCCCTGCTCAGCTTGCATAGGGGCTGGGGGTCTGGGCTCTGGCTGAGACCCCTGCCCTGTCATCTGAGCTATTGCTCTTGATTCTTGTCTCTCTGTCTTTTAGGGAGCAGCAACATATTGCTTCTCTTTGATGTGCCCTATCTGACTCCTTTTCAAAAAAATAATTGTTTCTTGCAACTAGTCTTACTGAGGCCGGGAACAGGACCCTGCTGCTATGTGGTTTTGCTTCAGCAATGCAAATGTTTTTATACCACTTATCAAGTCAGTCAATTTGTGTTATGTAAGATAATTGCACAGCATTTTCATTCTGTCTCTGCATGAAAATCTGTTAGCTTAGTAGATCCCCTCTACTGTCTCTTCTGTAATCTTCTGGCCAGTGTTAACATAGTCCACGGACTCTGGGGTTATGTGTATTGACATAATACGTGTCAAACTGTGCCAAGCACATAATCTAATAGTGATACAGGACTCTCCAGGCTGATTAACATTTAATAAGCCTCTGTGGCAAGTGTTTAGCCTCTCCAACTGGCACACTCATCAGCTATGCCTGGGCATGGTCTGGATGTGGGAACAATCCCAGCAGGTGGTATGGACAATGTCATGCCCCTCTGTCATGTTCACTCTGGTGAGTGAGAGCCCTATCCCAGCTGACCTTGACACAGTAACCTCTCTTCCATGTTGGTACTTCATAGAATTGGAGAATCACAGAATGACTTGGGTTAGAAGGGAGGGGACCTAAAGTTCCAGCCCACCTGAAAGGCATACCTTTCATTAGACCAGGTTGCTCAGAGCCCCATCCAACCTAGCCTGAAACACCTTCAGGAATGGGGCATCCACAGCTTCTCTGGGCAACCTGTTCCACAGCCAGTCTCATCACTCTCAAATAAAAGAATTTCTTTCTCATATCTAGTCTAAACCTAGTCTCTTTCCTAGTTTGAATCCATTCCCCTTTGTCCTGTCAGTGCATGCCCTTGTAAACGTCCCTGCCCAGCCTTCTTGTAGGCTCCCTTCAACTTCATGTACAGGAAGGTTGCAATTAGGCAACATAAACCATCTCTTCTTCAAGCTGAACAATCCTAATTGTCTCAGGCTTTGCTTGTAGGAGAAGTGCTCCATCCCTCTGATCATTTTGGTGTCCCTCCTCTGGCCTCACTCCAACAGGTCCCTGTCCTGCCTGTGCTGGGGACCCCAGAGCTGGATGCAGCACTGCAGGTGGGGTCTCACCAGAGCAGAGCAGAGGGGCAGAATCCCCTCCCCTGCCCTGCTGCCCACGCTGCTCTGGATGCAGCCCAGGACACGTTTGGCTCTCTGGGCTGTGAGTGCCCATGGCTGGGTCATGTCCAGATCTCACCCACCAGCACCCCCAAGGCCTTCTCGGCAGGGCTGCTCTCCATCTGTTCATCCCCCAGCCTGTGTCCCTTAGGGCCACATCAAACACAGCCCGAGCCCTCTCTTTACTGCAAGATAAATACCTCTCTTTCTTCCTTCGTAGAATGGCAGCTCAAGGGAGAAGAGCTTCTTAGTTCTCATTGTGTCTAAGGACAACAGATAGCTATGTACACCAAGGAGATGGCAACCACTGCCTCTCCTTGTTAAGATCTCCCATAGGATTGAGGGTTTGGGGAAGATTTGGATACCAGCTGTTGTGTCTCTTGCCACTCAAAGAGGGTTAACACAGCAGCTGGGACAGTTAAGCCTCACAGACATGGGCAGGCATGACAAAAATATGAATGTGTAAGACAGGGCATACACAGGATCAAGATTGCAGCCCATGTTCTGGTGTAGCTCAGCATGAATCCCTGTTCTTTGATAATACAGAGTTTTTGGTCACTGGCAACTCAGGCTGGAATGCAGCGGCTCCCTTTCAGGGTCCCATTTTTCAGCTAGGCCTCTTGGCCTAGTGTGCTGGAAGGGGAAAAAAGAGGCTGAGGATGTCGTAAAGGGCTGCTACCACTCAAATGACCTCTACAGAGGGTGTGCATGACAGAGACTTCCACTATTCCCTTGAGTTTGAATGACTGCATGCAGGGAATTATTTTATTCTTCACCAGGCAGATGAAGGGTCCTCACTTCAGCCAGGAAAACTGATTGTGTGTCCCCATCTGCAACCCAGAAAATGTTTCAGCTCAACAAATTATTCTGTGAGTCAGAAGGTACCAGTCTTGCAACCCCCTGCCAAATGATGGATCAACCAGGAGATGCATGTGTCTCTGCCTAACACCTGGTTGTTTAACAAACGAACAACACCTTGAAAACCTCAAGGAATGAGATGCATCTGAGTGTTCTTAGTCTACATAATTTTCCCCCATGGCTAGAGATGCCTGATATGAGGGAACTAAGTATACAGAAACTAGTAACATGTCAAAGAATATTTGTAAATAGAATCTTAAATTAAACACTAGTGTCATTGAGTTTCAGCTCTGGATATATAAAGCCCTAACTCTTTCCTACAGGCAAAGAATGGGGATAGCTCAGTGGCACTGACAAGGGCCACGTCTCTGGGCCAACCCGCTATTCTTTGTCCATGGCAGAATCAAGTCAGCTTGGTTTCCGTGGTTTCCAGGGGGAGAAGGAAGAAAACAGGGATAGATTATTGCACGGATCGGATGCTCAGTATGCAGTGTACACAAAGCTGGGCAATATGCCATCGAGAGTGAGGGGAGAAATCTTTCATCACTTCATCAGATAGTCTCCTATAGCAACTGCAGCAGTAAAAGCAGTAGCCGCAGAGGCCGACAGCTGCATAGCAACCAGCTATGTCACCAAGGGTCCCACACCCCCTCCTCATGCACGCATGCTACTATTACAGAACGGTTTAGTTCCATGCAATGCCCAAGCAAGATCAATCTTTGTAGGCACAGCACCCAAAGGATTCCACTTTCCTGCTCTGGAAGAGGATGGAGTATCATGCACACTGACCTCAGAAAGGTTCTCTGGAAAGCAACAAATGCTGCTGGATTTGCACAGTACCAGTGGGGAGAAGCAGTGATCACAGCAACAGCTCCCTGCCCACACCTAGTGCTAGCCACGACCCCACTGCAGGTTTGTCCACCTCCTCCCTTTCCACCTCAAGGAATGGAACACCTTCCACTTCACCATACGGTGCCCACATCAGCTCTTGACCAGCCCTGTCTGCCCACTGCTGGTCAGTGATGTCTTGTGGTCACTGAGCACACTGCACAGGCTGCACTGCCCACACCACCTCAGAGCATACCTGGTGGATGCTGTCCAGGGCTTCGCTGTCAGGGAGATATCTTGGGAGCAGGAATGTTTATAACACAGACATCTGAACAGAGGGTGTCTTGGAAATGGGGGAATGCTGTACCCATTTGCTGAGGGCATATTTATTCAATGCTGGTGTCTGGGCAGACCCAGGAGTGGGCCAGCAAAAGGTGCAGTGGTGGATACTGGCTGCCCTCACTAGGGCACCGACACCAGAGCTCTTCGTGCAGAAGTACATCTCATCCCAGTGGAGAGTCTGGACATTATGCTGTGCTCCAAGAGAAGCCCAAAATCCTGGCAAGTGATTTTTTTTTGTCGTAGTTACTGTTGAAAGATTTCTCCTCCCACCAACTAAGGCCATGATTCCTTTTTTTTTTCCCAGGCAGGTAGAGGAGGTGCCACCCCTGTCCCTTTACCTCTTTGGCATGTCAGGCCCACTGAGTTCTGCTCAGGTTGTTCTGGCCAGCCAGTGTCAGTGGCTGGAGATGGAGAGACATTGGGAGCAGGAGGAGGAGCTGGGCTTTCTGAACACCAGATGAATAGTGCTCCAGAGCTGATCCCTGTCAGGAGGCATGTGTGCCCTGCTGTGCTAGCTGCATCCATCTTCCTTGTACTTGAAAGACAGCAGTCCATCTGACAGGGATGCTGGCCATGCAAGCCTGTTCTCCAGTGACTGATCCTTTGGTTTGTTCTCAAGTCAGGCTGTCAGCTGAAGAGATGACAGATGGCCCACAGTGCAGACCTCTCTGTTTGCTGCCCAGTATCATGAAGCATCAGATTCCAGCAAAAAGTCCAAGTTTTCTCCTTTTCCTTCCCGTACCAGCCAGAGGGAGAAGGATACTCCTCATATCTGCCTCTGTTCTCAAGGCAGATGCTGCGGGTGGTGATGGTGAAGCAGGAGGTCTGTGACTAACCCAGCATCAAAAGTAGACCACCCAGGAATGGCCCCAAAAGAGGCAGCCTGTGATGCTGCAGGCCAGGATTCTGGCTAAAGACCGTGGAAGCTGAGGAGGATAGGAGGTTTTGCAGGGTCTTAGTACACAGAGGCAGGGTACAATGTCACTGCCAAACATCTGGTGAGATTAGCAGAGTGGGGTCAGCCACGACCAATTGCACCAGATCAGCCACTCAGCTCTCATTCTGCCTCATGCAGTTCCTAAATTTGCCCTGACACTGCATCACGGTCTGTATTCATCACACTGTCACTCTGGCTCCTTTCAGACAGGGAGGGAGATGCAGCAAAGGCAAACTCCTTCCCTCTCCTGCACTTTTTCTTCACAGGGAACTGCCAGAAGTGGAGGGAACATGAATTCCCACCACACCAGAATGCCACTTTTCCATTTGCCAAAATGGAGGGTCATGCTACCCTAGGGGTCAGATTCCCTTAAGCCCATAAGAAAAATTGTAAATGCTATTTTCCTGGATAGATTGTGAAATAACCTTCCCTTTTGGCTATTCATGGATTCCTATGATCAGCCTTGCTTTCCTGTCTGGAGCAGCAGAATTTGCAAGGCTCCTTGGAGATAAGGCAAGGTACAAACAAAAAATCAAACATCTGCTGCAGACTTCTGCAACAAGAGAGTACTGAGAATGATGAAAGAACAAGCTGAAGAGGAAAATCATACATATAAATGAGGCAGAAGATCTTGGACATCTGGAGGTAGTGACGTCTGAACACAAGGAGGAAAAAGTGAGCTGAAAGGGATCAGCAAAACAACCAAGGACTTAACTGTAGGAGGGCTGAAGTCTGGCTCTAAAGCAGAACAGCAGGTGCAGTGTATATATTATGCCATGACAAGGTTAATTCATCAAAAAATCTTTGCTAATTGGATTTGGCACAATGATTTTTTAAGAGAATCAGGCATTGTATCTTGGGAGGCAAAACATTTTTAATGCAATAGTCATAAGTCATAAAGCTGAACTCCAAACTTGATCAAATAAACACAGATAAGGGAGAAGGAAATGTAGCTCTTACTAACAATATCAGCACAATGAAAATCAAAATATTAGCACATCTTATAGCAAGTACATAAATGAAAATCATCTGCTGGTTCTAATTATGCAGGCAGAACACTTTTCTGCAATAGACAACTTGTAATCTTCCTGAAGATTGTATCTACTTAGAGTGTCCCAAAAGCGATAGCATCTCAAGACTGATAAAGAAGTAAAAACATGATTTTACAATAATTGCAAAACACGTTAGGGCCTTTCTTGTGTGTGGGCCATTTGTACCAGCATTTATATCTTTCTCTTCCTCAGGAGAAGCAGTCTGAGTCTTTCAGGCTTTTGAAAGCTTCACAGTCTTGTGGATGGTGGAGCTCAAGATTGTGAGAGGAGGGAACAAGACAAATTGCTGAATAACAGCCCTTGGCTTCAAGCTCAAGAATCGTTCATCCTGATGAAGAAAGCAGAAGTTCAAGGAAAAGCAGCCAGTAACTTTCATGGAGCTTCTGACTAAAACAGAGACATAGTACAAGGAGTTCCTGACTGAAGTCACATCTAAAAAATAGTGTGCAAGAAGTGGAAGCAGGGAGATGTCAACCAGAAGAGACACAATCTGAGCCCACAAGAGTGGGGTTGGGAAAGCCAAAGCCCATCTAATGTTGAATCTGGCAAGGGACACATAGGAAAACAAGGAGAGCTACTGATATACATGGGAAAACAGGGCCCAGTGCTGCATGGGGAAAGTCAGGAAAGAGCGAAGCGCTCAATGCATCTTGGCTCAGATTTTATCAGCCTTCAGGAGGGTGCCGTGCCCCTGGGAGCAACGGAACAGTCTAGGGCAAGAAAGACTTCACCATCATTTGAGTTATTAAATTAGGGAATGTTTAAAGAAACTGAACAGATATGAGTCCATGTGACCTGATGGGATGCACCCACGACTGCTGAGGTTGTGAGCTCAAGGAATATCCTTATGACCCTAAATAACCTTATCCTCTGGTCAGATAAGGATATGGTGCTTTCTTTGCCTTACAGTTAAGACCATCAGAGGCTGCTATAATTTATTTACATGAAAGAGTAAAGTGCTACAGTTCTCAGATCAAAAGCATCTGAAACATCAGGTAGAAATGCAACCTTTTGCAGAAAATCAATGCATTGATTTGCTTGGATTTTTTTGTTAAACAAAGACAAGGACAGAGCAGAGAAAGAGATGAAGGTAAAATGAAGGCCCAAGCATGAAATCAGATATTTGTTTTGGAACAAGGAAGCCAGAAGCACTAATAGAAAAGAAAAAAGGAGCAGTCTTTGCAGCAGGCATGGATGGAAATTCAATTTAATTGAAGATACTGTAATTTCTTTTTCAGTCTGGTTGTGTAGTGATGGCTTGATCAAAATAGTGCAATTGACATTGCACAGGGTGATGGCATTTTAATTTCCACATAGCTGATCAGAGAGACACATTTGTTGTTTTTATTCCTGCTTTTTATAGCCATCCATGACCATTTGCATATCTGGTCATCAATCTTTAAAAGGTTTAACACACAACAGAAAATTGCCCCCATTTCTATTTTCATTAGCTTTGTAAAAGGAAAGATGTTCCATTAATAAAAGAAAAAAATAGCAAAACACATAAGGCTCAAACTGCTTGCTCATGAGCAGCAATTTCTCAAGGCCATTGTCTTATTTAGGGGAATACTACTACTACAGTAAATATTATGTGCATCTATGATGTCTGAAACACATAATGTTACTATTAATTTATCACTATGTTTAATAGAAGGGCTTGACTTTGTGGTTGTTTTCTAGGAAGGAATGAAAATAGATCTTTTTTAAAGAACAAATATTTGAGAATAAAACATTTTGACTGAAAAGATTTTTTAAATAGTGTTTAAAAGAAATTTATTTTAAAAATACCTTCAAGCATCCTGTCAACATCAGTAAAGAAGGGCAGAGGCAGAGGGAAGTGATTAAGAAATCACTGGAACTGCTGGCTTTTGCCATGCAAAATCAGGACGGGTGAGATTTACCAGAAATAAAAAAGCAAATAAATATGAGAGGGAAAAATTGAATGTAGAAAAAGAACGGAAATTAACAGTAGGACCTACAGGTAATGACATATATTTGGAAATAAAAAAGGCAGCACATAATAGTAGTAAGGCATTTAAAACCATGAAGAGAGTCAAAAAATTGACGTCTCTTGTGAGTGACACATCGAGAAAATTTGTTCCTTAGACCAGGGATGCTGAGATAATAATGGCAGTATCAATGCTTCTATACAGCTAGAGTTGTTTCTTTTATGAAAAATCCAATTTTCACCAATCAATATATTCTGGAACTTGTAAATTATATTAAAATATTGTCCTTTTCAAGAAATAGGCCCTGCACTGAAAATCGTATCTTCATTGTTTTTAAAACTTAGGCTGCTTTGTGGGGAGAAATGTATTGGTAACAGGCTTTATTACTGTCATAAACCAATCAATCAGAGTTCTGTTGGAGCCAGGCCTCATTTATTTGGTAACACCTCTATAGATTTATTTAAGCCATTCCTAATGTGTGCAGCTCCATAGGTTCCAGTCTGTACTGAAGGGCTTGTTTTTAAAGAATGCACTTTGAACTTCTGATTTGATTACTGATATGCTTAATTCACGTGGTGGTTTTGCAGAATTAGAGATTTAATCTCAACATTATGACCCCTATAAGGGCAAAAGGGCAAAAGTCAGTCAACGCTTACTTTTTTCAATCAAAAAATTTTTTTGTTTAGAAATGTAGTTCTTTCCTGAATTTCACTTCAACTGTCTCTTTGATTTGCCTATGCTTCATGTTCTAATAGTTCAAAAGACAGCTACAATCCATCTTTAGATCTCTGCACCATAACCAAAATGTAGTCAGGATCATAGAGACACCACTACAAAACAAAAAGAGCCTAGAAAATAACTTTTTAATCCTAAGGCAAGACAGCCTCTAGGTGACAGATGCAAGATAGGAATCAACAAAAGTAATTGAACATACAACTCTGTCTGGAATAGATGAGAGGTTAGATGCTTTCATCTTTTGGTTTAAGGTAGGTGTTTTGCAAAAGGCTAGGACTTTCACAAAAAATCATAGTGCCAGTATCAGCAGAATAGTAGAAATGCACGAGAGTCCATGAAGGACCAGCATGGGAGCAGGATTATTCTGAAGGCCTGGAGCCCATGTGAATGACTCATGCTTGAGCAGTTTGTGAAGGACCACAGCCTGGGAAGGACCCAGATGGGATCAAGGGAACAGCACAATGAGAAAGGACCAGCAGAGACGAACTCTTTTAGACTGATGGCAAGTCCCATTCCCCATCTTCTTGTTCCAGTCTGGGAAGAAGGCTCAGGGCTGGAGGAGTGAAGCTAAGCCTGGTAAAGGGGAGAGGAAAGGTGCTGTTGTTCTGTTTCTCCTTTTATTTCCCACTACCAAATCAGTAATTACATACATATTTTAACTGCCTAGAAATTAAACTAATTTTCCACAAATTGAATCTGGTCTGCCCAAGAAAGTAATTAGTAAGTGGTCTCCTTGTCTTCTCCACCCACTAGATTTCTCATTCCTATTCTTCCCATTTCCTTCCATCCTCCCTTCCATTGTGAGCAGGTAGTGGCCAGGTGGGAGTTTGGCTGTTGGCCAAGGGTAATCCACCATACACTGCTTTCACAAGCCTTCAAGCAAGAAAGGTGTTCCTTTTGGAAAAAAATAATGTCAAGGAAGCTATTGAATTTATAAAAAATATTTCCAAGCAATACAACAGTAAAAAAAAAATCACTAATTTTTAAACTTGTAAAATAATAATAAACATGAAAAGGGATTTCCCATAGCTTTAAATTAATCTGACAGGATCTTCTCTTGTTTCACAGGAATTTATGCTAATGCTGGTTTGTGGTTGGATTAAAAAGGAATCAGCTTTAAGAGAAAAGTCAATTTATTGAAATTCAATCACAGATTTTCTTCATACCTCTTAGCCAAGAAATCCTGGTTTAATATAATTTGAAGAAACCTTTTGTGATTTTCTTAAGCAAACAAACAAAACCCAGAAAACATTTAGAAAATAATGGAGAGAGTACCTCTTTATGCAACTCTTAAAAATGTTTTTTCCCCAAACTCAGACGTTCTTCTTTCATGTCATCTTCAATATTTTATATTTTTCCTCAGGAATATTAGACCAGATTCTGGGGAGTTCACCTGCACGTTAAACCTGATGGAAATCAAGGATTGTTTTGTGCAACTACAAAAAGTGATCAGTAATTCAAAACCCATGTCCTTGTTTCAGTCTTAGAGATAGTTCAATGCACTGAAGACAATAGTATTTCTTTCTTTTATTCAAATAAATGCTGATCTGTGGCTAGGATCTGTGTTAAAATTGTTTCTTGTTTGAACATGTGAAAAATTAGTCTTCTTTCACTCAGAGAGGTGGGAACAAATCCTACATTTTATTTTTCTGATGTTGTCTCAAGAACAAGAAGGCATATGTAATTGTTTGTGTAGAAGTTTTTACTTTCCCCAGCAACAATTTCAGCACTGCAAATGCAGTCCAGCGCCTCTGACTGTAAACACAGAAATCCATTAGACTTTGCTGGGAGATGATCTCAGTCCTAACTGCCAAACATTGGTATTTAGTGAGATGGTCTCTGCTGTGTGTTGTAATTATAAAGGAACTTATTGACTCTTGTTGTGAACCAGTGTTTTTAGGTGAGGGGTACAGGGAAAGGTTCTGTGGTTTTGCTGAAGGTAAGAGAAAGTATAAAAGTATTTCTTTGCGGTTTCATTACAGCTTTTTATGCTCGTGTTAGTCCCAGGGAACTTGTGTTAAGCAAAGCAGAAATTCCCGAGTATCCTTCCTATTGAAAACATTATGTTCCTTTTAGGTATAACACTGAAAATATGCCTTCTACATCACAAAGGGAAATGAAAGGATATTTTAATAAAAGGATGACCCTCTCTGTAAAAATGCCTATTTTCCCCATGTGCAGCACATAACACCTGCTGTCTCCCTATAAAACAAATGATTGATTCTGAATCACTTTGTATGGCAGAGTTACCTTGGGAACAAAATCATGTACCAGCTGTGTCACAGCCATCACTCAGCAATTAGCTGAACTGGTCCTGAAGCAGAAACAATGTCACTTTATCTCACAGGTCAAAGATTTCAGGTCAAAAGAACACAGCTCTGTATTTAATTTTGTATATCTAAGTCAGTCTGCAAGAGGCTGCAAAGAGACCTATGGGGAAAACTAAGGGGAAATCTTATTCTGTTGCACAAAGATTTAATAAACTGAAACTGGCCAAAATTAAATATTGCACTTGTTTTCTGAAAAAAACAACTTCACTTTCAATACTGAGGCAACAGACCTTCCCATAAAATGTTACCCAACTGCTAGATGAATCATGTGATAAATACGATAATCATGAACTTGGTGATCTTAGAGGTCGTTTCCAAACCTAAATGATTCCATGATTCCAAAAAATGCAGTCTTACAACATAAGATAAAGACAAAAGGTTTGCTTAATTCTTGAGTATTCTGCATTTTGAAAAAAAAAAAAATTAGAATTCTAATTTAATCAATTCAGGATCCTTTACTAGTGAAACTAATACTGCTAAGACAGCTCAAGTGTTGACTTCACTAGATGATACTTGCTGTAGTGACCTCAAACTTCCAAAAGCACAGGGGTTTTGCTAATTTGCTTGTAAAACCAGCCTGAATGGTGGGACCCCAGGCCCCTAGTAAAGAATTCTATTTTACTGAAGGCTTACAAGCCTACAGTAATTCTTTGAGGTTACACCTTCCCTTATGAACCTTGATGCCTTGGCATGGCTACAGAATAGGAGTGCAAGGGGTGCAGGTGCAATGAATTTTTTTCACCCCTACCCATTCCTTCTCTCTCTTTCACACACCAGGCAGCAGTGAGAGGAGTAATCAGTTGAATTTTTCAGGAGTTTAAAAAAAAAAAGGCAGCATCATGCCAGCCCTAATGGTGATACCACCCAGACTATTATGAGTGACAGCTCGCAGCAAGTTCAGTCTGAAGTCCTGGTTCGAGCTTGGTCTTTGAAATAGTTTTAAACACTTCTTTAAAATTGTAGGAAGAGTTTTGCTAGAAGAGACCTCTTGAGGTCTAGCCCTGGCCCAAGGAGCCCCCAGTTGATAGATCTCATCTTTTTACTTTTGTAACACATCCTCCCCACCATTATATTTTTTTGCAAATGACAAAAGGGAGCAATAAAGGCGATGCAGGGCAAAGTGGAGATGGGTACAAAACACAATGGATACAAAAATAGGTAGCCAGCAAGTTTTAATCATTCACCAACCTTGATGACAGCAGAGTGGAATGTCTGAAAATCAGCTGGATTTCTAGCAACCTTCTAACAGGTGCATGGCAGCTACCCATAGGGAGCAAGGCTCCTTTATTCTCTAGCTCCAGCTTCCCAAGTTCAAGCAATGGCCTAGGAATGTGCAGTCACTGCCAGAGGTCACACTCTGCTTTACAATCATCATCATGATAGTTCCTTGCAGTGCAGACATATCACACTTCAGACAGGATTTTGTCTGAATGGATGGATTATTTTGAATGAGGAAACTTGTCACCTAGGGAATTTTATACTATTTTACGGAGGCTTCTGAAGGATAGGAAATATCAAAGAGACTTTTCCAATTGGAAAAGAAACAATCATTCATTGTTCCTTTAAAATGAAGGTATTATGAAAAAGGTGATTTTTTTTTTAAATAGTGAGCAGCAGAGCAGCATTGCAGTGGTCTTTATCAGATTTAACTGTTTGTACTATCCTCTGGCTTTCTAAATACTTCTGGATTTGTATATTTGGGTGCCTAAGAAATATTCACAGATAAGATGGTATCCACAGTCTGTTGATTGATAGAAAATATTGCCCATTATTTATAGAGGAGGAAGTAAATCATGCTAGAGACAGAAAGCTATAACAAAACTGAAGACTAGTCAAGGCTGTAAGGGATGGGTTAGGAAAGGATTAATACTAAGAGTAGCAAAAGTTACAGTGAAGTATTTTTATAAGGGAAAAGCTTCCAATTAAGATAAAGGCACAATTTGTGTGTTATTCTAACATGAAATAGTTAATATTGCTTTAAAAATCCTGGACATTTTGAAATATCTGACAGAGATGAAAGAAGTAACATGTAGAGGTAAATTTTTATCTTTGATGACCTGTCATGAAATGTATTGAGTACCAGCTGCTGTGAATTTAATTTCAAAGTTGTTTTTGACAGCTTGTTCCAATTATATCCTTATTGAAAGGCTAGGTTTTTGGTAGATTGACAAGTTTCCTTTTTATTTTTACCTTCTAATGAGCAAAACAATCTGTTACAGTATATTGATCCAGCTTATTTATTTCTGGATATTTAAAATATGGTCTGTTGTCCTTCTCTTCAGATACTCTTACCACCTGCGGTACAGCCAAAAAGATACTTGCATTTTCAAAAATAGGTGGGGGGAAAGGTCACTTTAAAGGAATTAGTGCTTTTTCTGTGAAATGAAACTATTTTAAGAGCTGTGGGCTTGTATTACTTAAGGGGAGAATTAATGTATCTGAATGTGTATGGACATAGGCACACTAAGGGTCATTAGACCCCTCCAGAAACACAATGGACCGTATAGCCTACTTAAATGGCGTGGATTATGACTAATATTTAGATACTATCAACATCTGTTGGCCTGGTTCTGAGCAGTGCATGAAGACCTGATTGAGGATATTGCTGTTGCAGGGTCATCCTGTGAGAGTGATTGTAGCATACGCAGAGTGTGGGAGCAACAAAGACATTCCCTGCATCCATTCAGTTTCAAGAGGGGCACCATCAACACAAGTGAGCTTCTCAAAGGATGGGAGACAACAGCCACAACGAGTAGCATGGGACATGTTGAATGGGGCAGAGAAATCTTTGCTAAAGCTGGTTTAAACACTGCCCAGAGAAGTGACAGAATCACTCTTCCTGGAAGTTTTTAAAACTGTCCAGAATGAGGCCTTGGCCAGCCTGATCCAGCTTTGTAGCTAGCTCTTCTTGGAGCAGGTGAATAGTAGATCAGCTTCCAGCCTAAACCTTCTCCGAGTCTACGATTTTTTATAAAGAAGCTATCAATTAAGTAAACCACTCTCCCAGGTAGCAGAGGGAGCATTCTGATCATCCATCACGTTGGAAATCCAGAATACATTCCACCTATTGGGGAGAACTTCAGAAAGGCCAGAAAGGAATTACCATGGTTGAATGGTGGTGTAAAAGAAACAAGAGCAAGGACTATAACAATCCTTCAGTAATGAGGAAAGAGGAAGGATGATCAATACTGCTGGATTAAATGTAAAAGTATTTTAAGTCTGTCCAAGCATGAAAACCAAGAATCAATCCCTTTGAAATGCTTCAGAAGATGGAAGGCAGAGAGACAATCAGTAGAAATAAAAAGAGAAGAGGATACAGAAGAGACAGAGAAAAAAACCCACAAATGTAGAAAAAATACTTATCACCAGTTTATTATTTCCCTACCATTTCCATCTTACAGAATACATGAAGTATCAATATATTGTAACATGAAACCAATTCAGGGATACAAAATTGTTCTAAAATTTGAGATAGGAATGCTGCAAATGAACCAGCAGAAAAATTCCCAGAATAAAAATTCATGAGGTTAAAAGAAGAACCTGGTCCTGAGATGACAAAACAAAAATGTGTCAGACTGTGATTGATGGTGTAATCAATGGACCCCGGCTGATCTGGATAATTCAGGAATAGGAGTTGAGTCTCAACTTTGTTAATATTATTTACATTACATTTTCATTTAACTTGCTTTTCCTGTTAATTTAACAGTGGCACAAGGTATTAATGCTATTACAGCTAAAGTAGCATCCTAATGAGATGAATCAGACTATGGCCATTATAAGAATTTCCACCCGCATAAGCATTTGAATTTCCATTCTGTGAAACAAGAATGGAGATTTCACAAATACACCTGTGGCTTTTTAAACCATGCATGAAAATGTACACATGCACGTGGATCACCATTAATACTGCAAGACTGCATTACTAAACATTCTGGTCAGGACATATTTCTACATAATTGTGTCCTTGCTTGTTTATCTTGTAGTCTGAATGTTAAAAAGCGAAAGGGAATAACTCAACCTTTTCTTTTTTTTTTTTTTTTTTTTGTAAGCTTGCTAATAGAGTATTTACTTCCTATTTTCAAGGATCAAAGAAGGACAGAATAATGCAGTTACCCTGGTAAGGTGGCAAAAACTCTTGGGGAGCCAGAAAGACCAAAACAGTTGCAATAAATAAGAAGTAAATACCATAGGTATGGTAAAAGCACATTTTTGTTTATTCTGATGGGATAATGTGCATTCAAACTTTAGTAGTATACAGTATAGATTAGATTTATTGATCATTTTTAAAAGCATGCAGTGTTTTCCATCTGTTCATGTAATGAGGCAGACAATCAGAAAAGCATAAGAATTTCACCGTATGCTTTGATGCTGGGAAAAGCTGAACACATTCAGCTCCCATTTAAATTTAGGATAGTGGATCAGAGATTAAAAACTTTGTACTATGGACAAGGAGATAACAATGTTAAAGTTGATATAGTTTATTCAAGAAAAAAATAGTATAGCTTCATCTAATACAACAACCCCACCTCCCTCCTCATATATTAAAAATCTACAAACTCTTCAAAAATTATTTGGAACAGATCAACTAGATAATATCATTTTTCAATATATATCATAAATTAAATAAAAGTGGGTGGGGGTTTTTTGTGGTTTTTTGCAATGGTATGCCTCAATATTTCTGACAGATATTTCTGTTCAGCTTGAAATACTACCTAGTAACTTCCTTGTATAAGGTAGATGATTCTATCATCAGCTACCCATCCTTCATTTACAATTTTCAGCATTCCAAGATGAGCACAGAAATCTCAGATTATATTTCCCTTTTTTTTTTTTTTTTTTTTTTTTTTTTTTTTTTTTTTTTTTTTTGCAAGNGGAGGAAAAAAAAAAAAAGCTAATGTATGCTCAGGCATTCTTTATCCCTAAGTAATTCTGTTATTTTTCAAAAAGCAGAAGAGTGCACACAGACCCCTATTAAAGGAGATGGAATATTGAGTATTTTGCAGTTCATCGCTTAAAGAGAGTGCACTAAAAATCAATTTGGCTAATTGAATATAGTGCTAGAATGTAGCTAAATGTCCTTAGACCCCTTCCAAAAAAACCCCCAGCTCTGATTATATACTTATACAAATTATATCAGAGTTAAAATATGTCAGCCATTACTGTATCTCACTGCTAGAAAGGTTTTCTGCTTTGCAATCTAAATTTCTCTTCTTTTGTTGTGATTTCATCATCTTTATCCTTATTAATGTTTCTCTTTTTTGGTGTTAATGACTTTTAACTACTTGTAGGATAAAGTCATGGGTTTTAAATAAGAGATACAGGCAGTTATTGCTTTACTTTGTCATGCGTCTTCTTAGAACTGAGATCATTTTGACTCTCTGCTTTCAAATCTCTCCAGGATGTCAATACGTGGTAACAAGACCAGCCAAACAAGATAGCACATAGAGTGTTGTTTAACAATCGCTTAGAGTGCCCATTCTTCTCCTGGTGTGAGATATTGTTCTTCTTCATGTGCCAAACAAAACTTGGCAAAACATGCTGCACTCTTGCTAATTTATTGTCACTGCCTAGTCTCTTTCAGACTTTATATTGCTGAAAGGCAAGGATACCTGGGCAAAGTCAATTTAACCCTCTCTTGTTGTTGTTGTGCAACTCAGGGGGGAAATAACCATCTGCAGGAGCAACTTGGAAGGACTCCCGGTGCAATAAAATGGGAATAGCTGTTGTTTGTGAACAGCCACAGTGCTTTGTTATAATTTTTATTCACCTCTCAGTAGGGTAGCATTCTAATTTTTTTTTTTTTACGGGTAACTCTTATTTGAAGACAGATAAGAGTATTCTCTAAACATGTGCAATTTGCCTCTGTCTTTATTGGCACTTTCACTTATGTCGAGAAGTACCATCATCCCCCTGTCTCCAAAAGGAAAAATGTGCAAAGGAAAAAGAGACTTAGGAGGAAAAAAGATAACAAATAAACAAATAAAAATAGCATGAGGGATAGAAAGTTAAAGCAAAGGAAGGAAGAGGGAGTCAAAAAAGTAAAGCTGAAAAAAGGGCAGGGGAGTGTAACACCCTTGTCCTAAAAATCTTGCCTTCTCTTGAAGTGGCTTTTATATTATTTATTGGGTTTGCCATCTGCTCATAGATACCGATGAGTGCTTCTGCCAGCTCTAGGGCAACACTACTCATGTTTCTTGCTTGTTCTCACTAAATTGTACCATTAATGGATCAAAGAAAAATTGTTGACTGCACAGATTCAAAGCACTGAACAAACTGTAGGTAATACCTTTTCAAAACATCTGTATGAACCACATACTTGTGACTTATTTGTGATTAACCTACTTCTGAAACAAGAAGTACTAATACTCTTCTAGATCACAAGTATAGTGAGAAGAGGCAGAGGGCCTGTCATTCCTGGTAGGCATTTTACCTGCCCAGAGCTCTGATGGTGGCTCTCCATATGCATGTTCATCATGCTTTCTCAGGATCAGCTCCATTCATTGTCTTGCTTGCAGTAGTTCGGGTACCTTGCCCAAAGAGCCATCCTTCTAGGCCTCTCAATCTCCTCCGAAACTGCCCCAATCTCTTCAATGTCAATTTGTCATGGCACCTTTGGGGATGGATAGTAGGTACAGGGATGGAGAGCAGGGAGACTGACCGTTCCAGTTCACTGGAGTAAAGTGAAAAAGTTCTGCTGTGATACAGGTAGGAACATGTTTTGGACAAGCAATTTAAGTCGTCAAATTGAACTTCTTATCTCCCTGAAAACAATATCTAAACGGTTTCCCTATGAAAAACCTAATAATAGTTTTACGACTTTCCTTCTGGCAGCAGCTCACTGTGTGCCAGTAAATTCCTCCTCTTGCAGTGCATTGCAAGGCAGAATTTGCCAGCTGCACTGCAATGATGTATATTGGTGTCCCATGGACATGAAGAGTGCACTGGTTTTTGGCAGTGCTATGGACAGCTCAGGAGTGCGTTCAGCACTGATGCAGTGTTGCTTTGGGAAGGATCTACATTTGGACAACACTCCCAGGCACATGGTGTGATTTTTGGGGTGTCCTTGTAGGGCCAGGAGTTGGATTCAATGATCCTGATGGGTTCCTTCTGAGTTAGCATACTCTATTCAATGATTCTATGCTACATCTGCATCCAGAGTTCTACCTGATGTAGAATGCCTAAAGATGTAGAATGCCTCTGCAGACTTGTCAAGTGAAGTACTAATTACACTGAGATGAACTGCAATTATGAAGTGGGGAGCAGGTACCACATCCTGTCTGGTTTAGGTAAATCTATGCATCACTACAGAAGGTAGAGTCTGAAGTTACTGCTTTGCCCTTCCCTTTTGCAGACATCTTTGAAAATAGACTCAGGTATTCCTAAGGTATTCCTCTATTGATATAAGCAATACTGAATTTGTTTAGGTGTGTGTTCAAGTCTTATTAAAATTTCTGAATGACTGTTTGTCT
This sequence comes from Platysteira castanea, assembly GCA_013397175.1. Classification (NCBI taxonomy): domain Eukaryota; kingdom Metazoa; phylum Chordata; class Aves; order Passeriformes; genus Platysteira; species Platysteira castanea. The sequence continues at coordinate 230,805 of VYXC01008166.1, forward strand.
GGTCCTTTTCACTAAAGCTTCTATGACAGACAGTGGGAAATAACCAGTGGACAATGATAACCCTTCTTGGTTTGATTGTGTTATCTCATAATGTGCTGTTAATTTTGTAAAAGGAATGTCCCAGAAATGTTGAGGTGATATCTTCACTCTCCAGTGTAAAACACTTCATTCATAAAGTTATGACTTTTCTCTCTAACAGGTGATACAAAATTTTTCTGATGCCCATCTGTAACTCTTTTATCTGTTAGACACTGCTCCTGGACTTCTAAATTGTTTCATACTTCACAGGAAGGAGATGTGCATTAAAGGCCCATTTCAATGGTAATAAAAATAGAATCTAATATGGCACAACATATTACAAGTGAAGACATCTGTTCACATTATTATGAGAGTGTCAGTTCAATTTCCACTATAAATTATGGAAGAACAATTGAGATTAAAATGTGCATATTATTGTTTCAGAGCTTCAGGCTGAGTTGAAGATTAGGTTTCTGTGCATCCTGAATTCTGAAAGCATTTTCTGACATATCACAATCCAGACTTACTGCAGTAACATAAGAAATTGCACTAAAAAGCAGGTTAAACACAACTTTGCAAATATGCTTAAATATTGGTTGACCCAAAAACCCCCAGGATTTAAAAAATCTAGGATTTAAACACTGTCTTTGAACAAGAAACTGTGCCATGTGATATTGTCCTGGACAGATACTCTTCTAATATAATAGTTGCCCTCTTTTAAAATTGGTACTTGGTTTACTCAGAATTCAGGAACATTCAATGCAATTCCATTCTTTGATGCAGCAATATCACTGGGGAATTCAACATCCTGTTATTAAGAAAAAAAAAATTGATTTCTAAATAATCTGGCTCTTTTGAGATGAGAAAGGATTTTATTTTTTCTGCAGGCATCAGCAGGATCATAGGATTATAGAATTTTATAGGTTGGAAGGCACCCATAAGGATGATCTGGCCCAAACTCTACCTCTAAACAGAACCAACTTAGATCACATTATTCAGAGCATTGACCAGTTAAGTTTTAAATATTTCTGAAGCTTGACATTTAATGAAGTCTCTCAGCAGTCTCATTAATTGTAATTTTTTCCCCTAACAATTAATTAGAATTTCACACTCTGCAATGTCTGTCCATTTCCTCTCACCCCATCATTTTTATCCCTAAAAGGCATCTGTCTCCATTTTTTCTAAACTTTCTCTTTAAGTAGCTGAAGAAAGCAGCAAGATCCTTCTCTTATCCTTTCCATAAATCGTAGTGGAGTGACAAAACTGGACACAGTTCTCTTGACAGACATTCAGCAATGTTGAATAGAGATTGGAAGACACTTCTCTTACCTGCTGGTTTCACTCTTGCTTAGGTGGTCTCAATACTCTTTGTGCTTTATCACAAGGGTGCATGGTTGACTCATCATGCCGTGTTCATGAAAATCCCCAGGTCCTTTCTGATAGCAAATAACATCAGGGAATGGAAAATGTTTAAGGCTGGCATTATCCCAAAGAAAGGATTTAATAAACAGGAAGAGTATGAGATGGGTCCTCTGTTAAACGCATTCTAGCAATTCAGTTTGCATTTATCAAAACAGATTGCTGTTGATTTACTTCATGTTATTGCCACAACTTCACTGTGTCACAATGTATTAATATCTCAGAGCTTCGTCTTGCCTCCATAATGTGGCTTTTTATGAAATTAACCAACATATTTGTCTCACTTTTGATACTAATAAGCTATAATTGTTCAAGCACTAGAACCTGAAATGCAGTCTGTATCTACTCTGCAAACTACATTTGCTGGCTGCCTTTGGTGACTCTCCAGTCAACCACTGGAAGCTGTCTGGCTGCTCTAGTACTTGGTGTGCGAGCTCCTTCCCTTCACCTTTCCTGATGTGTGTGTACATTACTTGCCTGTGTGCTGCAATTAGACACAGGAAGTTCATGGACAAAATCCTTCTGTTTTTCCTAACTTCTCAAAGGATTCCATATCTCACATGCTCTTTATTGGCTGTGATAGGAAGCCACAAGCTGGAAAGAAGACACGTGTTTTGCATCTTGATTCACAAATGACTGACACGAACCTGGAAAACCCTTGAAGTCTCTAACAATCAGCAAAAAATTGGGAATAGCAGTGGTTGGACTGCAAGGCAGGACATAGGTGAGAAACAGTGGTTCACGCTTTGGTACATAACCTCCATATATATATACACACACATATATTTGGTATATAACCTCTGTACAGACAGTATCTGGATTTCAGTAGCTTATAAGTACGGTCTTTCTCATTTCAGCACCCTGAGTCTGAACGTTTTGGTTTCCAGAAACACTACAAGGATCTCAGACTTCCGCTAAGAGTGAAAGTTACTTGAGACTATAAACTTGTGTGTGTCAGGGTTGGTCAACTAGCACCATGATTTTGTTTCTAATTTCATACATTGTAACAGCTTGGAATGATTGTGTCCTTAATTTAGTGTTGCAGGTACAGCAAATGCCTTGTTTTTCGTTCAGTAAATAAAAACTAAACTGGGTAAAGCATATTCACCACAGAATCATCTACACCTTCTAAACTCATCTTATTTTCTTCTCCCTTACATAAATTTGCTGATGAAGAGCTAAGGCTTAGAGAGCAAAATAGGAAGCTCAGAGCACTACAGGTATCCAAAATTATTTTATAAACATACCCATGGAACACAGTTATTTACCATAATGGTTATTGTCAATGATGGCATCTTTGGACTTTTTTCTTACATTTTTATCTTGCTAAGCTTTTCTGCTTCTTCCTTTTAACATGGAAAACCAAGCAATTTTATTCCACCTTTCCATTGCTTTGATCTATTGCAGTAATCACTGCTTTTCTTTTACAATGGATAAATAATGGGTTTTTTTCTTTTTTTTCTGGCCTACTTTATTTTGGCTGTCCCTCTCTGCATGTCATTCCTTCTAAAGTGCTCATATCCTTTCTCTTAGAACATTGACTAGCCCTTGAAGGCAGATCTAGTCTGGTTTTCTTTGCATGCCCTGGTCTCTGAGCTCCCACTACAAGATATTTCCCTTAATGATGTGGTATCACATTGACCAGAACCTTGGGGTAGATCTTCTGGCACCTTTTCTAAAATAAACCCTACCAAAAATATCTAAAGATCTTTCCATCTCTAAAATTAGGTCTCATGAGAACATAAACTGGACAACAGTTATTCTGCTGAGAGTGAAAATTCATGTATTTAGGGCGAGATAATTCAGAACAACTGTAAACAACCTTTGTAAACAACTTTACCTGTGCTGATTGTCCATGCACAGACATGTCCATGTCAGACATTACAGGTATAAAAAGTACCCCACTGGAAATGTGTGCAAAGGCTAGTGCAGTACTCACTGCTCCTTTCTTCAGGAAAACAACCAAACAAAAAAAAAAAAGAAAACCAAACCAAAACCAACCCAAACAAAAAAACCCCCAAACTAATCTTCAAAAAGTAGTTTTCTGATTCTAAGCAAAAAAGTCCAAAGTCCTGAGGAAGGGAAATTGCTCTGAGCAACTTTCAGACACGTTCTTAAGCTAATGAAATGAGGTCTATGCATGTCTGGATTGTCTCTTTGGAGAAGATATGACAATAATATCTAGGTTTTTAGTGTGACCTTCGTTTTTGACTGTCATCTTATATAAATGAGTGCAAGGATCTCCTGATAGGAACTGGAGATTGTTCCTTCCCTAGAGAAGAACTGGGTGTGCTTATGGTGTGGCATGCAGGAGGAATAAGTGACAGCATGGAGGCAGAAGTCTACAGCCAAAGAGAAATCTAAACAGCTTTAGAGTCAGTTCGTGCTTTTCTTAACAGATCTGAGGAAGCCTGTGCTTGACTTGTATGCAGGGTGTAGTCTCAGGTTTCCTTTCATTTTTGGTATAAAAAACATGACTTCTCATGTGCATTTAAACATTGACTTTGCTGCTTGTCTCTATATATCAACCACTGAAAGACTGTTTGTCAGAAATGACAACTTCACTGAGGTAAATGTGCTACCTATTGTTCAAATACACTGTGCTAAATAGATTTGCTCTATCAGCAAAATTATCAACCACTTTCATGGTGTTTCAGGAATTTCTTTTGTCCCTGGACTCAAATCTCTGACCCAGTGTATGTCAAATCATGACTCTAGATAATCCAAAATATTCTCTGGGAACATCTGTCCAATCAAGTAACTTAAGGGTTTCCCCCATGCCAGTTGCCTGGTTGTTCAAAACACATACCATGTGTAGGTTTATTTGTTTCCGAGCACTATCTCAGAGTAAGTCCAACTAGTTTTCTCTGAGAAAAATGCAAATGCAATTCCCATCACCACTTGAAACAGGAAATATGGGTAAGTGCATGGCAGAACTGGCTCTTTCTGCCAGACTCAACCATCTTGACACAAGGACCTAGGGCACAGAGCACATGGGCCCATATTATACTGATGTCACAGAAATAAGCATTCTGATGGGCTGAGACAGAGTCCTTCACGGTGTCCCAAAGACTTTGAATGAAAAGCCCACAACACCTCATAGCGGTATCCTGGGGCTGTGGGCTTGGCCTGAGTCTCCTTTGGTCTACAAGGACTGTGTGGAGTTCATGCAATCAGTCCTCTTGCTCTCAGCTGCATGGAGCCTTGCTCAGCCTTGCTCAGTTCAACTTACACAAGCCAGGTCAGGCAGGAGGTGAAATGAATGGGCATTTGAGGGACACTTGAAAGACAATGTCATGGATGAAGGCAAAGCCATTTAATCAGTTTCACCTACTATGTGGCTGCTATAAGGACTCCCCAGAGCCTTCTCTTCTTCAGGACAAACAGCCCCAGCTCTCTCAGCCTCCCCTCATACTGAACATGCTTCATCATCTCTGTGATCTCGTGCTGGACTTGCCCCATAAGCCCACATCATTTTTGTTCTCAGGAGCCTGGAGCTGAACACAGCAGTCCAGATACGTCTCACCAAAGCCAAGCAGAGACGAAGGGCTATCTCTCTTGACTACTGCTGATGCTGCTCATAAAGCAGCACAAGATGCTTTTGGACTTAGCAGGCCCCAGATCCTCGCTCCTCTCCCAGTTCTGCCAGATGTGAGCTCTCCTAAAGTGTGTGTGTTTATCAAGCTTTCACATTGTTTAATGCTTTGAAGGCAGAGATTTATTCTTTCACAGCAATGCTCCTTCTGCAGCCTGCCTTAGTCATTGAAAATTCCTTACAAGTTTCAGTTGCCATGAGGAAGAGTATTTTTCATAATGGGGCTGTAAACAACTTGTAATGTGAACATTTTCACAGCAACACATCCCACCTCCCAAGACAGCATTTTAGCTGGCAGCTGACTTTACTTTACATTTTTAGCTCCTAAAGATGGCAGTTGTTAATCTGTATATTATTAATTGTTGTGGCATATAAAGCAGTCAAGAAATCAATTTGGCAAAAGCAGTCTCATAAAGTATGCAGAATATGCATATAGGTTGTGGACTATTAATAAAGAAGTCCTCTGCTCCTGAATAGGATTTTTCTTAGTATCATTATTATGATAGCAACATTACCTTGATCAATGCCCTTATTTTACTGGTGCATTTCTCTTGAATGCTCCTAATGCGTACAATCGGATGCGTGCAGGTCAACCGCTGAATTTTGTTATATAACGTTTCTTACAATGAGGAGTAGAATCATGGCAAATTTTTGGAGATAAATTGTTTCCTCATTGGAAAAAAAAGTGTGGAATGAATGCCAGAATTGGCTGGTTTACGCAGAGGCATATTGACCTGCAAAAGTTTCTGTGCACATCTTGTTCTTGAGTTACAGAAACAAATTTAAGAGTGTATTAGTGCCCCAGAGGCAAAAGCAAAGTAAAGTGAAAACTGGGGAGAATCAAAAGATGCCAGAAGCAAACACCACTTACTGATTATTTCCCTCTTTTCTTGCTCTGCCTAAGTGCTGCAGTCCATTTAAGCTGGTTAGAGCTTCACTTGAACAATGAGTACTTAAAAGTAGACTCAAATGGCTTTGTCCTTTTGGGTACATCTGCTCTACTGCCAAGAAATACGGACATATCTCTGTTAGCTGTAAACAAGACAAACTTGTCAGCTGCAAACCAGAGTCAGATAGCTGGATAAATTGGTACCAGAGAACTCCTGAAGCTTCTGCAGGGACCTGACTCAGGGACCTGCTGCAGGGACCAGATTCAGCATGTTTATATCTGCCTTTGTTCTGAATGCAGAGAACTGGGAGAAGGAGAGGCAGGCTTATAATTAGGTTATAGTATAGGATCATTTGGACATATTAAGCACAGTTCTGACTCAATGCATCCTCATATAGAAAAAAAAAGAATATTTTTTAGTCTTTTTCTGGGATCAAAAACCTGCATTGCACTCTGTTCAGAGAGACAAATATTTTCAGGATAGACAAACTCCTGTGTCATGCCTCCTCACTGGGCTAAGCCCTTCTGTTGGTGAGGTTTTTCTCTGTACTCTTATCTGCTGTTCCTTTAAAGCTTTCATGGTCATTAATTTATTTCTTCAGGTTGTTGTAAGTGGTCTCTTAAGTTCTTTTTTTCAGGCTAGGGAAATGTGGATTCATTTTAACATTTGATAGTGTTGGTAAAGCCTTCAAGTTTCATTTTTACTTGATCACTAAATGGGAGCTTGATCTGACTGTCAGATTAGTTTATTACAATGGCCGTAGTAGATTGCAATCCTTTCTGCTGTCAAGCTTAGTGAGACTCTTTCACAAAGGAAACACCTTTGCAGCTGCTAAGATTAAAAAAAGTACCTTTTTTTTNGATCCTTCTGTGCAAATAAACCAAGAAAAAAAATCCTAGACAGCTATTTGAAGGTCCTGAACAGTTTCAGCCTTAGGTGAATTATTATAGGTATGCAATAAACCCCTGAAATCACACAGGTTATAATGAAGATGCTGGCTCATCCCCAAAAATACAGACAGAGTGTTATACTGTGTCCTTTTCTGATTTTGATCTAGTACATGGACGTACTTCATTTCATGCAGATTGATCAAAACCAATGTCGAGCTCACAGATTCTTCATTTCGTTTGGTTGTTCCAGAATACCTGTCCTCAACTGAATCACCATCCAAGTTAATATATGAAAAAAAAATAAATGGACTATGATCTAGATATCGCTTCAAGTGGCAAAATCTATGTTATTCCCTTTGTCTGAAGAAACTCACTGTGCATTGGGTGATTACCTTCCTCCTTCTGCTTTAGCCGGCTGCTTAATTGAGGTCCTGTTTTACAATACTGAATAATGCATATCGATTCATAGCTTTCACAAAAACTGCAAGAGTAAGATTGGCATCTGGTGGACTTGACAGATGCACGAGGCGCTCACAATGCTTTTCTGTCAGGCAATTCAGTCCCCAGAAAAAGAGACTGCATGACTAACGAGTTTTGCACCTCCTCTTCATGTGCTCATCTGCTTTCCCATTGATGTAATTTATGAGGCACTTCTGTGAGTCACGGTTAGCACACTGAAGTGGCAGCGCTTCGTGGCAGCCATTATAATAACCATAAACCAAATAAAACAGGATTCAGGAAAGTGGGAAATGAAGTCTAGGCAGCAGAGAACACCTGTTTTCTGTTTATGCCTCCGCTAAATATTTGCAATTCATTAAATAGTCACAATCAGAGTTTGATAACGTAGTTACATTCACAACTGCTTTTACAAACCAGAATTCTTGCATAATTGCTGGAATTCTGAAGAGCAGGTTTTGTTCATCTCTACTAAATGAAAACTTTCATACCAGTTTGCTATGATAAAGTGAGTAGTTTATGTGCCATCACTTCAATAAAACCCTTGACACTCACATGACCATCTGCTAAAGAGAACAGAGCAGATATTTCTAAACTGTCACAGGGAGCCACTTCTGTGCCCCTATAGACACATCTAGGCAAGTAGCAGATGGGGCTCAAAATAAATCTAATGTGTTTGAAATGCAGTTGTGTCATGAACACACGCTTGAAGCTGAGGACAGAAAGTCTTTGGTAACCATCAGAAGATTGCTGCTGTCTTTGAGGGTCAATAGGGAGATGTTTAGTTGGTTCTCTGGAAATGTATCAGTACAGGTACAGTACATCACAGTTTTTTCTGCGTAGTCCACTGGTATTTGAGATGAACAGAAACACTGTTTTTCATGATAATAAAATAAAGTAGGGAAGACTGTATTCAGTCAGGAACACAGATTTGAGGTAGACCAAGACAAATAGTGATGTTATTGTACATGGGATTTATTCTGACAGAATATAAAAATAGGGATGTCCAGGGTCTTTTAGGTACAAGCCAACAGGACAAGTAATGAATTTCTATTAGCATCCCAAAAGCTATATTGTTAGAAGTCCAGAGAGCTGAGCAATGCTTGTATGCATGTCTAAAAGAGGGCATAATAAAGTGAATATGTTCAGCAAGTCACTAGACATTTTTTATAAAAGCAGACTTCTGCTGACTGTGACAAACATCTAGCAATCTAACACTGAACTAATCATTAGGGAGAACAGAGACATGAAGTTTAATAAGAAGTGCAAAATACTGAATCAGCATTGAAACTGACTGCATGAACAGCAGTCTTGCTGAAGAGAACCCGGAGACAACAGGGAATGCCAGGCTGAGTACAAGCTGACAGTGTGGTACTACTGTAGATAGGGCAGGTTGTGGACTGTGCCATGTTAGGATGACGGTGAGCAGACTGAGGGAAATTCTTAGGTTCCTTCTCTCAGTATTATTGATGAATCCTCATGTATGTGCAGATACGGGTCCTTAAGTTAGATAGGGCCATGGAGAAACAGAGAGGGTCCAGCAGAGAAAAACTAAAATGGTTTGGGATACAGAACGTGTGTGAGGACCCAAGTCCTAACTCACTGGACTTAAGTCTTGTGAAGACGTGGTCAGAGGAGCTGGGTTTGCAGAGGGGTGATCAGCCTACGTCTGTGCAAATGGCAGCTAAAAGCTAATGGGTGTCACTCATCTTTGCAGAAGCTTGAGATGGACTTGAGTTGCAGCTTGGGAGGCTTAAGGTGGACATCAGGAAAAGATACTACCAGGAAAGTAGTGCAGCACTGAAACTGGTCATTCATGGGGCAGCCAGAATCTCTGATTTTGGAGGTTTTCAAGACTTCTTAAACATAAACATGACTGACCTAATCTGCTGCAGCGACAGCATTGTTTCAAGCAGAGGGTTGGAGTAGAGACCCCAGGAACTCCCTTCCAAATGACATTTTTTACAGTTTTAGGATGGTCTCAGGGTTCAAAACCAGCCAGTAACAAAGTACGATACATCCACTTGCTCACTTCCCCACTGCAAGATCAGAGAGAGAATTGGAAGGGCAAAAGTCAGAAAATTAACGGGTTGGGATAAAGACAGTTTAAAAGGTAAAGCAAAAGCCATACACACACAAGTAAAGCAAAACAAGAAATTCATTCACCCCTCCCACGGTCAGACAGGTGTTCAGCCATCCCCAGGAAAGCAGGGGATGCTTGTACAGTGATTTAGGAAGACAAACACCATCACTCCAAACACCTCTCTATTCGTTCTTCTTCCCCCAGCTTTATATACTGCATGATGTCATATGGTCTGCAATATCCCTTTCATCAGCTGCGGTCAGCTGCCCTGGCTGTGTCTCCTTCCAGCTTCCCATGCATCCCCACCCTTCTCACCATCGTAGAGTATAAGAAGCAGAAAAGGCCTTGGCTCTGTGTAAGCCCTGCTCAGCAAGGACAAAAACATCTCTATACTATCAACTCTGTGTTCAGCACAAATCCAAAACACAGCCCCATACCAGCCACTGTGAAGAAAATTAACTCTACCCCAGCCCAAATCAGCACAGATGGTTCTCTTATCCAAGCTGCCCCACACAGTGTAGTTGTAAGCAGTCTGAAAGCAGGTGGAAAGACTGAAGCCATGTCAGCAACACACAAGTTAAAAAGCTGTCTTAAAACTGAAGTCAAGGATTCATAGAGATTTCTTGCAAAGGCATCCAGAAAGAGAGAGTGGAAAACAAATTAAAACTCTGAGACAAGGCAATCTGAGATGAACAGAACTCAAGCAGAAAAGAAGTGTTTAGAGGTAAGAGTGTTCTAGGCCCATTTTTTTAAGGTTAAGGTGAGCTGGTGTACTGCAGCATTGGAATTAAAAGTTACATTTATAATACCATTGGCACAGAGGTGTCACTCCTTTGTGAAAATAAACATTGGCACTCAAAGAAGAAACAAAGATCCTGCAGAAGAGAAGTAGCTTTCTTCCTCTTCTGCACAGACCTATGAAGCCCCAAATCTTTCCCTGCCTGTGAAAGTCTGGAGAAGATGAGATGAAAGACTTGATTTATTGGAGAGACCCACTTCAACAGACAGAAGCTCAACAGGGCAGAGCACTCTGGTATGCTTACAGGCTGTGGTGAAGCACTTTTCACTTGCTGAAGGCAATGAATTAAAAGTAGAGGAATGGTGTAGAAATTAGCAATTTTCTAAAGGTAAGTCTAAAGTTGACTTTAAAAAGTCAACGTAGCCATTGATTCAAAAGCAGTTCTATTTGAAAGCTGTTTCAGTACATTATGCCTAGGTTATGTGTGCAGAAACTAATCATTTCTTGAAGGTTAGTCCTAAACGTGCAGGGCCATGATGATAAGGACATAAAGAAGACCAGAGAGCTGGAACACTCTCCTATGAGGGCAGGCTGAGAGAGCTGGGGTTGTTCAGCCTGGAGAAGAGAAGGCTCCAGGGAGAACTTAGGGCAGCTTTTCAGTACTTAAAAGGGGCCTGTAAAAAGGACGGGGACAAACTTTTTACAAGCACGTGTAGCAACAGGACAATGGTCAGTAGCTTTGAACTAGAAAAGGGTAGATTTAGACCAGCTGTAAGGGTGACATTTTTTGCAATGAGGGTAGTGACGCACTGGAACAGATTGCCCAGAGCAATGGTAGATGTCCCAGCCTTGAAAACAGCTAAGGCCAGGTGGATGGAGCTTTGAGAAATGTGTTGTAGCAGAAGGTATCCCTGCTCCTTGCAGGACTGTTGAACTAGATGAGCTCAAAAGGTCCCTTCCAAAGCTCAAAAGGTCCCTTGCAACCTAAACAATTCTGTGATGCTGCTCCATGATTAAACTCCATACATAGCAGTATTTCCAGGGTGAGCCACACACTTTTGACAGTAGCACAGCTGTTCACTGACATAAAACAACCAAGACCGTGTGTCTAGGTACTGAAAGAAATCTATCTGCAATTACCCAAGACAAGTTTGCACACTGCAATCTCTGTGGTTCAGAGGTTGAGTTTGCTGCATTTGTATGGTGTTGGATTAACTGAAACTGTTGATTTATGGACTACATTTAAATTTTAACCTGAATTTGGTTATTGTGCTTATCAATGCATTGCCAGTTTAGTAAAATCATAGTAACTTAGGTTAAGCAAATATTGATCTGTCCAATACAAGCGAGTTGTATGGAATGAACATTGAGACCCTAAGTAACCTTAGACAAGACATTTACGACTCAGCTGTCTCTCTGAAGGTTCATTTCCTCTCAGCAGCAATTCAAAAAAGAATTAATCCACAGCAGAATTAGCTTTCTCCAGAAATGCAAATCTGCTTCAGCAGAGCAGCATTATTTAAGCACTTTTATTGCTCAAGCAATTGGGGGTGACATCTTCTTGGAAGAGCTTACAGAATTTGTAGAGTGTGAAAGTTACAGCAATGTGCAACCACAGTACAGAGATGCAGATATATGCAAGAAGACAGGAATCTGAACTGTATGGAAAGAAGCCAATTTCATACTTCATTATGATTTTAGATATAACCTTCTCAGCCACTGCCTCTGTTCCACATCTGTTATTAAAAATTTGAAGCTGTTCATATTCTTTGTATTTACATTTTCTTCATACTTCTGAATCATTACATTCTCTTGAAACACAAGGGTAAAGATACAGGGTCTCACAGTTCAGTAACATGCCCTGTTTCAAACAAACTTATGGCATAATATTTTGAAACCTTAGTTTAAAAAAATTGTTTTCTTGTCTTTCAGTGTAGAAGCAGATAAATTGTAAAGACAAGGACATTTCTGAAGAAGCAGCAGAACAGCTTCTTCCACAGCTACATATACACCAGAAAAAAACACAGACATTTATAGGTTTGATCCATTCACCTCCTTCAACACTAAAAAGCATTTGCAGCCACAAACTGCATTATTTTGGGGGTGGGCAGGTGGAGGAAGCAATAGGGCAAGAGGAGATGGAAGAGAAATGACTACAGCAGCTCAATATTACATTTTTCTAGCTGTTAGACAAGAATTACTTAAGTCTTACAGGCCATAGAGTGATTCTCTAGTATGCTATTTAAATCACAACTGTAACACTTGAGTTCCTCACAGCCCTGAATATTTTCACACATTCCACCTTCCAAAAGAGACCACAAATGACACCAGCCTGATTTCAGAACAAAAAAGCATGGGTAAATTCCCCAAAGTAGTTGAGCAAGTCAAGTAAAACTATCAAATTTCCAACACAGAACTGAGAGGAGCATGTTTTGAGCTGTCTGAGCTCCCTACGGAGAACATGAGGAGAGTTGAGGTGCGTCCAAAGGTGACTCTAAAGAGCCAGCTCAGACAGACAGCCTGTTGTGAATATTTGCTTCCAGCTTACATGAACCCATCTCTCTGCTGGTTAGACATGGAGCCTGATGTGATTGGCTTGGATGTAAATATGTAAATTGTAACATAAATGTTATCTGGAACAGCTATGGTCTGCCTACAGTAAACTGATGGAGAATATTCAGTACACATACGACTCTTAAGTGTGAGTCTTCTCTGGAGACTTCCAGGGCAGATCTTCAGCCACTGAAAAGTGTTCCATCATTCTTCTGTAATAGTGGGTAGAAAAATTCTCTCATAATTCAGTGCTCTGGCTCATTCTTTTTTTGCCTTAGAGTGAAAGAATGGGGACTGTACCTTCTTGTCTCCTCAAAACATTTCCCAGTCATTAGGCCACGGGCTGTTTGGGACATAGCAGCTGGGAGACAGGGAAAAAGAGAAAAGGTTTGGATTAGAAGTGCCACATCCCCTCTTTACCCTTTGGCACCATGAGCTGTTTGAAATGGAATTGCAGACTGCTTGGAAGGCAGCCGGAAGGGAGAACACCAACACATGCTCCCACTTGCTCTGGATGCTGCCTCAAGCATGCAGGGGCCCCTGTGACTCATGGCTGTTCCCCAGCTGCTGCACACAGAACCCCACAAACACACAGAACAGGGAGCCCCATAACCAGGAAAACAGAAATGGAATTTCAGGGGAAGACAGTATGGACTGTGCTGGTGAGGCACTGGTCATGGCTTTTTCACAGAATCTTTGTTTGCTATCTCAGGTCTCTTCAAAAAAAAAAAAAGAATTATAATGCTAGCTGCTGCATCTGTAGGTTGCCAGGAACATAGCTAGATGTGGCTGCTGTGCATGGGGCATGACTGCACCAGCCTCACTCCCTCCATAAAAAAGACTGCCTGCTCCAGTGGGGGGAGAATGTTTGGAGTTTCCTATGCTTTGTTTTCACAATCAGGCATTAGTTATGCTTAACGTCCATTAATCTGGGCTTGTGGTTTTAAAAATAGTAAAACACTCTGTATAAGCTATGCAGAATGGGGTTGGGTTTTTTGTTCATGTGGTATTATAAAATGGGAAGATAAGACTTGTGTAACAAGCCAGGAAATTTCAAGAACAAATCTATTTGCTATAAATTTCTCTCTTGTTTTTCCAGTTTCAAAAGATTTTCTTGCAAGACTTATTCATGACCAGTCCCACATCCTGGGATCCAAATTAAAATCTTCCCATCTTATTCATTTAGTGAAGAACATAAATGTGTGAAAAGCCCGCAAAAGCAGGTATAACATAGAAAATGCAATAATTCACCAGTATTTCAGTGTGGAGAATATTATGCAGTTAGAGTACAGCAACTAAATTAGAAGCAGGTAAACAACAAAAATAATCCCCAAACTTCACAAACTCATTTTAATGGAAAAGTACAGTAGCAAGAGCATCCAAATTTGAAACATGCTCTGCAGTATGTTTAGCATTTTGGGTTTACTAGGCTTGCATTCTGACAAGTATTCAGAGCCTTCTTACTGCAGGAGAAAACAAACCATCAGGTGTAGATCCCGTATTATCTGGAATAATCTTCCTCCTCCACCATTCTAATGCTAGAGACAGCAAAACATTCAGGTATTCAAGGATTTGCATGCATTTTTGGAAACTGTAGACAGACTTCCCAGTTATTATTTGACTGAAGAATCAAGACTGGCCACAAGTAGCAGTGAGGCATTAATGCATGAGTTAGTCTTTGTAATGTGAAACATCAAAGGGAAAGATAATTAGGAATTAATTTTTACTGAATTACATACAATTGATTTGCCTAACCTGAGTTCTGGCACTTGGAAGGTGGCTCTTCTCCACCTGCAGGGCAGTTGCAGAACAGGTTTGGTGACCTGCTAGCAGGAGAGAAGCAGAATTTTGCACCTGAGGAAACATCCGAGCTGTCCATGCATAAAACACATACAATTGACAGGAGGCAGTGGCCAGGGACAGCAGTGGTAGGTTTCCATTTGTGGTGGACAGAAGCCCCCATCTGCCTCCTTGGCTTGCTATCTAGATCGATTCATGGCTTGCCAGGGGCTCAGGTCCAAGGTGTAGCAGAGGAACTACCAAGGATCTCAGGCTATCACTCCCTGCTGCTTATCCACATGGGCACCAATGACACTGCCAGAGGAGATCAGTGGGGTCAAGAGTGCCTACAAGGATCTGAGAGTGAGGATCGGGAAATATAGGCTGGCCAGCCTGCAAAAATCCTGGACCAAGGCCCCTTGGAGCACATTTCTGGGCCCAGGCAGAAGGAAGTGATTAGGAAGAATCAACATGGATTTACCAAGGGTCAGTCATGCCTGAAGAATCTGATTGCTGTCTATGATAAAATGACTGGACTTGTGGACCAAGGGAGAATAGTGGATGACTTTGACCTTGCTTTTAGCACCTGTCAGCCCTTTTTTAAATGCTCTTCCTTCTCTTGACTTAAAAAAATAGAAATTACAACCAATAGTTCTGTAGTATCTCTACCAGTTAACACATGGGTTCTTAGCAGCTTCTGACCACAGTGACTTGAAGTGGAAGAAGGACTCACATAAATAGTTATGTGAGTCAACTTACGCTGCAGATACAGGGAAGATATTCTCATATTTATTTGCATGAAAAAACAATACAGATTTCCATTGTATTGACAGATACAGAGAAGCAATGGTGCACACCAGCATCTCTTGGTGGAGGTCTGCAGTCCAGCTGAGTGGATATGGCTCACAGCACCTGGGGTAACATCGCAAATGAGGAGAGGAAAAGCAATTAAATTGTCAACAACAGGACATGAAACTGAAGACATCAGAGCAGTAGTTGCAGAAGAAACTTTCCGAGCCTCTGTTCACCCTGACAATAACCGGTCACATCTCTGGAATCACCAACAACATTTCACCTGCAGGTTTAAAACATTTGTCTGGAGACTGCAGACTGTCCTTGCTCTTCAGCCGAGAGCAGGTTCCCCTTCCCTTTGTCTTTCCTGTACTTTTCCCATCTGGGTAACTAAAAGCACTGCATGGAGATGTGCTGACATTTTGAGAACCTGCTCTGTCACATGCCATCAACACTTACCATTCTTCTTGATCTTCACCACTGCTTTTAAGGTCTTCCCTTTCTAGGCAAACTCATCCAAAGCCTTCTGCTGCAGATCTCTATAGGTGATGCAACATGCTTATCCCTGTGAGCATGTGAAGGGCACCAAAGCCACTCCACTCTGCCCTCAGACACCCTCACATGGGCCTCAACAAACCATTCCTCCTTCTGTGAAGCAGTTTCTTCCAGAAACTGCCCCCAGCTTCAGGGTGCTTTTTGACAGTAGTGAGATGCTGGATGGGGGAACAGGGCACAGGTACTTGCTTTCTGCATGGCAAGACCTATACTGTCATCAGCATATGGAAAATATTCCCTCATCTGGGGCAAAAGCTCCTCAGCTGTCCAACTCCAGAAGACAACAGCAAGAAACACAACCACAGAACAACCCTCTCCCCATGCTGGTAGACCATCCACATCTTTGTCTTTTAACTCTTATCACCTCTGCATGCTGATGCTGACCTATTTCTCTACCAGATCTCTGCCACTACTTCCACCCATTTTTGAAGAAGAGCAAAGTGTCCTTTGTAGCTCATCGTAAGTCAATTTCTGCCCTTAGAAACACCCTCCACAAACCCAAGAAAAAGAATAAATTCTTCTCAGAGTCTAAGCACACCAGACAGTCATTTCCCGCAAACAAGAGTGTCATTAAGCCAGGATCAAGAATGGCTTCTAAGGAGTAGAGGCAAAAGACCTGAGAAGGAGATGTCTCTGGTAAGAAGGAAAACTACCACCCACTGGGCCTGGGTGCTGCAAATTTGTTCTGATTGAAGAGGGCACTGTTCCTGCCTGTGATGTGGCCATCCTCAGCTCCTGAGTCATCTCTCGTGGAGAGGCCTTCTTCTCGTTGCTCCCTCACACTTCTTGCCCCCTGTGGCACAAGGCAATCCTCCTGTCACAGGTGTGAAGCTTCATAACTGTGACAGTTCAGGTAGTGCTTCAGTGTTGCTTTTGCCTAATTGCCTTTTCCCTTGGGCACCATGCCAGTGTAACTGTAGCCCTGTAATGTGATGTTGTCACTGCTAGCAACATGCCATAAGCTTGGTATTGAGTCTGCAAGGGTTCGGAACTAAGGTTTGTCTGCTCTGTCTTAGTTTCTTATGACCTGCCTGCAGCTTTATTTTATGTGGTTTGGATGTGGCAGCCATTTTTTTAACTGACATATCTATATGTTTGGTTTATGTTTGTGTGATAGAAGCGTTGTTTGTTATAGGTAACAGTAACAAGCAGTTGTTCCAGGTAGATTGAGAATTTTACAACTTTAATAAAATGCTATTGAGTAGAGAAATACAGGTTTGCAATGACAACCACAAGATGTGGCAGACAGGATTATAGCTACGGGATGAGAAGAGATGAGGCACAGGATTGGCACTGAAGACCCCATGTAATAAAAAGATCAGTCATGATCAATTAACCTGCTGACCTGGAGCTGGACAAAACTGCAATTAGGGCCAGGAAGAACAGCAAAGAAATAGTATACAACATACATAAATCTAAATTTAATATAAATGGTGCTATGTAACCTGGAGCTACAGACCAAGGATTAAAGAGAAAGGTGTGCAGGCATGTTAGCAAACATACAATTTGTGTGTACACAATATTATGTGTCATACTGTCAAAATGACTGTACACAGTATCATACTGTCAAAACGAACATCATATTTCTCCTGGTAAAGGATTCCACATGTTGTCCACTTGCCATAATATTCCCTCCCCTGACGACACCAGCATGAAACTGCTGACCTTCAGACACAGACGAGCAATGGAAGGGTGAGGATAATACTAGGAAAATGGCAGAAATTAAAAGGTGTGTGCATTACAATTACATTTGTATTACTACTATTATTATGGTTTTTTATCTGTACATAAATATTCTACCTGCATTATTTTTATTTTTCTTTTTTTTTTTTTTTTGGTAATAATTAGATCTAGAATAATGATTTCTGAATTAGACTTAAGATTTTACCTTTGCTAACAATAACTTTGTACACAAGGTGTGCTTCCTCTTTGCACATAGACTTGAATGCAACATCACATGAGTGGATTTGAATCTGTCTGTATTGAGAGCCTCCACTGACAGCTTTTGATCTGGGATCTCTACCCAGTTTCCACTAGAATCACTGACATTTTTCCATGTGTTGCTTTTTACATGTTTACTTTTTTGCTTGTGTATTTGCTTGTCTGTACATAATATTCCTTGCTTGGATTGTTTTACTGTTTCTATACACATTTGATTAAAATGCTTACAATTACAATCCACATTTGGCTTCTATCACAAAGCAGAGACATGCTCCCAGCAATTTATTATTTACAACAAGACTGGTGAGTATCACAAAGGCGACCTAGAGATTCATATAGTTATAAATATTTAGCAGTAGAATAAGTTATTGTGTTCCATTCAGTGATTTCTACAGCTACAGCCTCTGTTGTTCCCTTTGCATGCTTGCTTACATAGGGGAAGTGTAATGAAAAAGGTGACCACTGGAGCTAGAGCTGCTATTTAAGCCTCTTTGTGTTCAAGTAAAAGTAAGAATTAGTTATTTCATTAGAAGGAGGGAATCAGATAATTTCCACCTGTATTCTGATTTACAGGGTTAGTAGCACTGCATTCGTGTTAAGCATGAACATATGTATCACCTTGGCTTCTTTTTGTTTTAAAAGTGGAACTGGTCTGGGAATAACCAGATGACCTTCTGAGAAGGTCAAAGTGCAGGAAGGAAGAAGTGGTACTGATCATTCTAGCAAGGCAAGATTTACAGGAGTTATGCACTCAAGTGTTGTCTAGTTTTCCCTCTGGATGCCTAGATTCAAATTTTAGATTCTCAAAAGTTCCATTTTGCTTGATGCCTAAGGCCTGAAAATTTTGGCTAGAAGTGTCAAAGTTTATATGCTAACAATTCACATTCTGTGAAGTCCTGCAGAGGATGGTCTCACCTAGTACAAAGACAGGAGCTAGGGAGGAAGGAGAACATGGTGAGTAGAGAAAGCAGTGTTGTCGTCTCTTTTATAAAAGAACCCTGAGGTTGACATCAGAGACAGTGCTGCAGACAGTGTTTCTCTGCCTGTGGAAATCAGGATCTAAAGCTCTTTTTGAACACTCTCACCATGAAACTGTACTGCAGTTTCTCAAGTGGCACCTCACAGGCTAATTTGAACTGCAAGCAACCAACAAATACCCTGCTGATAGCAGGAGACTTTCTCTGCACCAAACTTCACAGGATGTGACAAATGTGTGTGAATGAGGGAAGGGCCAGAGATCACTTTTAGGCTTTTGCAGTAAGAGTATAGTAAGTAGAGCTGGAGTATCACTGCTCAATCCTTGCTCCCTCAATCCATGTGCACATTCACCTTCCTTTAATTTGTCAGACCTTACCCCCACAAATAAAAGGGTGGAACATTCTTGACACCAGGAAGTCTGAGATGAAAAGCCCTCAGCATCCCAACCTGTCTTACTTTGTATGAATAATTATTGATTATTGAATCAGAGATTCATGGCAACTATAGCTCAAGTTTTAGGTCACTTGCCTAGAAGCTGCTGAATACCCAATATGATAATGATATATTCAAAAAACAAGGACTGGAACCCCTTCAAATTAAAGTAATGAAAATCAATACCAGACCCTATGGGAAGGGAAGGTGATATTAATTTTAAACAAAACTTATTCTCCACCTATCCTATCATTCTTTCCTCAGTCTCACTCAAATTAACATGTACACTGGTAGTATGGGATGGATCATTTCTGCATAATATGAAGAATGAGAGGTGCCAGCTGCTGAATCCTTGATCTGTATTCTGAAGTCTCCTTGCTGGAAGCTCCTTTTGGCCAATTATTTTGTACCCCTTAGGAGTCCCCAGTTATTGAAGCATAATCTTTTGACTCAGGAGTTCACTTACAACAGCCTCCAAAAATGTCAGGCAAGGTGGCTGACCGTTTTCTGTTATTTCCTCATTTTGTGTGTCTTGTGGCTGCAGTCTGTCTTCCTCTTGGAATTTCAGGGTGAGAGGGGCACAACCCATGTGATATAGCTGTGCAACCACTCTCTTGCTGTCAGAGTGCCGGTCTTCTGCTGCCTTGGTGCAAGCAGCACCTTCCTTAGTTGCTACTGATTTTATTTCTGTCACATACATCACTGGCCATTGATGCCGGCCATTCTTCCAACCTGTGCTCTAGTGCTTCTTGGGGTTTTTTTGTGTAGCTCTGTTTCTGTTCATGCCACCATCTCAGCCTGTGTATTTCTGTTCTTTGACTGTGGATTAGATGTTTTCCTCCAGCCTGGCTGAAGGCATGACAGACTTTGAGAACGGGGCTTAAAGCACATGCCTTGCCTCAATCTTTCTTATGAGCTGGAGAGGCTCTCAAGGTGCTGGGCTTTCTTTTCTCTTACCTGTAGGCATCAGAATGCATGGAGGGGATGAGTATATTCTCATTAAGTCTTCCAGAGGCACTAACTTAAACAAGAACAGCAGTCTGTATATGCAGATATACTCCTCCCAGCTGTGGAACCAGACCAGAGATGTCAACTGCAGGAATCCTCCTTCTGGAAAAGTCCCCTATGGAAACAGGAATCAAACATAAAATAAAATATCAATAGCTTGCCACCGTCTCCCCCTTTTTGCTCAGCTGCTTAAGCCTTACTGAAATACAAGAAATAAAACACAGAACAAAGCTCATAGAGTTAAATAAATTATCATAATAACTCACAGACAAAATTCCTTTTCTTCAAAACTAATTTCAAAACCTCAGATATGGAGAGGCAGTCCTTAGTCTCAAGTCTTTGAGAGACTATTCAAAGGCAATACAGTTGTGAGGTTCAGAATTCCTAAATTCAGTATCTCCTGAAATACTTTATTTTTAAGGCTTGATAGATATACACAGAGCTATAGAATTGCATGTGTAGGAATAACAGTAGTTCCTGCTGGAACTATGCACTATGCTTATCTCCATGGCAGCCAAGCAATTAAGAAAGGAATATGCAAACATTTACTGCTGCATATTCTTTCTCTCAGCCCTCCCCCTGGTTTTTTTGTTGTTTGCCAGTAATATCTACTTTGATCTTTGGATCAGAAATGTCAAGGTTAAAAAAGTCATGTTACTGAACAGGGCAAAACACTTTATATCCAGCCCTTCAAAGTTCTTCTCCTGCTGAAGATTTTCAGACTGATCCTGTCCCACGTGGAATGAGGAGGGACTATGGAGTGAGTGCTGTAAGGACTGGGTGTCACCTATCAGCTCTTCCCAGAAGTACCTCTGCCAAGTCTTCCACTTCACATTGGTAGCTTGTAGGCCCCAGCCCTAATCTCCTTTCCCTCATCACTGAGGGATGTCTACATCCTGTGCTGTCCTGTTGTTGGCACTACGAACCCTTGTGATCCATGGCCCCTTCTCTGGTTGCTGACTCTTAGATTTCTCCACACAAGCACAGGCTAGACAGTGAGACTGCACAGGAAAAAACAGTAAAGAATAGGATATAGAAAGAAGGTAAGAGAGACTGCAGTTGATGCAGGACTCGATCAGACACCCGTGTCAACCAGCAGCTTGCTTATACATGGCTCTCATCATCTATCCACACTTCTCTCCATTTTCCCATGCTTATAATTCCCACCCCTCACCTTGATCCATCACTTTTCCCACTCTTGCCTCCTCTCAAATAAACAACTTTAGTTGTTTAAACTTCTTCCCCATTGGTTCCAGTTTTGCTACATCCATGACCACATTTGGCATTTCTGGTATCTTTAGCTATCACATCTCAGCCTTACATGATACAGAATCACTAAGGTTGGAAAAGACCTCTAAGTTCATCCAGTCCAACTGTTAACCCAGGACTGCCAAGTTCACCACTAAACCATGTCCCCGGGTGCCACATTTACACATTTTTAAATACCTTCATGGATAGTGACTCTACCACTTCCCTGGGCAGCCTGTTCCAATACTTGACAATCCTCTCCGTGAAGTTTACCCAAACCTCTACAAGATTTATTGATATGGTAACCTGGACACTGTGGATTTTTTTCCAAGACTGTACTACCCAAAAAGACTCCAGTATTGCCCTCCAATTCTCTTACAGATACATAGGGAACTTGTTCTTCTCTCACACAGTTCCCTATAACCAGCTGTAAAATCCAGACATTTCTCATGGTGTTACACTGTAATGTTTGCCAGCTGCTCACTCTGCTGCTTGTTATATTTGGCAGTTTCTCTTGTTATGTCCCCTATTTTCTCATGGTCTGTTCCATTATCTAAGACTCACCATGGGGCCTAGTCATCTTCATGATGTATTTTAGTGGCGAATGTAATCCATAATGTGTCCTGGTGCAAAAATCACAAAAAAATACAAATAACTTGTCCCCTAGATGGAATCACGGAAAACATGATTGGGAAGGATTTCTGGAAGTCATCCAGGTGTCTTGAGAATTGCCAAGGAAGGAAATTCACTACTTCTTTGGTCAACCTGTTTCAGTGCTTAACTACTCTCACCATGGAAGAATTCCTTCCTTACATGTCACTGGCATTTCTCTTGCCATGCCTTGTTGCTGGAAAATTTTCCTCTTGTCATTTCACTGTGCATATCTGACCCAAGTCTGGTGCAAAGTTCTTTTTTACAGCATGAATGGGAAGTTTGCTTCTGTACCCTATGAAGTCCACTTTTCCGCTTATCCCAGTCACATCAGCAATGTGTGTGGTTCAGGACAAAGAACAGGTTAAAAAAAGTCAATTAATATTAACCAAATTACTTAATGAAAACAAAAGTCAGCTGCATTTCCTCATAAGTGGTTCAAAGGCCATAGAGATGTATCAAACACATCACAGCTTCCAATTCTGTGGAATCACTTCACCTAAATCAAGGCTACCTCTTGTATAGAGAGAAAAGGAAGGGGAGAGAGCCCTGGGTTTAGAGAAGAAGAGGCAGGGAAGCTCTTCCAAAGTTTTAAATGAAAGGAAACATACTGTCAGAAATTCAGAAAAGGAACTTGATACCTGGCTAAGTTGCCTGTCTGAGTTGCTAAGCAACTACATAAGTTATTAATTTCAACATCAAGCAAATTCTGTTATTTCAAGAATGAATTACAGTCTACTTTGTGTTATTTAGAAGAAACCAAAATGTACTTTGTAGTGATAGAGTACTTCAGAGTCTTTCACTTTACAGCAGCCTGCAACTAACATATATATATAACATCCATACACTGGTTAAAAAATACAAAATCCTTAATCCAAATGTGGATTCCCAGATAGAAGCAGTCTTCTTTCCTCAGTTTTCCCCCTTTCCTTGGGATGTTTTAATGTCACCAAACCTGAAGTTGATCTCTACAACTCAAGTCCTTCTATTTTCTTGTATCTGCATCTCTGTCAGTTTATGACAGAAAGATGTATTATAGTAATCAGTGTTCTGCTGAAGGTACAGCATCTTTTCTGATGTTTATAAGATTTATGAGCTAAAATAAGCCCTGGTCAGCATAGATGTTAACTATTTCAAAAAATGCTGTTGAAATCATCCCAGAGTACTTTTTTTTTTCAACCTCATTTTTTTTAACCTTTTTTNTTTTTTTTTTTTTTTTTGTGCTGAAATAGGTAGCAAAGCATATTCAGATATTTTGGTTGTTATACCACCTCAAGGTAAAGAAAAAAATTCAGTGACATGAAAAAAGAGAAAGCCACACAGGTTAAGATGGGAAATCATTTAAAAGGAGATCAACAGCTGAATAGATGTAAGTATTTATTTATTTACTTACGACCTTTTGGGATCTGTATCCTGTAAGAAATTCGTACCACACACTTAGGTGTAATACATAGACCATTGCATAAGTTCTTATCAGTCAGAATGATTCTGCTTTTGACTGTACCATGAATACAATGGGCCAAATGATAACTGTCATCTAGTGAAACCTGGAAAGGTTTCACAGATCTCAACAGACCAATTTACACTGGTCAAGCACCTGATTCATCCTGCTTCCTACAGCAACCTCCTCACTTGGCACTTCCCTAGTGCTGCTTGGGGAAGGAAGGTGATTTCACATGCAGTCTATCTAGGAATTTGTTTATTTTTAAATAAGGAAAAGTTTCTTCTGGGTGTTATTTGAGGGTGAACAATGGTCTTAGAACTTAAAACAAAAAGGAGCTCTTAAGCACACAGTTGCATCATGAATATTTATCTGGCTGCATGTAAAAGCTCTGAATATCTTGGCTCGGCTGTTCTCCTTCTGCACGAGACCCCCCTTTGTTGGGAAAACGCTGCCATCACAACCAAGGGCAGCAGAAGGCGAGGGGGCTGGCAGGCAGGGAGAGAAAGCAGGTTGGGTTTTCAGGCTAATTACAAGGTTTTGTGTTCTGGGTCACCTTGTAAATGAGATATGATGCTCAGAAAGCTGCAGCCAAAGCTGCTCGGCAGAAAGTGGAGCAAACGCACAAAGGTTCTGCTGGTGTTTAGCCTTTCTTGAACACAACCTGCAATTTTCATGGTGAGCAATTACAATCGCTTTAGAAAATTGGTTCCTGGGGCATCTTGCTAAATAGACAAAAGTTGTTTTTATGAGCTAGGCTGTAAAACCGTTCACTCTGGGTCTGGTGAATGATCTGTATCAATAGACTTCTCCCCTCAGAATTCTTCTGACACACTTGCTAAAATGCATTAAAATTAATTTTAACACAGCCTTAATGAAACAGATTTGAGCAGCTTTGCAAGCTAATGCTGCTTCAAAACATTTTGTCATAATGATCAGTTTAGCACTCCTTCAGTTTAAGGCTGGCATACTTCTGATTATCTGTACTTCACATGTAAAACATTTCTATCAGGCTATCTGAGGAACAGATCCGAAGGCAGCTGTAGTCTGGTTCCTACCTCTCCTCTGCCTGTGGCCTATGTTTATGTTTCTCACTCACCTTATAATTCTGCAACTTGAACCACACTTGCCACAGGAATATTGGGAAAACTAGTATTTGCACTGCTCTTTAGGGATGTCTCACCCTCACTCCTGTTATTTTCTGGATGACAGTGGGCTGGTAGTTTATTTACACAGTAGGGTTCTGTTTTGAAATGCTGCTTCACATAAATGAGCACCAAGGATGCTTTTACTCTTGAAAAAACCGTACAGAGTGCATATGTGTTAGACTCAGACCATAGCAGGGCTGATTCCTGATACAGAGTATATAGATGTTGTGGGGACATGAAACTGCAGACGGGACTGTAAGAGCATTTTGGGGGCCCCTCAGGTAACTGCAGCCTAACACACCTGCACACTGCACCTCAGCTTTACCTTTGCAGCTCTGCAAGGAGAGGACTTTGTTGCTGAATATTTGCAGCCCTGGGGCTATTTAAAAGCTGTGTAGATGTTGCACTTAGGATATGGTTTAGTGTTTGACTTGGCAGTGCTGGGTTAATAGCTGGACTCAATAGTCTTAAAGGTCTTTTCCAATCTAAACAATTCAATGATAGTTTTTACCTGGAATGTTGACAAGGACCTCAGGATGGAACTCTGTCCCTCACTATTCCCAGTCCATCCCTCATAGACTATTCCCAGCACATCATTAACAAGACTTATTCTCTTACGGTTTTGACTTTGTTCCTGTCTGCCTTAAGCAACACGGATAAGTCACTTGCAGAGAGAAAAACAGGGGATACAATGAGTCATCACTTTGATAGCTCAGATCAGGCACGTAACTCCTAGAGCTTGCTCATAAATTTGGGGGTCATAAGGTTTAGTTTACATCAGAGCCATCATGTCTAAGACCTACTTTTGGACTCTGTTTTTTAGTGAAATATTTTAACCTAGCTCAACTTTTATAACTAAGTCAAAGAATGCCTGAGTGAAACCTTATGTTCTCCAATATTATGAATTTCTCAGGAATGTATTAGGGCTGGTAAGATGATCTTGTCTCTTCTAGCCTTATGCATAAGCATTTAATTAAGTTTCTTTATCTTCTTTTGAATTCTCTGGCTTTAAAATTTACAGTCACTCTGGTTTTGCAATTTTTTTTAATCTTAGTTGCAATAATACTAAAGGCTGTTTTTGTATAAGAGCTTCAACTGTATAAAAAAAATCCAGTCAATTTTGCATATTCTGTCTGCAACAATAGGGCAGCATCTTCCTTTAAAATGCGTCAGTCCTTTGAAATTAGCAAGCAATTTGTTGGTCAGTGCACCTAAACACTAAAGAGGCAGTAAATCGATCCCTGTCCTCAGGTCCCTGGGTTCCACAGTTATTGCAAAAGCTGCAAAATTAAACAAGATTTTTATTCTAGTGAGCAGAGTCAATTCAGACCAATGGAAGAATGGGAGAATATTGTCAATTCCTCAGGCAAATCTAAATCTTTCATCCTGCCCTTACTGGGGCTGCCTCAGGACTGTTGCAAAGACAACTACTATAAAAATGGATCACAATAGCCTTTTGCCTCATCATCACATCTCCCCAAATACTGCTGCCTCTGCAATACTTTTTTCTGTTGCTATGCCCAGGAGATAAACCAGTTTCAATAATTTGCAGCAATTTATAATTACTGATGAGTCTTCAGGTTGCCTTCAAAGAAAGGAATACATATCCCATTAACCATGAATTTGATTATTAGGACCCACTTCAACCCCTTCTTATTCTACTGACAACTGGACAAAATTGTGTGGAAATTGTTCTGCAGTTTTCTAGCTCTGCAGTTTACCAGATCACTTAGAGAAAACAGACCAGCAAAATTGCTATAATTCCTTTCAATTTTTAATAGCTCTCTTGTGCTGTGGTTTTAATCTGTATGAAATTGCTAAAGCAGTGAGTAAATAAAGCAGCTGTTACAGCTCCTGGAGCTACAATATGGCCACGGCTTCCTGGAGAATATTCAATACTACTACACAAAGTACATATATTCACTTATAAAAATATAAGTTAGTAGAGAATATAGAATTATAATTCAAAAAAAGGCTCCTGGATTCTTACATGAGAAGATGTCAGTACTGTATGATATGCACAGTGTGGCATGGAACCATTAGAACCTGAAAGATGCAGTTTCTGGTTCTGTAGAGATGGATGATTGCATACCTGTACATTTAAATACCATTTTTATATCTGCTTACATATAATTGCTAACATGCATCTGTGGCTATTTAAACGATTGTACAACCGCAGGCCATGATAGTTTGAACTTTTACATATTCATTTAAACGTGTCTGTGTTTACTTGATCAGCCACAGAGTGCAGATAAGAAGATAAGAAAAGGAAATGCCAAAGCTGTGAGACAGAAATTCCTTTTTTCCTGCTTTTCAAAATGCATTTGATCTAGTTCCCAGATGGCTTACAGGGGTGAATTAACATGCTACAATATTAAAACTCAGTCTATTAAGCTGTTTTGAAAGTTGTATCAGTGGCAAGAGGTCTTAGGCAAAGCAATATGATTTTATGCTGGAGGATCTTTGTGCAAAGGAGGATGTCTCTATAACTCCCAGTTTAATATTTACTCTCAAAAAGCACATGTACCTGATCCAGCAAATGCATGTGTGTCTAAGGTCCTTGTCCTTTGCCATCATTTAGAAAAGAGGATTTCTAAACATTCTATCAATGTTTACAAATCCTCTGAAAAAATACTGGAGGGCTTTATAAGTGAACCTAAATTGACATATACTTTATGCAAATGTTTGCTTAAAAGCTATGTTCATTGTCTTTGCCTTGAATGCCATGGTTCTGGATAAATACAGTGTGTGCAGATTCTTTGTAGGTCAGGAATCTGACTTGCCAGCTACATTTGTAATCCTGAAATGATAAGGAAGAACACTTCAGTCATCAAGGAACAGCAAAAGCAAGATTATATATTAAGGAAAGTATGTATTAGAGAAAAGCTAACACAGCTTTTGGTGCAGGGAAGGCTTATATAGATACGGGGAGGGCTGTTGGAGCTCCCTAAAAGTGTGTGTGAGTGTTGGACATCAAAGATGCATAGAGAGATTCTGTTTGGATTCCTGATGGCCTTCAACAAGATACCTCGTAAAGAATCTTAGAGCATCTCAGGTTTTAAAAAGACTGAAGTAAATATTGGAAACAGTTCGGAGAAGAGTGGTAAGTATGATCTGAAGTACAAAAAGTATGAGAAACAGCTAAATAGAGTAGCCTGAAGCCTGGAAAAAATATGATTGGGAAGGGACTATTGCAGTATCCTATACAAGCACAAGTGAGGTGAAAAGGAGAGAAGGCAATGCATTCTCCATACATCTTCTAATGCAAGCACTAAGAATTTAATTAGTGGATGGCTGATTCAAAACAAATGGAAGCAGAGACTTCTTCACATAATGCAAATATGAACCATGGAACTCGTCGCTGTAAGATTTTGTAGATGTTGTAGTTTAAAGAGGTTCAGAGGGCAGCCCAAAAAATTCATGGAGGAAAAATATTGAGACTTATAAAGCTCAAGGGTAGTATACATCATGATGATGATGCCATAGAATCAGAATCGTTAAGGTTGGAAAAGATCCTCGAGATCATCGCTCCCAACCATAAACCCAGCACTGCCAAGTTCACCACTAAACCACGTCCCCAGGTGCCACATCTACACATCCTAAATCAGTGGAGACTGGGGGAGCACAGCCAGTCAGTCAGCTGTGTACTGCTACATTGTTCTGAGGCACAATTTTCTCTGCCTGCAAATCCTCTCTTCACATGCCTATGATGTTTCCTTAGGCTGTTTATGTTCCTCAAATAATGATAAAAGGTAACAGCAACAGCAATATTTCCATGGCAAGCTTTGTAACTGATTCTATGATAAATTTTGGAGCCAAAAAGATGAGAGAAAAAAGAGGTTTACTAATGACTTCCTTTCTTCTGCTTTCACCTCGAGCTCAGTGAGTTACAACATATAGTCCTAAGGGTTCTTTCCCCTCCACTCAATCTAAGTAGAGCATCATTGCTGAGCAGCAAGTTAGACTTTTCTTGGAATCTTAACACTCTGCAACCACGAGTATCAACCTCTAGAGATGACCAAGGTTACGTGTACGCAGAGCAACTTTAGGAAGTCCATTTATATAAAAGCAGAATGTCTGTCCAAGGAAACAGTGCATCTGTGAACCTATGTGTCTTCTGCAGTGTGCTGCAGAAGAGGAGAAATTCCCAGGCTGGGTAAAAAGCAATGTCACATAATTTATGCCTAAGATCTCTGAAAGAAGAAATGTTGGGTTCTTTTAACACACTTCTCTTAAATAGGATTTGCTGTATCACTGAATCCATCTTCTGTTTTCTTGAGTAGCAGATGCCTATTCAATTATTCATTTAACTATTGTAACCTAATATGTGTTAACCAGAAATTATATTATATAGTTTTAGACCAAGTGACATCTGGTGTTTGATTAGAGATCTATTAAAAGCCATTTTTATCTGCTGGAACTTCCTGGGTCTTACAATTGACCAAATCAGAGAATGTCTCAAAAAAGTATAGGTCAAATGTAATAAGAGAGTAGATAATAGTCTATTACTGAAAAGGTAGTAATACTTTGAACCAAATAATAAACTTGAAGATGGAATTTCTCATATATTTAAATGAAAATCTCTTACTTTAGCAGTGTGTTTCCAAGGCGACTAAGGGTAAAATATTTTCTCTACGAAAATGGCACCTACCAGTGATTTCAGAGACAATTATAAGCTTCTGTTTATTTACGGACAAGGACTGAAAATTTCCAAGATGGTATAGCAGTGGCTTGGTATATATCATTACATTTATATAGATATAGGAATTTTAAATCCTGAGTAACATTCCAAATAAAAGTTTATGAATGTCAACAATTAATGTGAAGAGTAAATGCTATTTTTTTTCTGCAGAAATGACATAAATATGACCCAAGTAACTTATTTTGTAACATGAGACTAATCTGAATTACCTTTTCCCAGATTATATATAAAAGTAGCTTTGTCTTCCTTTGAGGAATATTTGGATGAATTTGTTTAATGTAATGAAATTGCAAACAGCAAGTGAAGTAGATTCAGTTCAGGTCTGCAGGAATGGAAATTTTAAGTGCCATTCCTTAGCACATGAAGGGACTTTTCTCCCAGTAGAGGAGAAGGAATTGTTTTGGACATGTTCATACTGTGCAGAAAAATGGTTTTTTTTACTTTCTGCATTACATCTTGTTGAGATTAAATACAATCTAGTTCTCAGTATGATATATGTCGCAATACAGAAAATACAGATTCCTGATTTAAGAGCATTACAAGAGCTGTTACAGAAGTATCCTGTAATGTGTGCTCCTCCATTACTTTTAATTAAGAAAATATACAGAAGGATCTTAGGCATATGGAAGTAATTGAAATACATGCAGCAAGCACAGTTTTCTCAGAGCAGGGCAGACATTCGTGTCACCTTGGCTCTTTGCTCTGCAGAGCTGGAAGGACATCTGGCACCTGCCCAGAAATGCTGCAGCTATTAATCACAGTAGAGTAAGAAATGACTTTGTGTTGAAACACGGGTATCCAGAAATATTCTTGGCAGAGATATTCCTGTATTATGAACTTGCTGTTAAGCTGTTTCGAACACTTCTTACACATTTTTTAAGTCTTTGTTTATAGAATTCACCTTTTAAATACATTTATTTAGTGAGGTTTCAGTAAAACTACAAGTTCAGTGAGTAGTTTCTAACTAGTTAAAATCTCAAAGATCTAGTTAAAATCTCAAAGATCTAGTTAAAATCTCAAAGATCATTTAGGGCAAAAAGAAGTGGATTGCAGGGTTTATCTGCTCTATTTCTGTGATCAGAGGAGAGTCAGAGATGAGATTATAGAGTACCTGTAGTAACTACTAGAATCACACAATAAGCACTTTCAATCACTTGGGAACTCCACTCACTGAAGAAAGCAATTTATAAAAACATCGCAATATGAAATATGTGGGAAATCATCAATCCATTCCCACCACTTAGCAGTTCATCCAACTGAATTAGAAAGGTCAGTCATGGAAACCCAAACTGCTCTGCCTACATCGACTTTTTTGCCATCGAGAGAGTCTCTTCTGAGTGGTATGAGAGAAACAGATTGTCTCAGGCACACTGGTGATTCATCTTATGCTGAGAACTGGCTAACAATGACAGTGCCTTGATCTGCATGAAAAAAAACCCACACTAACAAGAGCTATAGGTTGGATAAACCAACAGCTGAGCAGCTGCCGCATCCAACTCCTGTAGCAGCTATGTCTGCCCCTGTCAGACTGCACAGCTCTGCATTATGTTTTCTTCACAAGGAGGTTTAAGCAAAAAAGGTTTCAAGGATGGGAAAGCTGGGCACCCAACTGCTTCTCCTTACAGTAAAAAAAGGGACAGAGAGGATGCAGAACCTTAACAGGTTGCAGCAAAATCCTTAGCACCTTCTTGATCCATTTCTTTCTGTGCCAGAGCAAAGGAATTTTACATTGACTTTGTTTATCCTAAATGGAGTATAGGAGCACACAGTCCATCTTAAGGCACTGTGTACTGAGCAGCATTATCTAACATCTTCTCATCTCACAATGTATGTAATAAAGATAATTGTTAAAAAAATAATTACCTGTAATTACATATTCCCTATTATTTCCAAAATCTCCCTAAATCTTATTACCTTACTAAAAATGCAAAGATACACTTGAAATCTGAATGGTTTCATACTTTCCTCTGAGATAATTAAAGGGCAATACAAATCTATTTTAGAAGCTTTGCTACTTGGCTAATGTTGTTTTAATGTTAAATAAAATTCCATCTCATCTCCAACCATGCAATCCAGGTAAGAGTGGGAAAAAGGAAAGATCTAACAGTCTCCTTTACCAAATGCCTTAAACGTTATCATCAAACAAAGCATACATCGTGATAATTCAGACATGTGCTCCTTTACAGAGAACCAACTAACAAATGAGAAATACTAGGCTGTATTTTCTGTTTTTCTGTTCTATATGCAATTGGAAATGGAAAACACCACTGTTTCTAGCAATTCTCCTTCTAATCTCATATGCACCCATTCTGTCCACCTTTTCTTCTCTGAAACAAACATAATTTACAACAGTTACTTCTCTTCAATATTGTGCTAAATATGAACAGTTGCAGCAATAGCAATATTTTGCATGGCTAGCCCAAAAACAGTAAGTAAAGCAAGGATAAAATAATAGAGTAAGAAAGTGTGAAAAAGTTGGAACTGAAGCTGAGCAGAACATGAAACCTGATGATTTAATAGAGTTTTTTCTGGTTTGTTTTTTTAAATTTATTTTTATTCCTGATGTATATAATGCCCAGCCAAAAAGATGTTTGCATACACAGACAGATTCCTCACAAAACACAGGCTGCTGAGATCTCGTGATGATGTGACCTAATGTTATTTCCTAATCTTCCACCTCCACTAACTATCTCAGTCGCCATGTTTACCACGACCACCTAGATATCCAGGCAAAGTATGTGGTGATCCATGCTTTGACTGTAAATCACCTCTCTGAGCTGGGGAAGCCTGGAGCCTTCTTCTCATGCGCAGGCATGGGTGTCAGTGTTATGGGAGTAGCCATCTTCACTGTGGCCCGCTTTGGGTACTTAATTGATTAACTAATGACAACAAATGAATACTTACAGAGCAGACATTTCACACATTTTCAGGGTCTCTGGGCTGTGAGGCTGCTTGCGCCCCCCCAGCTCTCTAACTCCAAGCTAATCCCAAGACAAAGGGTGATGGCTTCAAACTGGAAGTGGGCAGGTTTAGATGAGGTATCAGGAAGAAGTTCTTCACTGTGAGGGTGGTGAGACACTGGAATGGGTTGTCCTGAGAAGCTGTGGATGCGTATGTCTGGAAGTGTACAAGGCCAGGTTGAAGAGGGCTTTGAGCAACTCCCCCATGGCAGGGGAGTTGAAACTAGATCTTTAAGGTCCCTTCCAATGCAAACCATTCAGTGATTCTATGAATCTATGAGATAAAAATAAGACTTCCTGGAAGCACCAGTTCTTAAGAGTCCTACTCTACCAAATGTGACACACATGCTGGTGTCAGTGCTAGGTGCCAGAATACTCCAGTATCCAGACCACTATCTACAGGCCTCTTGCCTCCCAAATGTTCTCTCAACTACCATTTAAATAGTTTCACCTGCCAGCTGTCAACAATTTTGCTCTTAAGCTCCTTTTCCTACTACATTATACACACGTGAAAAATATTATTCACCCTCTTTACCAGTGTCCTATATACATTTCATTTGGCAGTCACAGGCCTTGCTCCAACAGCTCCTAGGGACCCCGGGGGAATCCAGGCCAAGCCAAACACAAACATGGAGCGCCTTTTCCTTATCACTCTTCTCTTGCAAGTTCATACAGTAAAATTCTGAAGGTAAAAGTGATTAGAGGTGGAAAAAATATAAGAAAAAGCACATGGGCAGGGCAGGGCAGAGTAATATCAGGCAGCAATTAGATTAACTTAGACTGCCAGGTCACATTCCAAAGAGAAGCATACAAAAGAAAAACATCAGGATTTAGATTTTTTTCAAATTTTTTATTCAACAACCTGCTCGCAGAAAATGAATAAACAAAAGCTTACATTAAATATTGTACAAAATATTAAAGTTGCTGAGGGGCTAGTCCCCAGGTATGCTCACTTTTTATATCCTCAGCCATCTGCACTGCAGCTCCCAGAACAAAACAAGATCTGAAGGTTTTCCTGGCTGCAACTAATTATGACACGTGAGAACTGCAGCCCTTGACAGGCTCCTGCTCGGTAGAACTTGGCAAGACAAAAGCAGTCAACTATTCGTACTGCAGTAAAAAGCCCCTGAAGTTTACAAATGAAAAATAATCAAGTGTAATAAATGCATTTCACTCAAAAACAGATGAGCCCACAATCCTGAGGCACACTTTTCAGAAAATAAAAAAACATGTTTTTCTGCTATGGAAATGCACTTTGTGGGAAATGCTCTGTATTGATGACCTGTAGGCAATTATATCTCTCAAACCCTTTGGGAAAGAAAAGCATATTACCATAGGAAGTTTCAATCACAATCACTGAGTAGAAGTCTTCAGAAAGATCCAGTAGCTTCAGAGTAGAACCATGAACAACCATCAAGCTCCTTTACAGCCACCACTGCCATTTTTAGTACAGCTGTTAGGAGGGCTTGGATTTCCTCTCTCTCCAATCAATGTTTTTATAAGGTGGTGTCAGTTTATGGGACATTTTTAGAGCTATCAAAGGCCAACTTAAGGAGGAGGATCTTCTCCTCGAATAGCTTTGTACTTTGCCATATCTTCTGGGAACACCTTTGTCAGCTCTTGAATTAACAGGCTTTTAAATTTCTGGAAAGAGAAAAAAAGTGTATATACATCATCTGAACAATTTATTTAGATTTCATCAAGCAATGTCACCCGATGAACAGAAATGTTTGTACCCAACACACCTCTCAGTGACCTAAGAGAATGGTACCCAAAAACCCCCCAAAGCCACACAAACACAGAAAGTTATGTTTACAAAATCCACAGAAAACACCCAAGTGAAATCCACTAGGAATGCACCAGGCAAATTAAATTGTCCTTGAATTCCTAGAAATTCCCTTGCATTTTCTCCTAAGAAATACAAAGCAGTTGGACCTCTCTTGTAAATTCTGGTGCACCAATATCTGCCTGACCTTACTAAGGAAAGATTAAGGACATGTCCTCTTGATTTGATATGAAATCCACTCCACCTTCAAAAAGCAACTCACACCAGCCTTAGAAGTACATAATTTCACAAGCACAGAGAAAAGGGAGAGAAGCTTAGAGCTTATCTCCATATGTCTACATTCTGCAGTACAACTTGTCATCCTCCACACTAAGTTCAGCCAAAGAACATTCTCAGAACTCACTAAACTTCCTTTTCTGACTGTTTTTCTGCAGTAGTTCCAGCAGTTAAACAGTATCACAGAATGCTTAGGTTCATACTAAATGAAAGTACAAGTTCAAAAAACCCTAAACACTGGCACACATTCACTAATTTTATGAAGATTAACTGATGATTATAGAGCATATTTGACATTTTAACCCTCTAATATCCATTCAAGACTGGAAAAATACCGCTTTTGTTTTGCTTATTTCTAAGTTTGTCCATAGCAGAATTACACACCTGTAAAAAACCCAAATAAAATGTCTCTACTGCTACATATAACTTTAACCAATAAAAAATCACAGTGAAAGCTGCATCCCCAACTGTGGGATGCACTACAGATTTCATTTCCTGAACAGACTACATTAGCATCAACTAAGATACAGGGATGCAGAACAATTTCTAAGACAAATCATAAAATAACAGAAGTTAGTAACTGCACAAGTGAAAAATGCCCACACATTCACAGAAAAGTAAAGATTTATCAAATACATTATTGCATTAGACTTCCATTAATTCTGGTTTACCTTCATAGTGTCAATTTTTCCTTTTACTTGCTCATTTTTAGCCAAAGCTCGCTCCAGACACTCTTTAGTGTAAAGCTGAGGGTTGCGGCCTTGATCTATGTATCTGAAAGTAGAAAAGACACTACTAAATGATCATATTCCTACTAGGATGCTCTCCAAGGTACAGAATTATTCACCTTGCTGTCTTTTTCTTTCTACTGTTATCTGAAATATGCATTTTAAAAACTACCACAGTTAAACCCAGCCATTTTCAAAAGACAGCTCAAGGACGAGGCCATGGCCAGAAAACCTCTGTTTCCAGAAAGACTGGAGAGCTCTGAAGTACTAAAAGCACACACACAAAAAAAAATGTATCTACCAGCTCCTCACAGGCAATAAGCACAGATGATCAAAGGAAGATGGTCCTTTTCCAAGCAACTGAAAGGGCACTAAGCAGGAAGCGGCCTAGTTAGGACACGGTGAGCACTAGGCACACAGGAATACGGCACCCAGCAAATCAAGGATGAGGAGGAGCTGCACATACCACAGTAAGGAGTGAAAAGCAACACTACTGTATCAGCAAACCTACGTGCATTTTTGTTTTGCAATACAATCCTGGCAAGGGGAAACTCCTTTGATGAATAAAGAAAAGAGAACTTTTAAGACACTCACCACAAATTTACAACTGAAAAAGCCCTGTACAGCCAGTACACTGGAGTACAGCAGACCAGTAACATGTGGACTTACAAGAAACACTAGTTTCTTGTCAATAAATTGTCAGCCATATCACAAAAGCTCTCTAGTACACCACAAAAGCTCTCTTCCTCTATGTTCACTTTTTTTTTTAATGTTCTAATTCTCTGCCAATAGACTGCCACTCCTGAAACTGAACACCTGAGTACTGGCTTATTTTATTTCCACCTGCAACTTTAAATCCTGATCCTAATCTATGTAAAAGTGTATTTCCAAAATGAAAGCCTACTTACTAAATCAGTGTCCCTGCCTATGTCAGGGGCGTTAGAACGAGATATTCCTGAACGTCTCTTCCAACCCAACCCATTCTGTGGTGCTATGAAATGACTAAATTCAGCAGAATTCGTGTTTCTGCCTATGTATGTAGAACTAAAAAAAAAAAATCTGAAAGGCCAGGTTGGACTGAGCTCTGAACAACTTATCTAGCAGGTGGCAGCCTTGCCTACGGTGGAGGGTTTGGAACCAGACGAGTTTTAAGGTCCCTTCCAACTCAAACCGTCCCGTGGTTCTATGAAAACAGGTGTATAATTTATCACTTCTCCTACCTTTCTGCCTACTCACGGGCAGGAGGTACTTCTGACCTCCTGCCTGCTCATGTTCTCATGAGCCATTCAGAAGGACGAGATTTAAAGAGACAAGCAGCCCTCAAGCCAAAACACCCACGCTGCGAAGCCAGGCTACTTCGAACCACGGACTGCAGCACCTCCCCTTCCAGGCACACACAGACTTACTCAAAAACTTCCAAGGGCACGCTGATATCGTGAAGCTGCTGCCGGCATTTGTCGATATCCTGCAAGCCCGTTACCATGAAATTCCTGTTGGGAAGAAAAATGGGTCGGGTTTAGCCGATTAAGGAGTCGCTGCGCTGCCCCTGACGGTGGGTGCGAGGCCAGCGATACCCAGACAGGGAGACAGAGACCTGAGGCACCACCCTGGGGCCTGGGGAGGGGGAGAGGGAAAGGCCCCGCAGCCCGGCCCGCCCCCGACAACGGCCCCTCACAATTTCTGATTGAGCCCCGTCTGGCTGCTGGGCTGGAAGTCGCTGACGATGATGCCGAGCTGCCGGATGTTCTCCACGAACTTCTCCAGGTGCTCCTCCAGGGAGTCGAACTTCTCCGCCATCGCCGCCGCCACCGCCTTCCCCCGCCCCCCCACTTCCGGTCACGGGCGCCTGCGCGGGAGGGTGGCGGGGGCGGGGTGGCCACGCCCCCTCCGGCCCAAGCCGCGCCCCCTCCCCCTCACGGGTGGCGCGTGAGGGGAAACCGGGAGAGCGCGGGTTCGGCAGCGACGCACCCCGCGACTGTGTTTGAACGTGTCTGGGGTCTGCCAGCTCTGGGCGGTCTTCGGGCCTGCGTAGGAAATAGAAGTGCTGACAGGTAGAGGTTCTGCTTCATAATAAACCTCACACTGGAAACATCCGGGGAATGGCAAAATGTAGAAACACAGAATCGCAGAGCGGTTTGGGATGGAAGGGAACCTAGTTCCAGTCCCCTGCCACTGGCAGAGAAACCTCCCACTAGACCAGGTGGCTCAAAGCCCCATCCAACCTGGCCTTGAAGACCTCCAGATTTGGGGCATCCACAGCTTCTCTGGGCAGCCTGTTCCAGAGTCTTACTACCCTCACAGTAAAGAATTTATTCCTAGTATCCAATCTAAACCCACCTTCTCCCAGTTTGAACCCATTACCTCTTGTCCTATCATTAATTAGTCTATATTAAATAATCCAACTATCATTCATCCCTGTGGGGAGTTTATCTGACATGCTTAAACCCCCATGGCACATCGCAATAATTGAATGTTTTACAAATAGCTTGTTTCCAGTATGTCTGTTCTGGGTTGAATCTGAGCAGATCAGTCCAGTAATGTCAGGAGATAATTCATCCAGCTCTGAGGTCCCCAGCACAGGAAGGACATGGACCCTTGGAGAGAGTCCAGAGGAGGCCACCAAGTTGATCAGAGGGATGGAGCACCTCTTCTGTGAGGAAAGGCTGAGAGACTTGGGATTGTTCAGCCTGGAAAAGAGTAGGGATGACCTAATTCCAGCCTTCCAGTACTTGATGGGAGTCTACAAAAAAAGATGGAGAGGGACTTTTTACAAGAGCCTGTAGTGACAGGACAAGGGGGAATGGCTTCAAACTGAAAGACAGTAGGGTTAGATTAGATATTAGAAATAAATTCTTCACTGTGAGGGTGGTGAGACACTGGAACAGGTTGCCCAGAGAAGCTGTGGATGTCCCATCCCCGGAAGTGTTCAAGGCCAGGCTGAATGGAGCTCTCTGGAACCTGGTCCAGCAGAAGGTGTCCCTGCCCATGACAGGGTGTTGGAACTGGATTATACCTTCCAAAATCGCAAACTGGGATTTAATATATTTTATGCATTTTGTAGCTATAACTTGTGACAATTTCTGCTCCACTATGAGAACCATCAAAATCTGCAATTCTTAATTTCTTTCATGTATCTTTTTTTTTTTTTTTTTAATTTATTATATCGTGACAGCAACACCATCAAATGGTCAGTTTCTGGGTTACCATGCTAGATCAGTAGCAGAAAGTTGGGTCTTTGGAAAATATAAAGCACTATTTGGGAGCTCACAGGTTTAAGCAGGCTAACCTAAAATTAAAAAGCATGTGACTGTAAAGTGCACTGAATATGAAGGAAAATATAGTACTGTGCAATCCCACTATCTATTGGTCAGCAGTTGCTGACCATCCTGTTTCTATATTTGGCAGAATGTTGTCTGGACAGCAGAAGTCCCAGGATTATGGGATTTTAAAACAAGTACTTTGCACACGAGAGATCTTGGTCTGAGAAAAAGAATAACTTTTTCTAATATCTGGAAGGAAGAATGTAGAATAGGGTACACTTACCAAGTTAGACTTGAACATGAGGAACAGGGGGTCAAGTTTTGAAAGAACAGTGTAAATAAAAACGATGGTGGCAGATGTGGCTCTGCAGGCAGAAGTTTGAATCTGCTGGGATTCAAACAGAAGAGCTGCTTTATGTCCATCTTTGCATATGGGCAAACACTGGGGTCTTCCAGCTCTGAGTGGTCTTCGGGCCTGCGTAGGAAATAGAAGTGCTGACAGGTAGAGGTTCTGCTTCATAATAAACCCCACAGTGGAAGTCCAGAGCAGAACCACTTGCTTTAAATTCAGTAACAAACAAGGGCTTTGAGGTGCTGTTAAAACGTCCTCTCCTTCCTCTTTGTGTGAAAGCCTTTGGTTCTTGGAACTGAGCAAATATCACTTCTAGCTTGCTTGGGATAAATCCTCTAGATGTCCATTATCACATCTAACTCAGGGTACACATTCAACAGAAGAAAATAATGGAAGTTTAACATCAAATATAGAGATATCCAGCTCATTTTAAAACTATATTTACTAGCCTGGTTAGGCTAGATTAGTGAATTTTGTTAGATAAATGTATACAGTGCTTTTAAGGTTAAAACTGGCTAAAAATATATTACCAGTTGTTAAATTTTTCTCATGATCACCAGCTTGGGCATCATTTTCATGTTCGGGGTAAAGAGTAAAAATGAAAAATTTGTGTTGCAATGAGAGAGAGAGAGAGAGAGAGAAAGAAAGAAAGTCAGTCTGACAGATAACTGAATTGATCAATGGGTTCGTAGAAACAGAAAGATGTAGAAAGAAAATGTCATAGCTCATGATGTAAGTAACCATATTGCACTCGTACCCTGATTTTCATACAGGGAGTGGGTAGTTACAGACTTGTAAGCTGGACATCTGCACTGGCAGTTAAGTAGGGTTTGTAGTAAAGGATGGGATGAAAGGCCATATGGATTAATATGACCCATTTGGGAAGAGTAGCAGAGATTAAATGGAAGAAAATCCTGTTTTGCAAACCCCTAATGAGTTTTTCAAGGGGTCAGCAAGCATGTAGCTAAGAGTGATCTAAATCATACAATCCACTTGATTCTCCCGTCAGTGAAATCCTTAAATGAAATCTCTTAAGGAAATAAAGCAATGGAATAAGGGGAGAAATCCTAAACTGAATAAAGAACTGAATTCCAGATAGGAAATGCAGGACAGGGGCAAACATTTAATTCTTGCAAGGGGAGAATTGATCACTGAAGAGTTCAACAGAGAACTAGGCTGAAAGTTGTGCCATTTAGTGTTTTCATAGATGACCCAGAAAAGAGATCAGATGGCACAATGAGAAAATTGGCTTATGAGAAAGTTATTTGGCAGACTAAAGATGAATGCAGTTTGTAGGAAACTGTAGAAGGACCTGAAAAGACTTTAAGATGGATCATGTAAAGCAATGCACATAGCAAGCAAAAAACCTCTAGTTTCACATGGAGATTTATTTATGACCTCTTGACCACTACCATACAGGAGCAAGACCTGAGGATCAGAATAGAAAGTTCTTTGAAAACATCAGCTCAGTGCTCAGCAGTGATCCGAAGTCATGTGGAGAGTTAGGAATTGTCAGGAAAGGAACGTGAGAACAAAGCAGGAAATTTCATTGTGCTATTGCATAAATCCAGTTTGCCCCAGTCTTGAATACTGTGTGCTGTTCTCCTTCCCTGGAGTAGACCTGGAAAGGAGTCAGAGCAGGGCTGCCAAGATGACTGGTGGATATGAAGTGGCCTCTGTAATAGGAAAACATGAACAGACAGGGACTCTTCAGCTTGAGAGAGAGCCCAATAATGAAACTTATGGCCAATACTTCACTGTATGTACAAAGCCATGAGTGGTCTGGAGCCTAGACTGTCTTTCAGCACAAAAACTAGGGGCCATCAAAGTAAAGCCAAGAAGTGACAACTTCAAAACATGCAAAAAGCAGTGATTTTTGTCATACAAAGTTCATAAGTCCTGTGGGAGTATTTGCCAATGGATGTTATGGACAGGAAAAGCTCAGCTGTGTTGAAGGGAAAATGGGACAAATGCTTGGTAGACAGTCAGGGAGATGTAGGTAAACCACATTTGGCTCAGGAAATCCCATGA
The DNA here is from genome assembly GCA_013397175.1 of Platysteira castanea. Classification (NCBI taxonomy): domain Eukaryota; kingdom Metazoa; phylum Chordata; class Aves; order Passeriformes; genus Platysteira; species Platysteira castanea. The sequence continues at coordinate 271,516 of VYXC01008166.1, forward strand.
ACTGAAGGTAGCCCAAGGCCAGGAGGGTAGGCAGGAGAGGTCTCATAGATTATTTTCTTGTTTTTGCTCTTCAGCATTTACTTCTGGTTAGTGCTGAGCACTGGATACTGACCCAGATGGAGCCTTCATCTGAGTCTGGAGGCTTACTGCTGTAACATCCTCCCTGCTTGGAATGTCAAATGATGACCTGTGCTGTGAAGGATGCAGACAGATTGCATAATGATTTCTTACCAAGAAGAGCATAAAAAGATTGATTTGAGACTGTTCATACAGTTTTCAGGTCTGGAAAAAGCTCAGCTCACTGTTTCCTTGTTAGTGGTACATATACTCCAGATAAATGACTTGTCCAATATAATATGACACAACGTGGTGTTTAAGATTCATTACTGAAAGTGCTGAGACAGTAAACTTCTCATGAATACAAAAAGCAACAAGTAATTTATCTGTTTGTCCATCTCTAGAACTATGTCTCTCCTCCTAGCTCCTGTTTTCTGCTGCTGGTCAGTAAAGTGGAGGAAAATTAATAAAGAAAGTAAAACACATCGAGTTCCAGTGGCACATGTTTTCTCTCCTGTCTTTCTCACTTTTCTTCTGCATGATTAAATCACTCCTTCCTCATTCTGCATACCAAGAAATGGAGGTTGAAATTTCAGGTCATTAACTGGGAGCATCACCTGCCTAAGAATTCCATTCTGCAAGCCATCTACCTCTCATTGTTTTAATTACAACCGGTAATAAGCAGAAGAGAAGCGGGGGAGATAGATGTGAACAGCACAGAGGATACCATTCACCTGCTCTTGATATGTCAGGCTGATGGTAATTTTGTTTAGGATGTTTTTCAACTGACTCAGAAGCATGTGCTACTGTCACATTTTACTGCATAAAGATAATGTGATACAATAAAATAAACAATTTTTAAATATCAATTATGCAGCTGAATAAGAGCTACAGTTATAATTTCCATACAGATTTTGTGTTTACTAATGTGCTCATTAATGACTTGAAGTAATACATGTCTTACCACAAATTAGCAGGATGATGCATTTATGCATCATGGCTGGATCTCAGTCTTACTGAGGTCGCCTGAATTTATTTATCTAAGAAGCAGCAGGATCAGGACTTTGTTCATAAGATAATTTTGTGGTCTTCCAAGTCCTGCAGATCTGGGAATGTTCTGGGACCTGATCCAAATAACTGAGACTCATGAGGTTCTTTCTATTGATGGTAAAGGACACTGGATGACAGTCTGTTCTCACAACACTGTCTCCAAGGAGGTGAGCAAGACACACCAAAGGACTTACATATATGTTTCAGGAGAGGAATATTATTTTTGTAGTGTAGTGATAACTCATCTACATCTGCAATACTGAAACTTTTTATTTCATCGTACCTTTATTACCTCTTCCAGAATTAATTCTTAATTTTGTTTTTCAAAAATATGCTGAGAAATCAGTGGAATTATCTGGGTTTTTTTCCCTTGAAATATTAAACTTATTCATCAGACTCAGTTTATGTTACACCCCTATTGCTGCCATATGTCATTTAAAGCAAAATTAAGGTCTACTCTTCTGAAATGCAGAGTTGCTTTCAACAGTTATCAAGTAGCTTTTTTTTTACCACAGGTGTGAGAAATACATATATATATATGTATATGTATATATAATCATACTCCTAGAAAAATGTTCCTCTGATTATGCAATACTAACAAGTCAGGTTGATTTAACTCTTACTGCTTTTTATTTTTTCCCCTGTAGCTCAGAATAAGTAAAACCCCATTGTCGCGGCGTGGAGTGGTGGTGAGGTGCCGTAGTGTTGCCCTGGATTTCTGTAAGCCTTCTGTTTTAACCTTGGAGTCAGATTCTTTTCACACAGATTCATGTAAATAATAGCCGATGTTTACTTAACGGTATTTTCTGTTTTTCATTCCTTTTGTGATATGACAACTTTGATGAGCACCTTTCTTCTCCAGTGGGATGGAGAAAGAAGTGACATGCTCTCCAATCCCTTGTGGAGTTGGGACGTGTATAAGAATGAGATAATGTCAATAAATCAATGTCATTTCCTCCTTTCTGCTGAACCTGGCAGGTGTAAGAACGTCTTTATTGTGTCTCCCCGGGCACACCGTAGCCTTCCAGAAGCGCCCCCAGGCAAGGGGAAGCCGCTTTGGCAGGGAGGACTACACAAAGGTGCAGGCAGACATACACTCCCGGTGGAGCGGGGCACACGCACACATACACAGAACCAGGATGGCAGCCGGCAGCAAGGAGGCGAGAAGGAACTTTCATATGGGATCCAGCAACAAGCTTCTGTTGTGGAGGGCCCAGGGCCGAAAAATCAAGGTGGAGGGCAGGGCACAGGTTTAAATATGGGGTCTGGAGGGCGAGCAGAGCACCAGGGCCAATAGGTTGAGGGCCAGGGGGTGGAGGAAGGGTAAGGGTACCAATGGGGATACAGAGAAGGAGGGACCAAGGGACAAGGGCCAGTGGGGGGTATAGTAGAAAAGAAATTTCTAGAGATGGTACAAACAAGGGATAAAGGGGTGGAGAACAACAGATCAATACAAAACACAAGAGATCCATTCATTATAATAATTAAGGCAAGGTCTCCTGGGAACTCACCCTAACCTAGGGGGATGCTTTGGCCTGTGGGTCATCCCACCAGCGAATCTTTTATGCTTTGGATTTTGTGGGCCCATCTCTGGTATCCTCACAGGATACAACAACATGTATTTAAAACTGATACTTTTTCATTATCAAAGGTACAGAAAAGAAGGCATAGGAATATCCTGGGCATTGAGAATTTCTAAGACACCCAGGCCACATGTGTGCTAGCAAATGAAAAAGACCTAGGACCATTTTTCAGCACTGAGTCCAGCTGGCATGGAGCAGCCCTTATTTGTATTCCAAATCCTGAAATGTACCTGGAAGCAATTCTGGAAGAATATGGGTGGTCCAGATTTAAAAGCTGTCTGTGTGCCTTTGTCACTCTTACACAGTGTGGGTGCCTGTGCTCCTGTGTTTGTGTCCTTCCCTGTCACTTCTCATTTTTCTAAGGTAGATCTGCTAGTCAGAGTGTACAAGAAAAAGGAAGTAATGGCCACATGGGTTCAAACCAAGGGACAAATCAGAAAATCAGAAAAATTTCTGATCATTCAGGGTTATGGCCCTGAAAAGAGTTTGGATAAGCAAGTTGAGTAGAGCTATGGTCACAGCTGGTACGGAGCTACTGGCACCACTGACTTGGGGCTAAGATTATCATTGAAGGATAAAATATGAAAGGATGGAATGGTTGGGAAGGGACCTTAAAGATCATCTGGTTCCAGCTTCCCTTCTATGGGCATGACACCTTTCACTAGACCAGGTTTCTCAAAGCCCCATACAACGTGGCCTTGAACACTTTCAGGGATGGAGCACCCACAGCTTCTCTGGGCAACCTGTTCCAGTGTCTCACCACCCCCACAATGAAGAATTTCTTCCTAACATCTAATCTAAATATCTTCTCTTTAGTTTAAAACCATTTCCCCTTGTCCTATCACTATCTGCCTGGGTAAAAAAAGTTGCTCTCCCTCTTTTTTATAGTCCTGGGCCTTGTGGGGATGTCCTGTATTAGAGGCTGGAATCAGTGAACACTATAGGGTTCAGCCTGATCAATACAAAGTGTCTCATGTTCACAGAAGTGCCCACAAGCTCCCTCCAGTTCAAACTGGGACTACCAGTTCTTCCAAGTTTTTCTGAGCTGCACAGGTTTAAACCAATAATGGTGTACGAATGTGCGGGCAACAGTAGGATCTGGGGGACTTCAGAATGTGGTGAGGCAAAAGGCGTGAATATATGGCTCCTCCAGTCCATCCTGTCATGTGGACTCCTTGGACACGGTCCTAGCCAGTTGGCTCTCCAGTATACTTTATCATGTTAGTAGAAATTCCTTCTTGGAAGGCACTGGGAGACAAGCAGGCAGTGCATTAAAGACTCTCTTTCTGCTATTATTTGGGAGTGACTCTTCAATATTAAACTCATTCTTCACACTCTTGCATGTTGATACCCCACTGTCTCCACAATCTGCCTGCATCACTGTGAAAGATACTTTACTGATCATGCCCAGCATCCAGTCTTCAAATAGGTTTTATTTACAGAAGCCACCTGAGGAAGACTAATTTATAGCTATTGATTCTTTCCACACCTCTGTCTAATTGATGAAGAACTGCTTTATTGCCCAGTTAGTTTAGATACAGATAGTATACATATCTATTCTGTGCTTTAATCAAATAATTGAATCATCTCTCAAACTTCTATATGATAAATGAAACACACTGAATTCTTTACACCTTTTTCTTTAATGAATTTTGGCTTTTTCAGTGTTTCTATTTTTTTTCAATATCAGCAGAAAAGGGAAGGCGACCTGCACATTGCAATCTAGCATTGGTCCCTGCAATGGTGTTGGTCCCTGTTCCCCCATGCCTTGTGCTTCTTCTGCATCCCTTCCTATTTATGCACCGCAGGGCTGCAAAATTCCTCTATGCCACAAGATTCCTCTATGCCATGAGATTGTGATGATATGGTACATAGTGACTCTTAATTTCCTTTAATGTTTCCTTTTACAGGGAATATGGTCTGCAGTCACATAAACTTGCATGGTTTGTTCCTAGTAAGATGACTTCACAAAGTGTTTTTATTAAAACATATTTATTTCACAAATACAGCTATTCAATTCAGTCTGCCTCCACACTATTTATCGCTTTGCTGGCCTTTCTGTATGCTCTTCTTTTATTTGCAAGTTTTCATTTACCTCCAGACCATCAATACAAGTATTAAATTATGGCAGTAGCAGTCCCCTGGGAATTCTGCTGGCAATATTGCCAAATAAAGACCCACTTGGAAGCATATCACCTGGTCTGTCATATTGCTCCCAAAACTGAATCTGAAGTGATTAGATCAGCCTGATGTGAGGCAAATTCCAGGTCGAGTCTGGCATAAGGGATTGCCCCAGGGTCCTCTTTTTACAAACTGTATGGATGAGTTTGTGTCAGATTTGCCTTGCTCAGGCCACTAGTCCAATGCTATTCCAACAGGCATCATGTCCCTGCATGTCTCCACAAGCCCTGGCTCAGGCTGTACCATGTACGGCCTTATCATCATACAATGAAAACACTATTTTCAGGGTCCTTCAGTGTCCCTGACTTTCCAAAACAATTAGTAGCACAGACTCTCAGATTGCTTTCTCTACTGTGAAGGATGAAAAGCTAGAGCAGGAAAAGCCCATTCTTGCAATGATCACCTCACAGACCCCGTAGTTTGGCCCTTCTCCATGCCTACTGCCTTCCTTCTGCCCCCCAGCACAGGTCTTCAGACACAGCCTCAGAGTACCACTCCAGGGAATGCCACTTGGCTGTCCTGCCCTGGCAGTTCTTCTGGGATGGAGTTTCCCTAAGTTCAGGCAAATACCTCTAGGACAAAATGTGACCTAGAGATGGAGGTAAGAAAATCCATATGAGCACAGTTCACCATAGTGTTGTGGATGGGTTCCCATGTATCTTCCCTGATTTTCACCTTGGCAGGCATCTGTTGAAGAAACAGAAGACATTGTGTGTCCTAGGGGCCATGGCAGAGAAGATTGATCATGCACAGGTAGGGAACAGCCTACCCTGATGCCAGAGAAAGGCTGATGGAAGAGGAAGGCACTATCTGTTCTCAGAACAGGAGGAAATCAAGTAAGTTAAACTGATTCGGGAAGTGTTTGGTCCCCTGCCTGCTCAAGGCCTTGGTGCTACTGGGTTGACAGCAGCCCTTCCACTCTCTGTCTTCCCTTTGCCAGAACCAGAACCACAATGTCAGACCTGGTTACAGCCTCCTTGGATGAGTATCAGAGGTAGAGGGATGAGTCCTTGGCCAAGCCTTATGAGACACTTCTGAAAACAAACATACCCTACTTAGAAGCCTGGAAAAATCCTCTGTTTCCAGTTTTGACATATTTTTCTGCTTTCGAATTTCATACTCAAATGGCACCACTGGTTTAGAGTCCAAGAATATGTATGAATCTTACTGCATGGGATTCTGCTGCAATACCCAGCTATGACTGAGTGGTTGTGTTTAGCACTACCTGTCAACACTACTATAGTTGCAGTTTAGGTCTACAACAGACCTAATTTAACTTGATATGAATTCATGTCTTAAACCCAAAAAGATTTTTTGTTTCTATTTCCCATATTTCAGTCTAGAAACAAAGATGTCCAGGGTCATGCTCTGTCTCATAAATCCAGATATAGCAGTATTCTTTAGAAACAAATGAAGTTACTGATTTCTTCTAATTTAGTTAATTGCAACAAATTAGTTTTCACAGGAACAACCAGGTATGAAACAGCCAGCTGAGATTTGCTCTATAGTACAGCCATCCCAGCCCTGACAAACCCTGTCTGAATTGCACGGCAAGCCAGGGGCTGGGGTACCTTCCAGTGCTTCCAGGACTCAAGCACAGGTTTTCTCCTACCATCCTCTCGTAGATGATATTGCAGGAGGAAGTGCCTGTTGTTCCTAAATCTAACAGAGAAAAGACTCCATCTTTTTGGCTTGCTGATGACAAACCCAGCAGCTGACTACAACTGTGTACAGATTCTGATAATAAACCATCTCTGTGCCTCTTCATGTGTACAAAGGACCACTGACCTGCACTGATCCCACAGGCATGGCAAAATCCCTTCTTTTACATCCACGATTGCAGCCACAGGATGACAAACCATTTGTTCTTCACATGGTGTACAACTCAGCACTCACTGCATTGGTTCTGCAGAAGGAGCAGTGAATCATGCAACAAACTGTCATTTCTACTTCAAATGAAGCTGCCACTCAATTTATTTCTTGAACCTAAGTGATGAAGCACATGATGTCATCTCGAAAGAACCAGTGTTGCATGCCTGATGCTATGAATTCAGTAGGCTTGCTGTTGTAGCCATGCCTGTGAATAACTGCTGACTGGGAATGTTATCATCAGTTGGCCTTGTTAATGTAGAACCATAAAATCATTTAGGTTGGAAAAAAACCTCTAAGATGACAGAGTTCAACCATTAACCAAGCACTGCCAAGTCCACCACGAAGCCATGTCCCTAAGTGCCACATCTACACATAGTACAGGTCTTTTGTCATATTCCAAAATGTACTTTGGACTGGATCAATGTTTCTGTGGCTTCCTGTAGACGTGACCTCCTTCAGGGCCCTCCTCTCTCCCCGGGAGCTCTTTGTGTAAGCTATGTATTCATCTCTCCAGCCAAGGACCAGGGAACTACCAGCTGGTGGCAGCAGCAGCTTCTCCAAGATCAGGATGTCAGGACTTGATCTCAGTTCCTGGCAACACTGTATGAGAGTATGCAAATACACACTCCTCATTTTAAAGAAACTGAGCGATTATCTGTAATCTTGCAACTAATCTAACTATTCTAAAAGAATTTAGCTTCTCTAATCCTTTGCCACCTTTTGAATTTTTTTTGCATAGTAGTTCAGGATTTATAATTGGCACTGAGAAACAAGAAGCTAAAACATGTCTCTTACTGTTGAGATGACCAGGCTGATGTTAGGATAAAGGAGGAAGAGTTCGTGGCCCATAAATGCATTGCAAGTGACCTTTCTTATGGCTGTAAAGAGGAAAATGAGAGAATATGGTGAGATGTAGGGGAATATGAAGGTAAGGGATTGAGTGGGGTCAAAGAAAAAGTGTTTAGCTGGCATCAAAGAGAAGTGTGAGTTGTTCTGGGGTCCAAATGTGATCTTATCATCATCTTATACAAAGATTCTAATACTTTCCCATCTTAACTCAAAATACTTCACTGAGTGCCATCTTCAGTCACATCAACCTGTCCTTTTAAATCTGCATCACTCTGGCAGCACATCTTTTTAATCTCTTCTACCAATATATCCTTCTTTCTTTATCTCTTCCTTCATCTGCTTTTCCAGATTTACGTAAAAACTCCTTATCATTGGCCCCTCAGCACTCTGTACTTTGTACTATTGAACTTTATCGTGTTCCTGTCACTTCAGGGGAGCAAGAGGTCTGTGATGCAGTTTAAAAACTTCAGGATCCAAAAATTATTTCATGGCACCATAAGGTCTTTGAGACTAAGTTACTGAAATTCCAGAATTCTGCCTTTAAAGTTTAACTAAAGTTGGTCTCTCTGTGTTAATTTGGTGTGGTTTACACTGATATCCATCTGTTGCTTAGATGACCTACAGTGCTTTTGCCAAGCCAGGGGTTAATCTGGTGCTCTGAGCAAGTAAGAGACAATCATGTGTCCTTTTTGTGCTGTGAACCAGAGTGCTGGAACACCTGGAGTGCTGCTTTCAGGCTCAGCTGCTAGGCACTGACAAGTGAGACAGGTCTGGGAACAGCCCTCAGCTTCATGTGGAATGGACTGCAGCTGAGGCAGGAGACCATTACGGACTTTCCTTGGGGTAAAGAGCCATACATGAACAAGATACTCTGCAAAAAAGGGGCTATCTAGGGCTGAGATTCATGTTGTTTGCCCCCAGATAAAAGCAGGATTGTTGCAAGGCCTCACCAATGGCCCTGGCTCTCTGGTTATATGCAGGAGCTTAAAAAAGTTCATTATCTCAGACACTTAAAAATTCTAGTCAGAATTCAGAGTCACACAAACAAAAATTTTTGTATCCAGAGTGGAGGGACCATCATATAGTTGCCACTCCTCCAACCATGCCATGGGATACAGCTTCCTCCCAGAGCAGCTACAGAATTACTTAAAAGATGAAACTGTAGGGCAAAAATGTGGCCCCATGTCAAGGCTGAGGGTGGAACAAGGTAAAGGATGTACTGTATCTTTATTTGGGGAGAAATTTGTGAGTGAATTCTGCTCTTCACAGTACTGGCCACATCTTGAATTTGTGTATGAGTGCAAGAATTTAAAAATACTTGTGTGCGTATATGAGAAGGTCACCTCTGACACAGAGTTCTGTGATTCAGAATTGCCAGATGCAAATGTCTTTTAGTCAGTAAGTAGCAATACAAGAACGTGAACACCATGAACATAAAAAGCTTCTCCTGAGCATTTCCAGTGCTGTACAGACTTAAAAATCAGACAGCCAACCATCTTCTCCATGAATATTGTTTACTTCTCTCATTCTCAAAAGCTATCACTGTGATACAATGGCTATTGATTTACCCAGGTATCCTTTGCATTTACCTGGGATTATCATATCTGTTGAGTGAAGGTCACCTCAAGAATCTTGTGTATCTAAGTCAGTAAAAGAGATTAGCACTGCCAGATGGACTTCCAATACCAAGAAGAAGGTCATTTCAGAGGATGTGTCAACAGGAATGTAGGAATCACAAATATCTCTATAGGTTTTAACATTCCAGGAGTGAACATTTTTGTGTCTTTCTTCATTCGTGCTGCTTGTTGCTGAAAATGCCTTTCTTCCTAATATTCTTCTAAAAATAATGTTGTCACTCTGGAGGATGAAAGGAGGCAAACAAAAAATGAACAGTCAAAATGCCCAGTGAGATACTAGCAAGCATTGGGACAACTCAGGCAAAAGAGGGAGAGATTAATAAATAGCTTACCTGCTGAAAAAGTGTGTTTCCATGTTTGCAAAGAATTAGCTAAATGTAACTCCATTTGATTGTAGGAAAGAGGCTGTGTCCCATGCTATAAATTAAATCAATTGAGCCTACCAAGCCAGCCTAGGTAAATAATTCCTTTAAAAGAGTTCCAGGTCTAGAGGCTGGCCTAATGCTGAGCATATCAGCAGGATACATGAACCCTAAGATTTTAATGCCGCCTATAACAGTCTTCAGACCTGCAGAGGAAGGCAAAAAAAAGAGCAGTAGAGGACAAATCATGCATCAGGAAGAATAAAATAAAATCTTTCCCAACTCCAGTGGAAGCCCTGAGGCATGGAATTATTATAATGCAAATTGACAGTGATCTAATTTATTTTCTCACACACTTGGGGATACTGACACACCAGATGCCCAGGGACTCATAATATAAGCTTAATTTTCTCTCTTCAGGCATTTTCCTATTCCATTGTGTTGTACAATTATGCCCATAAACTTCTCAGGCTTCGTGCTACCAGACTGCAGGCTACTCCTTCCAGTGCTCAGGAGAGTATTCAAATGCCTCCTTCATCATATACCTGGAAGCCTTTAGATTTCCACTGCAGATGTATTCAGGATTACTCACTGTACTGCCATTTCATCATGTGATGAAGTCAATATCCCTCTCTGACATTTACTTCTCAAATATATTTATAAAGTGTTATCATGGCCCTATTCAGTCTTTGCTGAGCTATACTAAACAAAAAAAATCTTTTAATTCTCCTATGAAGATATGACTTTTGTTCCCCTAATCATTCTAGAAATGCTTCTGTGCACTTGTTCAATTTAAGTAACATTTTCTATCACTTGGCATTAAATTCTGCTGCATTTAAATGGAAGTAAACAATACAGATATGAACTTTTTGCAGAACCACAGGTAACTCCTTTTTTGCAAACTCAGTAAAAACAAGATCATCACTGGCCAATATTATCCTACTAGGAAAAAAAACCCTGAAAAACAACACCTTCCTGCCAGACCCAAACACCATCAGATTGGTACTGCAGTAGGAGTTCAGAGCACTGAATCTCCAGCTAGTGGCAGATGCTTCTCTACCACAAGAAGAATCTGAGGTGCCCTTCATCAGCTGCACGCTGCTCTACATGGAGCTGAGGGCTGCTGCCAGACCTGAGCTTTGAATGCTGTCCTGTGTCACTAATAAGTGGCTGAGCCTGAAAGCAGCTGTCCAGCTGAATATGTAGGAGAAATATCTGCCAGAGGTCAGTCTGTTTTTCATACTCACATGCCTCTCTGATTTGAAAGTCATTGCATCACTCTAGGCTGTCTTTATGCACTGTAAGTGGATCAACCAATCCTGCTCCAAGACAAGGACATGAGAGCCTTGTCTGGGAGATGGCAGGTGAGTTCAGTTTGACTCCTGCACTTGGCAAACTGGTGAGAAGGTATAATAATGAACAAAGTTAATAGATATGTTTCTACTATTTAATGTACTAAGGAACAAGAATTTATTAGGAATGGGTAAAGAGAGATCATGGACCAATTTTGTTCTTCTTTTTGTCAGTCACAGAATATGTGGATAAGGACAGTCTAGATACAGGGGAAGTCCCCCCTGCAAGCCGTTTTCCCTCAAGACTTGACTTCAAGCCATCCAGAGTCCATACTGGACTAACTAAATAACCTGCTTGCTGAGGAAGCCTGGATATGAAAAAGAAGAGTTCACTCCATCACTTCAGCTTTTTGACCCTGCAGACAGTAAGGACACAGACTGTGATGAATTTCACTTCTTTCACCACCACCAGAGCAGTTCCCTGTGGCAGCAGAACCCTGTTTGGCCAGGCACACCTACTACACCTTCCTCCTCGCTGAAACAGCTTTCTCATCACTTCCTTCATTAATCTTGGACCATTTCACAGAGCAGTGCTGCAAGGCCACAGAGGGGCTGCTTGGCCCTGGCTTCCCTTTGCAGAGACCTTGCTCTTTTCTTTTGGCTTCACCACTGGGTAGATATCTCAGTTATGTGAGACAGGTAACTTCCATAATGTTAAATTAATGCTCACAGCTTCTGCTGCCACGTGCCACAGGAACACCATGCAGAGACCTTTCAGTTTAAAGCATTAAAGTGGCCGACACAAAGGCTCAAGGTGCTGGCTGGCAGTGTGGTTCAGTTCAGCATCTGTGCCACACCACCCTGCCTTACCCTAGGTATTCATCCAGGGGTGACCACTGAGCGCCTTGTTCCACCTGACTGCTCGTGGGGACTGAAGCTGCAGGTGAAGATTCTGTGACTTCCAGCTTTTGCACCAGAGCAGGAACAGTTTTCCAAACTGTCCCATCAGGTTTCTTAGTGCCCTGTTCCATATGCTAATAAGATTTTTCCATGTCTGCCTTAGCTTCTCCCCCTGCAAGTTCTGCTGGAGTAATTTTCCCGATTAACCACAGATTACTTGTTTCCTGGAAGCATCACACACCACGAGATGTCTGGGTGCAGTTTGTCTGCACTCCAGAAATTTCCCAGCTCCATGGATGGGCCATCAATAGTTCAGGGGAGTGGCATGTCTGCCACACCAGAAGGCTGCTAATGGAAGGCTTGGACACACTTTCCAGTAACCTATAAACTGGAGGTTCCTCAGCTGCTCAGGCAAATGTAGGAGATAGAAGATGAATATGGAATGAACAAAACAATCTTTGACACTTCAGCCTCCACCCGCTTCACATTCCCCAGGATATCTGAGCTCCAGGGAAACACTCTGTCAACAGTACTTCACAATTCAGATCTGTTCAGGGGTAGGGAATTTAGCAAACACCTCTCCTGCAACAGACCTGGCTGGGTATCTGCACACTGGAAAACATCAGAGCAACTCCAAGGGTTATCACACTGTTGGATTGGCAAGGTCAACAGGACGGAGGGCAGGAGCAAACAAGGACAGCGTTGTGGCACCTGGGCCTCCCAGGCCATCACTGACCGGTCGCTCACAGCTCTTTACCTTCTCCCTATTCAAAGCAGGCCGATGGAGAAGCACTGAGTGCCACACATGGGTCAACTCTGCCAGCATCTCCTGACACTGCTCTCTGGAGTCTTCAGGGAGCAAGAGGAGATCCGCCTCCAGATCCTCCACTGGGAAATGTGTTATGGAATATAATGCTACTTTGTGCACACACAGCCTATTGCTTTACATCCTCCGCACACAGACATGATCACACTTTGGGCCCTGCCTTCACTATTCCCCAATTCAAAGCAATTACTGTATTTTTTTTTTTCTTTTCCAGTCTCTGAAGGTAAAGAATGTGGTGGGAACAGAGATTTTGGGAATCAGCTATTCTTTCCTGTGCTACACAAAGTCCCAGGAGGTCAGACCTACTTGGTCTGGAGGAGAGAGGTGTGAGAGGGATGGGATATGTGTATCTGCTGTACTGAAGACAGCAAGATTGTCACATCATTCTCAGCATAACAAATACCGAAATGTGCGCGCGCACACACACATACACACGTTATGTACTTACAACTATTTTCAACCATATTTATATATGTGATTATATGTGTTTAGGCAGGTAGGTGTAAATACATATACGCACTGCACTTAAATGCCATCGTGTCCTAACACATGACCACAGAGCTGTTCCGTCTCTGCGTTAGGTGCGGACTCTGTCCGTGTGCACACACGTGCACGGAGCTGCCGCGGTGTCACTTCCCGGCCGTGTGGGCGCCGACACGCGCGCACACACACACGTACGTGTGCAACACCTGCCCACGCACCCGCGGGTCTGTCCCGGCGCCCTCTCCCCGCCGTCACCGCCCCCGGCCCGCCTGGCCGCCGGGGCCAGTGCCGCAGCGCGGGGCGGAGCGGAACGGGACGGTCCCGCCGGCCNTCTCGTGCGGGCGGCTGGGGGATTTTTTTTTCTTTTCCTACCTTTTTTCCCCCCCACACCCTCCTCCTCCTTGCTTTTCACGGGATCATGGCTGCGGCGGCGGGGCCGTGATGTCCGCGGGAGCAGCTCCGCTGCGGCAATGCTCCCCGCCGCAGCTCTAGGCAGGGGAGGCGTTTGAGCGGCGGCCGCACATCCTCCGGCACCGCGGCGGCACCGCCGCCGCCGCCGCCTCTCCGCGCCCCGGACCGGCAGCGAGGGGCTTCGCCGCCCTCCCGCCGACGGCAAACC
>VYXC01008166.1:285668-348504 GCA_013397175.1 Platysteira castanea
TCGCCGCCCTCCCGCCGACAGCAAACCCGCCGAGCCGGGCTTTAAATTGATAATAACCACACTAGAGCCCCACCGGTGCTCAGAGGCGGGAGGGATCGCAGAGCGGCGCTCAACATGGCCACTCTGCTGCGGAAGATCGGTCTGATCCGGCTGCACAGCCGGGACACGGAAGACCCCAAGCACCATCACCACCACCGCAGCAGCAGCCAGCAGGGCTCCTCGCTCCGCGGCAGGGGCAACCAGAAGAACAGCAGCAACAAGCCGCAGCCGCAGGGCCCCCCCGGGGGGGGCTGCAGCAGCAGCAGCAGCGAGGGCAGCCCCGGGGGCCACAAGAACAAGAAGGCGCCGGAGCCGGCCAAGCAGCCCCCGCAGCAGGCGCGCTCGGGAGTCGGCCGGGAGAAGCCGCGGGAGGTGGGCAGAGAGCCCGGCGCCGCCAAGGAGGTGGCTCAGCGGCCCGGCCCCGTATCCGGCCCCGGGTGCGGGTCGGGGCCGGCGGCGCTGGTACCCGCGGGCCGGCAGCAGCACTGCACGCAGGTGCGGACCCGGCGGCTGATGAAGGAGCTGCAGGACATCGCGCGGCTCAGCGACCGCTTCATCTCGGTGGAGCTGGTGGACGAGAGCCTCTTCGACTGGAACGTGAAGCTGCACCAGGTGGACAAGGACTCGGTGCTGTGGCAGGACATGAAGGAGACCAACACGGAGTACATCCTGCTCAACCTCACGTTCCCCGACAACTTCCCCTTCTCGCCGCCCTTCATGAGGGTGCTCAGCCCCCGCCTGGAGAACGGCTACGTCCTGGATGGCGGGGCCATCTGCATGGAGCTGCTCACCCCCCGCGGCTGGTCCAGCGCCTACACCGTGGAGGCCGTCATGAGGCAGTTCGCCGCCAGCCTGGTCAAGGGGCAGGTAGGGCTCCCTGCTCGGGGAGGAGCACACGCATCCATCGCTCGGGGTGAGGGTCCGAGCGGTGTTCGGGTGGGAACCCTAAAGGCGGCCGGCCCGCGGCGGTCCGCGGCCCGGCCTGGCCTCCCCGAGGACTGGTGTCAACGGAGGGACGAAGGCAGGGACACACGTGTTTGGCTCCGTGGTCCCTTCTCGGGCAGGTGCGGCAGAGGCGGGGGGCAGCTTGGAGGGACAAGGAGCACATGGATCCGTCGTGTCCTCCCGCCAGGCTTTTGTCCCTTGTGCTTGGCTTTGCCGCGTGTGGCACACCAAGATATCGTGCCCGTTACCCGTGATGGGCACATCCTTCGCCCCAGTGCAAAAGGGGGCCCTCCGGGCTCCAGAGGGGTTTGGGATTGGAGCCTCCTGCCCTTCACCAACCAGTCGGCCATACTCGCTGGTCTCTTGCGTGCAGTGCTGCCGCTGGCGGAGGGCGCGACGCTGGAGCTGCTGCCCACAGGTCTTTGTCTGTGCTGTCCTGCATAACATCCCTCCGCGGACAAGGGGCGACCCCGGCTTTGGGGCTTGGCACAGCGCGCTGAGGTGTGTCGTGGGGTCACACCGGGAATCGCTGCCCGAGCTGCTGGCAAGCTCTTGCAGATTTCAAATCGTCCGGCTCGAAAAGAACAAGTAATTTGGGCTAGATACTGAAGCTGCAGCAGCCAGACGGTTCCTGCCAACTCTCCTCTTCAAAGGAGGTGATCGGTTCTCCCAGACGATCTCGTCTGAGCTAAATCGGTGCATTTTATGCTGCTTCCCCGCCCCCCCCGCCTTTTTCTTCTGCAGAGTACCTGTAGAAGAGAAGTATTTCACAAGCCCTTTTTAATAAAGGGGCTAATAATGCTGATAGGCAGTACCTCTTTATGGTTATTATAGTGGGCAATGCACACATGGCTCTGAGGGGGTGGTTTTCCTGTTCGTGAATGCCCTTGAACTCGGGGGACATGCACAGCTCCGTGTCTGTCAGTAAATGGCACTAAGTAACTTCTTAAATTTGTGTCTCGGCAAGGATGTGGGGAAAGAGTAAATAATAACATGCTTTTTATTTGCTTACAAATGAGGTTACTCCTGTTTGCATCTATGGAACTGCTTGCCTGAGCAGAAGTAAAGGCTTGTTTTTTCTTAAGACTGAAAATTAATTTTCGTTTTTCAACAGGCTCTTTTGTAAGTGGCTTTTCCTCCTTTTAACCTGTTTGATTTGGGTCTGCTGCTCCTGTTTTTAATCAGATAGTGTTTTTCTCTGCACTTCATTTCAAGAGGTCAAGTTTCCTAGGTCACCTTGGGATCTTAAAAAACATCTACCAGGAAAAAAAAAAAAATTTAATTAACATGGGGGCTGGGGTACGTTGAAGTTCTGTAACTGTTCTTGCTGCATCTCACTGTTTGTTAACCTGTTTCTTTTTACAGAGGTCATAGTTCTTGTTATTTGTTACAAGAATTTAGTAGGACAAGGCTAAATTCTCTCATTTTGTAACAATTCAGCCTCTTTCTGCAGTGTTGAATTTTAAAGGGGTTAAATGAATATTTACTGGGATCATAAAATGGCTCAGTGAAGAGAAGTACTGAATTGTTTTATTAGTAATAAATTCTCAGCTATATAATCTGAGAATTTTCTTCCCTAAACCACTTAAAAGATTTTGAGAAAGTAGTAGCAATTTTTGATTACCAGAGGATGTTGATGTGTGCATCATTAATAAACACATTTAAAATAATAACATTCTTCCAGAAGTTTGCAAAGTCAATTACAACAAAAAGAGAACTGGGATTAAAAAAAAAAAAAAAGGCAGAAATAAACTGCTGACAGTAACTTAGTAGTTAAATAGATATAACATGGCACGTTTCAACCTCTCAGATTGTTCATTGCAAGTGGCAAGGTTATTAGTGCGGTCAATAAATTTATTTTCTGGGTTAGAGAGATGTTGCCTGTGATGGGTTTGCTGGCCTGTCACCGTAGCTGGGCTTTGTGTCATGGGAGCCACGTTTCTGTAATTGCACTCCCCTCGTTATGTAATCCCCACTCCATTGCATAATAGGGCTCAAAATACGACTGGCGCTCCCCTATCCCCGTTTCATTTTACAGGTGATCTACTTTTGACCATTTAGTTTTTAAAATGAAAACTGAGCCAGCGGAGCGTCGAGGGCTGAGGTGCTGCATTCCCCAGCGCTGCGTGCCCAGGTTTGGGTGACTCCTGCCATGCTGTGGGCAGTCTTGGTGCCTGCAAGGAGCCGTCCTGAACAGCCATGGCTGTCACCAGGTTAATTGTGTAATTTCTGTAAGCAGCCTGCAACTTGCAATTGCATGAAATATTCAAGAGGCTGTTCATCAGCAAGGCTGGAAGGGTGAGGGCCATTCTCCATCGCCTCAGAGTGAACCTGCCTGAGCAAATGGCAGCAGCCATCAGGCTGAGGGAGAGATGGGGCACTGTCGCTGCCAGTGAGTCAAAGGGACCTTCCAGAGAAATGTCACTGGTTCCCAGCACCATGATTTAGCATGAAGTCACCATGAATACTCCAGCCTGTGACGCATCCAAGAGTGCACCTGGCTGGCACGGGCGCCAGCGTGAGTGGGCAGGGCTGAACACCTTCCTCCTTGGGGCATTTCAAGGGATAGAACCAAGGTGGCTCATTTCATAAGACATTTTTCGTCAGTCCCATTTTGCTGAGCCAACTGTGGCACTGTCATTCTCTTCAAAGAGAGAGACTGCTTCTTCAATGAGAAACAGCACTTCTTGGGCTGCTGATAGAGCTAATAGTAACTGTGAGTGTGCATGACCTTCTGTTTTTTGACAAAGTGATCCAAAAGCAGATAAAATTAACATTGAAAATGTATTTTCTGGCAGTTAAAATTCTTGACAAACTCAGATTCTTTTCATGGATTTCACAGACCTTTTAGCAGAGTAGAAGAGAAATTAAGATAAGTCATTCTGGCATCTCATGGGACGTCACTCAGGAGTTGTCTGTACAGAGACTTAAACGTGCAACAGAGAAATTACGAGTTAGCACTTTCCTGTTACTTTTCAGCATTCCCATTGTATGTGGGGAAACGTGTGTCCAAGTTCCCAAACCTGAGCATGTCTCCCAGGGCCTGGATTTTAAAGCAGGGTGGCTGTTTCTCTAGATTTCACCAAGCAGGAACCATACACTTCAGGTGACCTTGCTTGAGAGATGTCCTACCTTATGGGATGCACATCCTAGCTTCCTATCGTGAATCTAGCATTGTATTTTTAGATTTTTTTTGTCTGTAAATAAGAATGTTTAAAATGAAAGAGCAAGGACTTGTTTGAATATAACAATTCAGCAGTCCCGAATTTAACTTTTTTTCCTCTCAGTTTTCAAGGAAAAAATGTTAATTAGCAAACAAGTTTGGGTTTGTTTGGTTGGTTGCTTCAGCTATTCAGCTGAGAAAATCAATTATTCACACCGCTCTAGTCAGTATCTTGAGGGGAATTCTCAGTACATCAAAGGCTGAAGACTGTTTATCTGTCTGGGATCCAGAATCCCATTTTAAAAAACTTGGTGTTGTCCTTAACTCAACTGTAGCCTTGCTTTTAAAGGGATGACTTTGTACTTGCTTCCTGCACAGTCAGCTGCTCGCTGGCTCCTGTCATCACAGGCAAGAGCTTGGCCCTGCTGAACCGGCGAAACAGTCACCGTGAGCCTCTGCGGAACTGGGGTGCCAGCCAAGGAGGTGGGGTGGTGCTAATGAAATAATTGAAATACTAGTTGTTTATCATCCTGGAGGCAACTGTTCAACATGTCTGTCTAGGCAGAGCTTCCCGTTTCTGTCTCTGTGTGTCTGTTCAGGCTGTGGAAATGGCCCTTGGAGTGTTACTCCTTAGCTCTTTAAAATGATTTTTTGACAACTTCAGAGAGAGGTTTAAAAATTAGTCAGTTGCTCTCCACTTCCAGATAATGGTGTCATTGTCACAATAATATTAATAAGGGAAGGAAGGAGGGAAGGAAGGGGGAGTAGTACCAGTTGAAGGGGAGAGATGTCACAGCAGGAGGTTCATCATGGCTTTCCTTGAGTGACAACACACACGGATGACACCAGTGCCCATGTTTCAGGGAGGAATCATCTCTCTCATTTGAAAACGTGGTAGACGATGTGATCTCCAAGGAAAAGGAGCAGATTTTGTCCAAAAATAGGAGAGGGTTTTGTGTCTTCTAATAGATGTATTGTTTCTCACTGCATGGAATGATATGCTGGTGGTTTGGTGGTCATTTAAAAGAGGACAAAGCTATATATGCCACTGTCCAAATAATGCATCAGGAAATTTTTTTTTCTTTTTTTGAGAGCAACAAACAGATCTGCACCTGATGCCTTGGGGACTTCTGACGTAAGCTTGCAGTAGTGCTGACCAGTAGATGCCTTATCCTCTTTTTTACAAGTCCCTTGTTCTCTCCATGGAGACAGCCAAAGGCAGCTCTCAGGTAACTGTCAGGTCTGCAAATTGTCATGAAAAAAGGCCTTCTTTTTGAGGGAAATACTCCCATATTCTTCCAGTGAATAGGAGAAGCATGAAAATTTTTCCAGGATTCCTGCAGGGAGTAGAAGAAACATAAAAATTTTGCCAGGACATATTACAGTAGGAACATGGAACTCCTAATTCTGAGTATTCTTGCTGTTGTCGGCTTCTATATAACGATTTAAATAAAAACCAAAACATAGTTTGTAGTTAAGCTTTAATTTTGTATCAGAAGAGTTCCTGAATTCAAATAAAAGTTGTTGTTGTCTAGTACTTCGATCCACCACATTGTAACATTAGAAATACCTCAGTGGAACCCTGTTTGTTTGTTTCAAATGTTGTGTGCCTTGTATGACTATTGAACAGGTTTATCTTTCCATTTTAGAGATTCTAATATCCCAGCTGAGTTTCACTGGATTAAAACAGCAGAAATGGGCTTGTTTTATGAAAAACAGCTACAGAAGGTAGCTGTTAATCATAGTCTAAATTACTCCCTCTTCGTCCTTTCAAACAAAAGTGTGAGCGAGCAGATAGCAGATGGGACTTGCACAGTGGCCAGGAGGTCAGCAGACTCTAGGTCTTTCAAATATGTATAGCAGAAAATAATTGCAAATCCATGAGTTTTCAGACTCCAGATGCTGGGTTTGAGGAGTGTAGCCATGAATAAATCAGCTAATTTCAAAGGCTGCAGAAATGTACAGAGAACACAGTGGTCTCTGAATTATTTGGAGCCGTTGTATACTATTAGGGCCTTAAAAAATAGAACTGTTTTGCTTTTTGCTTTTGATTAGTGGCCTGAGCAAGTGATGATGGTTATCCTCAAGGGAGGAAATGCTGTTTAGATCTATGGGTGAAAACCACATCGACTCATATACAAAGATGGCAGAGGAGACAAAGACTGTGTTAGGGTACTTGTTTCCCATGGAAAGGTATAAATGCTGGGCCAAAGAGGTAACAGAATATTGTTTGTCTACAGAGGAAGAAAAGATCTATTGGCTTTCTAAGATGTCTTTTATCTCATTTGAGAAACCTAGGATTGGAAGCTGAAGTTTAAGTGGAAGCATGTGTATTGAGATGCTGGCCTGATGAACGGGCTGGAAAAACTAATTGTTCATGTGTACTCTGATATATTGCTGTTCTGACCATCCACTATTATTATGCAAATATATTCTGCTGAGAGGAATGAAGACACAGGGATTCCAACTCATTGAAATAGGAGATTGGTTTAATTCTTTTAAAAAGCAGAGGGAACATAATCTCCATTTTTCTCCTTCAAAGCATAAAAATGAAAAATTTAAAATACTTTCAACTATCCTCCTTACTGTTAAAATAGTCATCAAATAAACTAAACCCCTAAATTGAACTAAATTGCTAATTTTAAAACATGCTTTTATGGAGGGAGAACTAATTCTTCTTGGCAATACTTAGCTGATCTCCTAAATAAGAATTTGAAAGAATTGTGGTTTTGGATTTCATGAGAAAATTGAATTTGCTGAAAAGAGTAAGATTCTTCTTCCCTGAATTATGTAAGAGGTGCTCATTTTCTTCAGTGTGAGTGTTCAGGCAGAGACAACCATGAAGCAAGCATTGGGGTGCTTTGTCAGGTACTTTATTGAAAATTGTATTTCTTCAAATGCAGAAAGCCTAGTCGCGGAGGGTGATGTCCTGAAGGAGTAACCTATATAACCCACTTTCTATTGTGAGGAAGATTTACTCTTCCTTTTACAGGCTAGCCTTGAAAATCTGCAGCTTTCCTAGCATCCACACAATGCCCAGGGATTTCCATGCATGACTGGATACTTCCAGGTTGAAGATTTGTAACTCCACAGTAATTCAGCTCCTCATATCCCAGGAGTCTGATTGCCAGGCATGATCCAAGGCATGTCCCCCTGTGGGCATCTGCTCTCACAAAGTGGGATGGTGGTTAAGTAACATAATATTTGCTGCGTTTCTTTTTCCCTTCTAAGCTCCTTTTGGCCTGGCGAGAGTCAGTGAAGGGCTCTTCTTTTTCTTGACGTATTCATTCCTTCGCATGCATTTTCCAGTTTTCTCCTGTAAATGCCAAAAAAGGTAATGCTGACATTCAGTGCGAAAGGAGATGGGCGGTGGGAGGGTTGCTGGGTGCAGTTCCTCTGCAGTTAAACAGGGAGAAGATGCTGTGGTAGTTAGGCTGGCTGAATGGCTCAAAATGTGTTAGTTGTAAGGTGCACAGGATCCAGTTGTCGCACTTGTAAGTGGAATAGCAGGTTTCTCTTGGATATCATTGTATTTTTTGAAAGTGTGGGGTCTGGTCTGAGTTGTACTCCACAGGTCATTTCTGGAGGGTGCTGAGCACTCCACGGTGTTGGTCTTTAACTCCATCTGGAAACAGCAGTAACTGAGTAGATCCTGGAAGTCTCAGGAAAAGCTTTACCGTAAGGACGTGATACTGTTACCTAACCTGGCTCACAGTGAAATGAGCACTGCACTGGGAGCTGAAAGAGCCTGAGCTAGGGAGAAGCGTAGGTGTGCTTTGATGAAAACGAATTTGTAGTCCCTACCTGTGTGCACAGAACAGGTAAGTGGGCACCACACTTCAGATGTTCAGGTGATTCCTCTTCTGAAACAGGATCAAGGTGCCAGTTTGATTTGCCCCATTCCCATTAAAAGTCATACTGAGGAAGGTTACATCAGCTGTGCCTGTTCTCAGCCATATGTGGCAGACGCGTTCCTGCCTCATGCATGTGCAGTGACTGTCCTTGGAAAATGTCTTTTTATCTACTTCACAATTTTGTGTGTTTTCTTTGTTAAAATCGATGATCCTCATTGATTTAATCCTTTTGCTGCACAGGCTCTCCAAAACCCATGGAACTTCTGCAGTGACTCCTTGATAGAGTTACAAGTCAGTTATAATCCCAAACCTGCATTCAAAGACGAATGAAAATAAACCCGAGGAAGGAAGACATAAGCCTGTGTTATGAAATGGCCTGAAGCTCAGATGCTTGTCATAGTCAGGCTTTATGAGCTGTGGAATGGCGAGGTATTTCTCCTTTTTCTAGACTTGTGTTACAAATGGTAACAAGCCCCCAGCTGCAGTATATAGGGCTCGTTTCCATAATACATGCCTGAGAAAAAAACAAAACATCACCAAAGAGGAAAAACTGATGTTACTAGTTTTTCAATTTTTCTATGAATTTCTATAACTATTAAATTTTCTGTAAATTTGGAAATATTATTTCCATTAAAATATACTTGGCATTGAAGTGTTCTACAATTATTTGCGGGAGGAGGCTGTTTCACAGTTTGAACACTTAGCCTGAGAAGAAGTGATCCGAGTTTAGCTTCCAGGTTTTTCCACTGACTTCAGGTGCAGTCGTGGGCAAATCATATAACTTCACTATATTCCTCTTTCCCACATGTGAAGTATGGACAACCGTTTTCCCAAAGGTTGTTTGAGGATGTGTGCTTAAAGCACTCAGAAGTGAGGGCTCTCTGAATAGATGTCCATGTGCATCAGTATGAAACATACTGCAGTCAGGAGATTGGCATGTTCATATAAATAGCAGTGGAAAAGCACATCCACTTGTGACTCTGATCTTACTGAATTTGGGTTTAACTCAACTAGATGTTCCCAGAGGCAGGCTGCTTTTTACTACGGTTTTGTACTTTTTTTGTTTTAGCATTGTAAAACTTAGGGAAGTGTGAAGGTAGACGTTGTGGTGCTTCTGTCTTTACAGCCTGTCACAAAGGATAGTTGGCTTTGCTTTGGTTGGGTTCATACCTGTGACTGTTTGACAGGTTCCTGATGTGGAGGACCTATGGGCTTGCGCAAAGAGTTGCTGTCATGTTCCCATGTTCTTCTCACCTGGACTGGCCCTCAGGAACTCTGCCCGTGCCTGATTCCGCAGAGAAGAGCTCAGCAGGGAGCTCAGCAAATGACTGAGAATGCATTGCAGAGAAAACATCCCTCTGTCACCTAGACTAGCAGGTACCCTTCTGGTGGCAGGGGACAGGGACTGTCTCTTTTGACAGAAGCCCACCATGTTATCATACCTTTAGTCCTGCAGATGCTTGAGGCACCAGAAATGTAGCCAGCGACCCAATTTTTCTTATTCTTTTGCCAGCACAGAGTTTGTCCTGCCCATAAAATTCTTAACCCTCATCTGTTCTGAAATCGTGCTGCCAGCTTGGTGCTGACTTAGGGAAGGCGAGGAAGAGCAGCACAGTGCTCTGTAGCTGTCAGATGGAGATTGGGGCTGTAAGCATTTGTATCAATTAAGAGCTACTGGCACCAGGCTGCACACAGACAAATGAGCATAAATAATTACTCAGCTGGAACTCAGATTTCTTTTTCCTGGACAAAGAGCAGGTACTCTCCCAGAAGGCACAATTTACAGGATGCTTTAAAGCCAGAACTTGCAAAGTTTTCACTTCTTTTATGGATTATTCTTAAAAAGGAGACCAAAAAAAGGCATGGAAGTACTGCTTTGGAAATTACACATTTGCAGGAAAACCTCACGGATTTAATTCACTTTTGCTGCAACATTATGAGTATTTGTCTTATCACTTTCTATACCGCTTTATTTTAGCTATAGCTAATAATCATATACAGTGCAATATAAATTGTGAGCAGTTTTTGAGACCTGATTAGCTGTGCCTCATCAGTACATGAAGGAAAAAAATTATAAACCATGTAATTGGGGGGAGAGACTGTGTATATTGCTCTCTAACAGCGATGTTGTGACACATTGCAATCACAGCACTGAGAGCATGACAGTAGCTCACTTTAGCATCGCTCTGCTTTTGAATGCCTCTCTAAAGCCAGTGGAAATATTTTCCTCTGAAAGCTTGTTTAAATATTCTAGGATAAAGCTGGTTCAGGCTTAAGCACTGAGTACCTCTGTTCCTTATCAGAAAATGTTTGAGTATACTTGTGTAGAACAGTTGGGGCCCAAAGCCATTAGTCACTGGCACATTATGGAACATGTTAGGTACCAGAAACTCACAGTGTGCTTCAGTATTTGGGAAATCCATAGATTTTGTGTCATCCATGGAGAAGTCTGAGAGAACAGACTTGGTAAATGGGCATATCCTCGTGGATCATCTTCCTGTCCATGGAGGGATCACCAAAGATGCCGTGTCTGGCATAGTGACTTCCTGCAGTCTTTTGTGTGCTTCTCTCTCTTTGCTTGTTTTCTGTCTTTTGACATTTACCTAGGAGTGGGTCAGCAGAGCCTGCTATAGAGATCTGTTAAGAGATGGAGGCAGAAAAGGAAGCTGTAGCCATCCGTTTGTGCTGGCTTACATGATGGGCCAAGTTTAGCCCCATGTGCAGAAGGTTTATATGATTTGCCCTTGGGAGTTATTTGCATTGCCAGGACTAATGAAAGTACACAGGGCTGAGGAGATTGTGCTAAGAGCTGTGCTAGGGGATGGGGCTGTGAAGGTTTGCCTGCTTCTGAGTCTCTTAGCTGTGCACTACTGGAAGTGTACACAGCTTTTTGTTAGCTGGTCCAGGTAAAAAAGTCTGGATGTGGCTGGTTTGCTGTGACATCTCAGAGATCCATAGCACAGGAACTTACATTGTTTCCACAATAACATCAGTCCTGTAAGGGCTGATGGCTGAGTACAATAAATCTCTGATAATTTGGAACCTAATATAGCAGGAAGTGGCATCAGGAGAGGACTGACGACAACCGTGAAGGGTTCAGGAGCTGGCTGTGCAGTGCCACAGCTGAACCGTGTTTGCAGTCCAGCTCCAGGTGTCTAAGCTGGACTTGGAGACCACCACAGGTCCCTTCCAGCCAGTAGTTTTGGTGATTCTGATCCTGTAGAAAGCTGACCTCTGTTACATAGTCCTGTCCTTCTAAGGAGTGCCAACAGGACGCACATGGAAGCACACCTGGTACTGTGCTAAAATTGTTGGATTTGGATCTGGGAGCTAGTATCATTGGTTCGACAAGAGAGGGAACTCCCTTTGTCCGGAGAAATCCTCTTGAGGCCATCCTGACTCCGGAAAGTCCAGAAGAAATGTCAAGACTGCTTTTCATGACACCATAGGCCAGATGTGGGCAGATGCATGGTCATGGTGGGCTCAAGAGTTTCAGGCTTCATATTTGGTTTCTGTACAGGACTTAACTCTGTTTTTGAACTGCTTTGTGACCTGGTGATGCTGGAAGAATCGACATGGCACATTGCTGATAGTGGTACTGATGGATTTTAAAGAACTAATAGTTGTTGTGTTGAATATTTTTAAGGTTGTGCTTCAGTGTCACAGAGCATTATGAAGGGGAGATGTGTTCACAGACACTACTGTGGCATCACTTGGAGGTAGAAAAGCTCCCAGGTTTGCCCACAGAGGTCGGTAGATTTGAATGTGTCATAGTCTAACCTCAGCTGCCAACCAAAGACTATACAGTCACTCCCTCACCTCATCTCCTGGCTGGCTGGGGAGGAGAATCAGGAAAAAACCTAAAAACTTGTGGGTTGAGGTAAGAAGTTTGATAATTGAAACTAAGTAAAATAGAATACTACTAATAATAACAACAAAAACCCCAATTGTAATTAAAAAGAGAGAGAGAGAGACAAAAAAAACAGAAGAAAACCAAGTGATGCAGAGTACCATTGCTCACCACCCACTGTCAGATGCCCAGTCCCACCCCTGAGCAGTGACTGGCCCCTCCCAGCCAAATGTTCCCAGTTAATATACTGGGCATGATGTTCTATGGTGTGGAACATCCCTTTGGCCAGTTCAGCTCACTGTTCTGGCCGTATTCCTTCTTGGCTTCTTGTGCACCTGCTCACTGGTAGAGCACATGGCACTGTGAAACATCCTTGGCTTAGTGTGAGCATTGCTCAGCATCAGCTAAAACATCAGGGTGTTATCAACATTATTATTCTCAGGCTAAATCCAAACCACTACTTCTACTAGAAAGAAAATGAACTGTATTGCAGCTGAAACCAGGACAGGGGGACAAAACATACGTGATTCCCATTGGGTCTTTTGCAGAACAAGGCAGGAGGGAGTGCTTGGTCCCTTGGTACGGCCAGGATCCTGAGAAAACTGCCCGCAGCAGATCATGTTCCAGGAGGTCTTTCTGCCTGCCATTATCAGGGTTAGAGACTGGATGCTTATCAGCTGTTTGTGCAAGCTCATTAGTTTGGGCAAAGCCTGGATGAGTGGCATGCGATTCTCGCTGTGCCACGCAGGCTGGGCGCAGCAGGAGCATGAGCGAGGGAGGAGGCTGAGCGCAGCGCACGTCCCCCTGCGCTTCAGCACGGCTGCATAAACCAGTTGGGTGCTGTGGCATTGCTTTCACCTTTCATATGTTTCTAGCTTGTTAAAATTACATCTGATAAGTACATGAAGTCACAGCAGATGGCAAAATCTGAAACGTTCTCTCCAACTCTTTAATTAGGTTTTCAGTTATCCCTTTATGAAAGGCACTCTGTGAGTGTCTGAAAGTATTACAAGTATTTAGATAAGCTCCTGGTGCGACTTCTCAGAGCTGAAGTCGACACTGATATCTTTATGAAAGGCTTTCTTGGGTTTTCTCTGTTGTTTTTAACCTCTTGTGGAATGTTCAGAAGTCAGTTTGATTTCTTTTCTTGATGTAGTGCTGGACACATCAAAACATCAGCCGTGCAAATGATCTGTATTCCTTACCCCGGCAGTAGTGATGCATGTGGCTTGGGGATTGGTCAAAATGCAGTTGTGCCCAACAGAGCTGTGGACAGCACATATTTGCATACTGTATTTACCATCACTATCATGTTTACAGAATGCAGCAGCTCACAGGCTCCTGTCCAGAGCTAAAATGACTGCATGTTTAAGTAGCAGGCTGAAAATAAACTGGAGTCAGGGCTGGTAGCAGTGCCTGGTAAAATGTTTGACACTTTCTTCTATAATTGTGTCCAAAATGACATTTTTTAATTAAACTTGGGAAGCCTTTTCTGGGAATGGCAAAAAGCTAAAAATCAATAAGATGGTAGATACCACCCAAGTACAGGCTTGAAAGCATCTGAACTCTGTCAGCTGAAATTCCAGCCTTCTTTCTTTTTACCCCAAGTTTACTTGAGGCACCAAATAGGGAAACTTGCAGTCCAGGAGGTTAAATTTTATCCAAATTATAAACAGCTGACAGGATATTGGTTAATAAGAGACAATGCTGACCATGCCACCCATAGTTTCTGTATAAGCATAGAAATGCGTGGACTACGGCAGGGCAGAATTAGCTGGTCTTTGATGGTGCAGTTCACATACAACCTGCATATGGTACCAGAGTGGAAGTGGGTTTAATGATCCGTTGCATTAATAACAAAAAGGTTTCAGAATAAACTCATGAAATTATGATCCTTTCATCTAATATGGCTCCAGTAACATTTTACATGATGTGATGATATTTACCATATCATTGCAACACCACAGAATTCTTACTTTCCTGCTTTGAAAGCCATACATAGTCAACACCAAATGTGAGCTGTTTGCAATGCAAAGATCCTATTTCTAGTATTAATACTTTGTAAAAGCTGGGGAAGATGTGAATCATACTGTCCGAGGTGCTATGCATATAGTTCAGAAAGGTATCAAAGCCTTAAATTATAAAAAATAATGTGCAAAACCCAGGAGATGGCAAATCGATCTAATCCAGAAATTAAGTAGCAGAGTAAGTTTGTATTTACTTTCAAAAGTATTTCATTGGTGAGATTTTGAGGGCAGCATTTTCTGTGCTGGTTTAGTCTTCTGTTGCACTTCGTTTTATCTTTTCCTGTGTTTCTCTAAGTGTGATTCCAACAAAACCTCAGATTAGGAAGAAAATACAAAATGTTTTGTAACAACAAAATACTCCTGCAGAATAATTATGATTGATAATTATATATGATATAATTATGTATGATAATTATTCAGTAAGATTTTAAAATTATGTTATCCAGCTTTATTTAATTATTCCATATGTCACAGCTGAAAATTAGCATTTTCTAAGAAAATTTATGATCAGGGCTCAATTGAGATCCATTCAGATCATCTTTATTTGGGACATATTAATTGCCAGATCTTTTTTGAGATGTAGAAGGTGTCTTGCTGTTTGGTCTGTCAAGGGGTATTTAAAGAGGGAATACATTTCTAGTCTGTAAATGGCAGCCAGGGAGAAAGACGATGAAAAGCATTGACAGGTAAAATAGCTGTTTTGGGGAAAACCAAATGGGTATAAACTGACTGTGAATAAGTCAAGGTGGGAACTGGAGGGTGTTCGTAATCATTGGTTAAAGTGTGCTCTGAGAGGGAACTCAAACTGCACTGCAAAATGATTTGTTAAAACAGGAGGAGGGAACAGCTATTTTCTTTGATGTGTCCATAGTTTTGCTATAATAGGAGCAGTGCTGAACACAGAAGACCCCCTGCTATATTGTGACAGCTTTCTAGAAAGAAATTGTTTGTCCACACTGCAGACTAATCTTACTCATTTTAGTCTGTAAAAGTAAATGTGATACTCCGAGGACTGATTTTGCTTTCTTTTTTCCCATTTTTGCCCTCTTTTTCCTTCATATACCTGACTATTTTCTCAGTATTTGTTGCATGCTATTGCAAATGCCAATTTTTGGTTTAAATTCCAAATTGACAGTAAAATCAGGGAAGCAAAGGATGATTTTTGAGATAAAGAACAGAAAAAAATGAGACCATACTACCTTGGTTCTTAAAAATTCTAACACCATGATATGGTATCTGCTCATCAAATACCATTTATTCTTAAAAAGGCTTTCAGTGCAATCTATAAAAAAATACTAAAATTACTAGACTAGTAACTTTAATAAACTTTTATTTTATAACAAATCCAGGAGGCATAAATACTTAAAAGGTCTTTATTTTATTTTATTTATTTTGTTTAAAGGTATTCATTGTTGTAGAGTGGTATTTATCTGCAGCTATAATTGTTTCTTGTGCCTCTGTTGGTTGGTAATTGACACAGACCAATGTGAAAAATAAGGTAAGCTATTCATAACTCAGTAAAAGTCTCTACTGCCAAACAAGGGTTTGAGTTTTTACACGGCTGTGCAGTTAGAGGTAATATCTAATTGCAGAGTAATAAAAATGCAGTATATGCAAATGGGTATATTTTCATTTATTATCAAACTTGGCATGAAGGCGTAATAAACAAATTAAAACTTTTGATTTAAGATGAAAGAAAGTTGGTTTAAGGCGCTCCTCTTAAAAAGGGCAGAGCTGTTCATTTCTCACGGAGGGGTGGGCATGAGGGTCCTCACACCAAACAGGGCACACCGGAGGTCCCGGTGCAGCGGAGAGGGAGGCGAGCCCTGAGGCACGGCAGCCGCAGGTTGCTGCAAGCAGGGCAGCGTGCCAGAGCAGGGGCTCGCCAGCAAGGAACAGCCCGGCAGATGCTTGCTCTTTCTTTTTTTTTTTCTTTATTTTTTTTTTTATTTTTACCCGTTCACTGAATATCATTTTAAATAATCTCTAATAATGCATTTGTCTGCTCAGTCTGGGGAGCTATGCTTGCTGGTACCCATAAGTGAATGCCTCTCGGCCTGATGCGTTGAGAAGTTAAGCTGTGGTTTCCAGATGCATGTTCACATCTTTAATGAAGGTTTTCTTTTTGTGTTTGGCGCAGGGCCGTATCTGCAGAAAAGCTGGCAAATCAAAAAAGTCATTCAGTCGAAAGGAAGCTGAAGCAACATTTAAGAGTTTGGTGAAGACCCATGAAAAATATGGGTGGGTCACCCCGCCCGTCTCTGATGGCTGATGTTATCAACCTGCACTTGACAAAAATGCTGAACAAAAGTACTGTGACATCTCCTCAGTGCTGTACACCACCCATCCTTTTCTACTTCAGCTTCAGTTACATACTATGAATGTTAAGGAGACATCTAAGTTATTTATGAACAGATGTGTTTACAGAGGGAGAGAAAAAAAAATGCTGTGTAGGATTATATTTCAAGACTGGAGAATGGTCATCATTGAAGTCACTTGAGCAGATGCTGAGATTGCGTCATTTGCCCCCATACAGCCCACATTGTCTTCAGCTTCTTTCCATGACAGCAGCACCAAACAGCAGCACTGGAAAGTCTATCCATTACTGCTCAGTTCATTTAAATGTAAATGAAACAGTTAATATTTAATAGGGAAGCAGTGCATTGCAGGTACATGTTTGCTGTGCTGTTTATCTTTGTCTCCTAGCAGGTCAACATAACTTGAAGATTTGTCTTTATGTGGAACTGTGGTCTGCTGTGACTAAATTTAGACCTCATTTGTGCTCTATATATGACCTTTAATTCATAAATGAAATCAGAATTAAAATGCTGAAAGGTCCTAGTGTTGAAAATTTATTAAGTGGAATCACCCAACCGGTTACAATGTGCTCTCTGTGCTGATATTGTGATGTGCTGTTCAGAAATAAACCAGTGCAGTTAGCTGAAGGTTAGGTGGTTTTTTAAAATACATCCACACCAGGGCTCAGAGGGGTTTGTCGGTGGTAGCAGAACAATGATTACCCTGCTGGTACCTTCTGCAGTAGCATGTGGCCTGTCAGTTCTTCAAAACAGCAAAACAAATGAGTGGAAATGGACAAAGTAACCTTAAAATTTCATCTGTTTAATTTTGAAATGATATGCCAGTAACAGAGTAAAAATTTTCAAGTCAAATGGAACATGGTTTGTAAGATGATTTGCATGACTGGAATTTTTCTTTTTTATTTTCACTCAATAGACATTGTATGTACTTAGAGCCCAGTATCTGAGAAAACCCACTGATGTATATAAATGTCCTATTATTTAATCATTAAAATTTAAGTTTTCTGGTAAACAAGTTGAAAAAAAACACAACTTTCTAAGGGACTCCATAAAAGCTGAAGGTAATGTTAAGAATGGTATAGAAAAGCATTAAAAAATGTGGATTCCGAATGGAAAATCGTATTGGACACGTGCTGAATAAAATCACCAGTATCGTTCTGTTGCCTCAGGAATTCAATCATTTTGGCCAGCTTTTGTATTCAAAGTAATAGGTTTTCTGTTGTGGCTTTCTAAGCACCATATAGATGTATCTGTTGTGGTGGTATTTTAATTGAAAGTAGGACAGTATCGATTTAAGACTGATTTGGAGGGGGAAAGCAGTGTGTGTTTGGAAGCACTTTCCATTATATGGCTAACACAAGAACAAATCGAAATGGTTGACCAGTTTCTGTTTGTATTACAGCAACATTGGAGACTACACAGAGAGCTTGAGGGTCTGGAGTTTGATTTAAAACTACAAGCAGCATAGAAGAACAAAAGGAGGACAATGGACTTCAAACACAAGAAAAGAAGCAGCAGAGCAGATATTCTTGCAGTACTGGTGCAAAAACACTGCTCAGTTAGGCTGTCGAGCTTTCCCAGCTAGATACAGAGAGAAATAATCAAAGCCTTCACCAAAAGGAATATGCAGGTCAGAGCCACTCAGTTTTGTGGGCATACCTGGTTTCTTGCACTTCCCATCTCCATCAGCAGTCACTTTTCTTTCTCCTCTGATCATTTGTGGTGTGCCTTAACTCAGTTACAAAGAGAAATGCTTCATACCACAATTCTGCCCAGATCTTGCTGTCATTTATCTCACTCTGCTTTGTACTTGGAGACAAGGCTATAAGCAGTGTATATATGTACTTTTCCTCTCAAACTGCCTATCAGTTCTGTACATCCAGCAGCAGAATGTGTCTTTTGAGTGAGGAATAACATTTCAAGTAATTCACTTACTCAATTTTTATAAACTTGCTTTGCTCTCCCTTATGAAAGAGGAAACTGGTATGTCTAGTTAAGCACCAAATAATTTGTAATCCCTAGTGGGACTCCCTGAGAACATAGAGAGTGATCTAGCACTGGAAAGCATAAGGTTTATTTCCCTTCAGAAAAGCTCTTCCCTCATCAGCACAGTAAAATTATGTTAGAAACAGGATGAAGGTGTGGTAAGTCTTTGGGGGGGGGATTATTTCATTTTCTGCTGTTTTTTAACCTGTCTCTTTTTTTCTTTCAGTGGGTTATTTTATTTTAAATCTTCCTGAGAACCATATCTTTAATATTTAATTAAAGGGTTAGCTAAAAGGAACGTAGTGGGTGGATTGCTACCACTTCCCTCAAACCTACTTATTATGTGTCTTCTTAAGTGTGCTTTAAATAGTTAGAGCAAACATCATCGCTAAAAATCACAGTTACTTTCTGGCTGTAGGAGGTTCTCTGCATCGCTCGGCGTCTTGGAGCAGTAGGAGAGGCAAATCAAAAAATCTGGAGTGCTTTGAAGCTGTAGCAGAAGGGGAGCAGAGTGCGTGCGATGATAAGCTGCGGCAACAGATCATGCGAGGAAGAAAGAAGGCAAAATACACTGCATGAACTAGGGCAGGATGAAGTTCCTGCTGCACCAAAAATAATACTGCTGCTATTAAAGAGACCATGGCTTATGGCAGGAGCAGCCTATGCTGGGGGCATGCAGGAAAAAGGGGACAGCACGGAGTGCAGAAGCTTTGTGCTTCTGAGCAGGGAGGGAGGGAGAGAGATGGCTAGGAGAGTGGTTAATTAAGAGCTCTGTAAAGAGAGTTGATCTATTTTAGGGAAAATTAGTTCACGGTTTTTGTCTAGCTGTGTGCTGGACAGGTTCTACTTCCTCTGCAACAGACAAGCCTAAAAGAAAAGTGAAGGAGAAAATTGGGAAAGGAAAGATGTATGAGTGGAGGGAAAAGAGGAAGACCTGAGGGAGAGAGAGAAAGAAAGTATGGGCTGGAGAAGATACAACTGGGCAGGTAAAACATAGAACAAAAAAAAAAAGACTGATAATTGAAGGGTATAAAACTAGGGAGGCAACACAGCCTTAGAAAAGGCAGTTTAGGTAGGACATACTGCAGGAACTGATTGCAGAGCTGCTCCAGGTACCTAAGATCCAATAATGTCCTTTTTATTTGTATCCCAGAAAGTGAGAGCTTCTTCCTTGTTCTATCCTTCTGGCAGGTGAGAAGGATGTTAGGATTTGGAGCTGTGTTGTGGAACTCAAATCAGGCCGTCACGTCACAGTCTCAAATGTGACTGAGAAATATACCCAAGTGTCATTGCCAGATTCTAAATTCCAGGAGGCCAAAATGAAAACAGATTGGACAGTCATCTGCTTGGTCAAAGTTCCTCAGTATCGGCAAAGTGAGAGGATTTCTTTTGCAGACAGCAAACCTCAATATTCCCCATTTATCCAATCAAAAGTCTCCTTACGATTTCTTGAAAATTAGCAGTCAGCACAGATCCTTCAGCTCTCATTAGACCCATTTATCAGGAACATTATTTTCCATCTGCTGTCCCCAGAACAGATGATTAATTTGAAACTATCATCTGGGGAGGTGTGAAGCTGTATTGGGAAGTTACTTCCTGGCTTCTTTAGAATATATCCTTTTGGAGGATCTTCTTTGAGTCTGAAAAAGCTACTTGAATGAATACAGGCATTGAGCAAAGCAAGCTTGTGATAAAGGAAGAAAGCTGAATACCTAAATACTGAAAGATTTCCACAAAGAGCAGAATTGGTGATTTATATGGGAATGTATTTCTATGTCATTAGAAATTGGTCCTAAAAATTCAACAAGCAAAACATTAGCTGTCAAAGACCTCTTGAACTTATGTTGTTTTCTCTCCCAAACACAGCGTGTCTCCTTCATTCCAGCCTAAACTTCAGTCCTGAGCCCAGAGAAAGATCATGGGAATAGTCTGTTTATTTGGTGCTATGACACAGTTAAAAAATGTTTAAAAAAGAGACTCGTTTCATTATCCCTGTCCAAAGCAGTACATAAGATCCTACAATGAAGCTTCTTTCATAAATAGCAGGCTTGGAACAAAGCCTTTCTAGTATGACAAATACATGTGATATGACAATGTAACATATATTAGACATTGAGCATCACAACTGCCAAGCAGTGATGGCTGTGATGGCCAGTGCTCTGATGTGCATACACTTTCCATTCCACAGGAGCTTGCAGTGGAGAGAAATCTCTTCTTGATAGGCAGAGAAAAATACCATAGAATTAACTGGCTTTGGGATTTAAATCATTAATTTAAATTAAATGGGTTTTCTTCTCCACTTTTTAATTTTTTTTTCGAGATTTTCAGGCACCCACATGGAGCCACAATGTCTTCATCTGACACAGGCAGTATGATCAGTGGGGTAATTTACATGACTCCAGTGAGGTGGTTGACTATGAACACACTTCTTGTTGGAGAAGTTTTTAGAGGATAACTGACTTCCAGCTGAATGCCTGGGTGTGGAGCTTGGCAGATGCACTGAGGATTTACTTGTCAGTGTTACGTAGGCAGATGTGATGCATGCATAGGCATCCCAAAGCTTAGCTGAAATTACATGGGGAAGCATTTGAATAGAGTCACTGTGAAAAGTTTGTCTCTTCCATGCAGGAAGCAATTTCTGGTGAAGAAGTTCCTCTCAAACTGTGCTATGATCTGTACAATAGAATTAAGTAGGCCAACCTGCTGGCACAATATAATTTTCCAGTTATGTTTTCCCTCCCTGACAAGCACCAACTTAAATAGTCTGCTACAGACGTCACATTTCAGAAGATGACAATCACTAGCAATGCTGAAGTAAAACTCCTGGATATTATCTCCTCCAGCCTTCCCAGTGCGTTCCTGAGGGGAAGATGTAGTGATCCAAGTGAACAAGTGAGACCGAGAGGGCTGTGCGCATGCACTGAGAGCATGCACTGCCCTACAAAGTGCCAGCTGCGGGATGAGGGGGGCAGTAAGCCTCTGAGCTTACCTAGACAATGTGCATCCTGTCTCGTTTTCAAATACTGACCTTGCAAACACCTCACAAACATGCATATTACTTGGACTGAATCGAAGGGTTCAGTACGCCTCTGACCCAAGTTCCTGGTTGCAGAGCAGATGGGTTACTAAATACACACTGTGGGTTTTCATGGAAGTTAGTGACACAGTTAAAGTTTTGCTTTGCTGGCTCTGAAGAATAAAGTGGCTGTCAAACTAGGTCTGAGCACAAATAGGTTGGAAGTGAGTCACCTGCTATTATCAGAACAGTTGCACTGTAGAGGTGGTTTCATCCTTACATCAAAGGGTGGAGGTGAAGTACTGCAGGGAGAGTCACCAGTAGGACATTGCAAGAAGTTAGAAAGACAGCCTGCGTCTGTTGTGTGTGTGTGTCCCATATTACTGACTTCTCAATTGCATCTCTTAAGCGTACATTGCTCTGCTTCATAAATTTTACCCCCTTCAAAGTTTTACTGATATGCTAAGGAAACATTAAGCAAGTCATGTAAATTTACATTAAAAGCTTTCATTTCAATCTGGAAGCACGCAAATGCCATGCTGATGCCTGTCAAATTTCACCAGCAGCTTCCTCGCACAAGTCATGGACAAATCAGTGATGACGGTAGTTAACACAAAAATAGAACCTCTGTAATTTGGATGTTTGACTTCGTCTTCTCGCCGATTGCTTTGTCTTTCGGTTTGACTGACTGCAGACGAGAACGTCAAGCTAACAGCAGTGGAACTGTCATAGCGTTTGTTTATTTATAACAGTTCCTTTTGTTCATGCTGCTAAATAAGGTGCCAATAAATATTCATTGCAGTTGTGTTTCACCAAACGGGAATTCAGAGATAACTCCTTGCACTCTGAAAACTTCACATGTTATACTCAGTGTTTGCCACCACACATAGCATTCATTATCTTTTGCTGTCAGATATTCTTGTATTTTCTTATTCAGTGACCTCTTGTGTTTTAAATTCTTTGTGGTTTATTAACAGAAATATGTGAAGTATGTTGCAGGTCCTCTTGGCAAAAATCAGTGAAATGTAACTGAATCAAATCTAGTTGCCTGGGTGATTTAGATGAGTTCTTCACTTGCTTTTTGCATTAGCAAGATCTGCAGACTTTCACTGAATATTCCTCAACAAAACCAAGACTTCAATTTCAGCACAAAATCCATGCTGACATGGATTAGCATGTGTCTTGGGAATGAAAGCAGACCATCCTTATGAAAAATTTAAACTATTTGTGCCAGCATCATTTAGTTCTGAAAATGCATGTTAACAATACAACACAGGTAATGCCTTATACTGGATGAGGTTTTGATTATCTGGTTATTACACAAATATACTTCCACAATGTATTAATAGAATTCATGATAATCCCAGCAAACTGGGAGGAGTGATTGATATCCTGGAAGGAAGGGCTTACATTCAGAGTGTCCGGGAGAAGCTGAAGGAATGGGCCAGCAGGAACCTCATGAAGTTTGACAGTGACAGGCACTGGACCCTGTATTCAAACAGAGCCACCCAACTGACCAGGACAGGCTGGGGCTGTCTGGCAGCTCTGCAGGAAAGAACTTGGGAGTCCCGGGAAGACAGGAGTTACAAGGGATCAGCACTGCCCCCCTGTCTCAAGGAAGACCAGCCACACACTGGGCTGCATTGGCCAGCGGGTCAAGGAGCATGATTATTTTCCTCACTTGAGAGTGACTGTGTCCCGTTTTGGCCCCCCAGAACATGGCATTTTTTGACAAATTGAAGGGGCACCAAGAGGGTTCAGGGTCTGGAGCCTGTGATGTGCGGGAAGAGGCTGAGAGAGAAGCTTCTGCTTAGACTGGGAAGAGAAGGCTGAGAAGGGGCTGACAGCAGGCTTGCACTGCCTAGAAGGGGATTACAGAGAAGATGCATGAAGCCACTTCTCTGACGTGAACACAGAGTAAGAGGTAGTAGATCCTTCCTTGCAAGAAGCAAGGTCCCAGCTGGATGGAGGGAAGAACCTTTTCCAGCCATGCAAGCAGACAAGACTAGAGTAAGTTGTCCAGAAATAATGGAATCTGCACTGCGGGAGATTTTTGGGATTCAGCTGCATAATGAGCTGCATAATGCCCTGCATAACCTGATCCATGCTTGAAGCAGGCATTTTGACTAGAGATCTCCATAGGTCTTTTCCAAACTAAATGTTTTCCAAACTAAATGTGTGTTATATGCAGTATATATAAACTCTACTATTCAGAGATATTGGGGAAACAAACTTTATAGCCAAAATTATGCCTAATTCATAAAGCTGCTAACCTCCAGAAAGTGTAAAGTATCCCCTTCCAAGCGCCCTGTGCTCCTAACTTCACTGCATGGATGTTGGAGTATGAAGTTGTACAAATACCTCTTGAAAGTGTCACACTAATTCACACTAAAATCCTTGCATACCTACACCAGCTGCGACTCCACTGTTAAAAATACTTTCCATGTAAATGCCTGTTTTGAGAGAACTTTTATTTGTCTTCCCTGAAGAACTTTAAGCTTAATAGGTTTGTCATGTTGTCTTTTTTCCTGCAATGCAAGATTGAAAAATACTTCCCCCTTGACAGAGGGGATCTTCTGCAAAAAAGATCTCTTAAGTTAGGGAAAGCGAGCTACTCCAGCTGAGGTTGTGTCACAGTGCAAGTCTTTCATGATTGCTAAGGTGAGCTATCCTTGAGTTTTTAAGGCCAAAGCCCCTGTTCTCAGTAATGCCCTAGTTTTACCTCCTCTAAACATTCTGCAAATTAATGTCTGAGTAGAAAAGGATTTTGGTGACATTTCTGACAAGGACTTTCTCCTATAATATGTCATACTGTAGAATCATAGAATGTGCTGAGTTGGAGTGGACGACCAGGGTCATAAAGTCCAACTCCTGGCCCTGTACAGGACACCCCAAGAGTCACACCCTGTGCCTGAGGGTGTTGTCCAAACGCTTCTTGAACTCTGTCAGGCTTGGTGCTGTGACCACTTCCCTGGGGAGCCTGGGCCAGCGCCTCACCACCTTCTGGGTGAAGAACATTTTTCTAACATCCAGCCTAAATCTCTCCTGACACAACTTCAGGCCATTTCCATGGATTCTGTCACTGGTCACCACAGAGAAGAGATCAGTGCCTGCACCTCCTTTTCCCCTCACAAGTTGTAACTGCAATGAGGTCTGTCTTCAGTCTCCTCTTCTCCAGGCTGAACAGAACAAGTGACCTCAGCTGCTCCTCGGACTGTTTCCCCTCGATGCCCTTCACCATTTTTGTTGCCCTCCTTTGGACACTTTCCATTATTTTAATGTCATTTTTATATTGTGGCACCCCGACTTGCCCCCAGCACTCGAGGTGAGGCTACCCCAGTGCAGAGCAGAGCAGGACAATCCCCTCCCTTGCCCGGCTGGCGATGCTGTGCCTGATGCCCCCCAGGACAGGGTTGGCCCTCCTGGCTGCCAGGGCACTGCTGGGTCATGTTCAACTTGCCATGGGCAGGACCCCCAGGCACCTTTCTGTCGCACTGCTTTCCAGCATCTCAACCCCCAGTCTGTTCATTCGTCCAGGGTTGCCCCATCCCAGGTGCAGAATGTGGCACTTGACCTTGTTAAAATTCATACAGTTAGTGATTGCCCATCTCTGATTTTTCGAGGTCTCTCTGCAGCCTTCTCTGCCCTGAGGGAGTCGCTCCCAGTTTAGTGTCATTGGCAAACTTTCTTAGTGTTTCTTCAAATCCTGCATCCAGGTCATGTCACAGTACAGTTCTTCTGCTTTGCATTTGATGTCCACATTCTGCTGCACAACAGATCCCAATCTGGCCAATACACGTACTTCCTCTGTCCACCTTGTAGGGTCAAAGGCTCTACAGGCAGTGTGAGGACCTGGATTTACCTTTCCTTCCCTACTCCCTTGTGTGCTTTACATCACCACACCTGAATACGAAAACCTTCTCTGATTTCACTTATTTTGACCCCATCTGAGATAAAGTTGTGTTGTCGAGTACCCCTCCCTCACAAGGGCAGTCAGAGCACTTGGAAAAACAAAGGGATGGAACAAAGGGCTCATGTATTCCAAGTGAGTAGCCCTAGAGCACAGCTGGTAACGTTGCCACAGTGAATAGTGCTGTGATTCAGCTCCCCTATCCTCTGCTTCCCACAAAATGGAGTCATACTGGAAGTGCCGTCAGTCTGAGTGTTAAGCACTGCAAGAGCAGTTTTGCTGTTCTCGCGAGCACAAGGGGTGCCCAGCCTTTACAGGGCTCCTGCAAACAAGGTGCATCTCTGCTGAGTCACTTCTCCCCTCTCCTCCATCACCAAGCAGAAAATATCCACCCCTCGTCCTGACCTTCTGAACAGTTGCTCTAAGGGCAGTCAGTTATTACTGATGTATTTTTAATTTTCATATGTATTTTTATTTGATATTTACTTTTATATATATACATACACACACATATATATATATGGGCAAACCCTGGACCCAAGTCAGGACCACAGATGAAACAGACTATTCTGGTATTCTTTTGACCGTAACATCCATGAGGTTTTCAGACCTGGGGCATAACTACATAGACATCTTCTGCAGGACTTGAGGTAGAAATAACAACTTTATCTAGGGCCATTTCTACTCTTCTTTCTGTATTGGCATTTAATTTGAATTTGATTAGAATTTAAAGGTTCCTTCCCATTGGAGTTACCTGAAGAGTCCGAGTATTTTGTGAGATGAATTTCACTGACAGATGACACGATCCATCCATTGCTAGCTGGAGCTATCTACAATTCATGCAGCAGCTCCCAAAAAGTGACAGCTGGGTGCTGCCCACAATACCCATGGTAAATTCTTTATGGAAAAAGCATAAATGTAACTAGACAAACCAGGGTATGAGTGGTGAGGATCCACCATGGTGAGGGTGGCAAAGGAGGGGCAGAAACACCTTCACCAGTACACCTACAGACTGTGTTCCTGGAAGAGCTTAAAGATTCTTTGGAAGGAAAAGAACCAGAAGTTATTGCAGCCTCCTGAAGGAGAAGCTTCAGTTTATGCTGTTGGTTTCTCTTGAAATCTTCTTTT
This sequence comes from Platysteira castanea, assembly GCA_013397175.1. Lineage (NCBI taxonomy): Eukaryota > Metazoa > Chordata > Aves > Passeriformes > Platysteira > Platysteira castanea. The sequence continues at coordinate 311,905 of VYXC01008166.1, forward strand.
AACAGAGAAGAACATTAATTCCTCCCAGTGAACAAAGCCGAAGAGGGATGGATGAGAAGTCAGGGGTTGCCTAGATATTTGAAAGATGACCAGAAAATTCTTCTTTATAGCTCTTTGTCCTACATTACTTCACATGCCTATTCAGCTATTCAGTTAAATATGCCCTTCCACCTTCCCAGTGTTTTCCCAAGTGATTTGGAGTACATGTGGATTGCTCTCAAGGAGTCCTGTCAGTGACACCATCATAGGCCAGTACAGACTGCTTTTCAAAGTAAGAGTGCTGGTAGGAGGGGGAGCATTCACAAATGTGAGTGTATTCCCTGCATCCTCAGCTAGCAGGCACTTATAACTGCAGAGCTATTCTGGATTTGATATGTTTTTAGGGGAGTTTTGTGCAATGTACCAGCTGGAATGAGAGTGGAAAGTTGTCCTTAAAAAGTAAATTGAAGTGTGTGTTTAGCTTAATGACCACAAAGAAACATGCTGCAGCCCTTGTGTGGCTTCCAATTATGATCTGCTGGATCAGGGCAATTCTGGCAGCTATCTCCTCTCAGAGCTAAATGTATGAATCTGAGAGGGCCCTGGTTTATAACAAGGTCATCTCATGTCTGTCACTGAAATTAATTTCAAGAAATATATTTGCTCTTCAGGACACTTTGTCAAGTGATCTGAGATTTTGCCACATGACTTGTAACAAGAGCTCTAATATAATAGAGAAATTGAAGCAGCATTTTGATTTCTTAATACTGACACCACTTTGTCCTCTAATGCTGATGCTCTTAAACAAATGAGGAAAGCTTAAGAATACTCATTAACCCATGAAAGTAAACAGCTGGCATATCCAGCTTAAACTGATGTGGGCAAAGCACAGAAGGTTTTTTAAACATTTGGCCAGATTTTTCTCTACATAAGCAGAAACTAGTAAAAGGATAGGACCACCCTGTTTCCAATAAAAAATGTCTTCAAAGGATCCTTAGGAATGTCCTTAACTTCTTACAGAGGCTAGTTTTACACTAAGGGCAAAACGTTTCTTTTAAACAGAACCCCCTGCCACTGCGCATTGCTTCCAGCTCCACAGACCTGTCCTGCCCCTGGCTCCCTGACAGCCTGCCAAACCAGGAATACCACTGCTCAGTAGATGACAAAACTGGCAAAGTTTAGTCAACATCTGTAACGTAAAGAGATTATCCTCTGTGACTCCAGCAACTGGTCAAAATGTAATACTTTGTAGTAAATTATTTCAATTAAATTAACTTTTTCAACCTGGAAGAGAACATTTAGGTGTCTTTGATGGAATCCACCCTCTTGTAAGAAAACAAAGTCTTAGCTTCTCCATCTAAGAAGGAGATAAGCAATAGGAGACGGCTTCTTATTTCAAAGCTCCTTGACCAGAGATATTTCTTTGTTTACAGGCTACCTATGGAAAAGAGAGATTTTTTCCCTTCCCATTTTTTTTCCTTCTCTAAATGAATCATCTGCTGGTGCCTAAGGGTAAACCTGCCAGATTCCTTGTTCCAAGGCAGAAGTGGAGGGAGAAGAGTAGGGCAGGGTAAGGGAGAATAAAGGAAAACAAAGTTAACACAGACCAACCTGCAAAGATGTTACTGATCTAGCCAAAGGGAGCAAATTCAGAGAATCAGCTACGAGAAAATGAACTGAGCTGAGACAGACAACCACCCTCATGTCACTCCTTCTGCACTCTCTCTTTTCGACACTCTATCAGTAAGGCAAACATCCATAAAAGGGACTCACACAATTATATCTCAGTTCCCAGGAAATACCTTGCCCTCCCTTCATGCATCTGTTCCTTCCTTCCTGAGCAACATAACACTTTGCATTGAACTTGAGAAATCACTTAAAAGAAAGATTCACCTTTTCAGAGACAAAAGTAATTAACAACCCCTCCCCTAAAAAAAGACAACAAAGCCCCACTCATTTTATCAGCACTAGTCACAAGCATGCTTTTTACTCAAATAAAAATAACCTTTAACTTAGTGTAAAGGGACCCAACTACTTCAGAAAGTGGAAAGTGGCCTTATGGAAATTAGTAAGAGTTGATGTCAACTTCGGCATGATCCATGTGTCATTCTGAAGACATGATGGCTTCTCCAGATTGCTCCAAATGCCACAGCACTGGCCGTTGCATTGAAGGATGCCAGAAGGCACCAGCATTGCCTCAGAGCTGTGCATACCCTCCAGGAGCAGCTGGAAAGGATGGTAATCAGAGAATCATAGAATGGGGTGAGTTGGAAGGCACCTTTAAAGGTCAGCTAGTCCAAGTCCCTGGTGATGATCAGGGTCATTTTCAACTTGATCAGGTTGGTCAAAGTCCAGCCTTGAGTGTTTCCAGGGAAGGGGCATCTATGGTTTCTCTGCGCAACCTGTGCCAGTGTTTTCACTAGCCTCATCATTAAAAAAATTCTTCCCTATGTCTTAATCGACTCTCTTTCAGTTGGAAGCCATTCCCCCTTGTCCTATTACTTCATGTGCTAGTGAAAAGTCCCTCTCCAGCCTTCTTGCTGGCCCACTTCAGGTACTAGAAGACTTCTATAAGGTGTCCCTGGAGTCTTTTATTCTCCAGGCTGAATGACAACACCCTCAGCCTTTCCTCACAGAAAATGTTCTCCATCCATCTGATCATCTTGGTATCCTTTCTCTGGACTCACTCCAACAGGTCCTTGTCCTCCCTGTGCTGGGACCCCAGAGCTGGATGCAGCACTGCAGGTGGGGTCTCACCAGAGCAGAGCAGAGGGGCAGAATCCCCTCCCTTGCCCTGCTGCCCACGCTGCTCTGGATGCAGCCCAGGACACACTTTGGATGCAGTTTGGCGTTTTGGCTGTGAGTGTATCTTGCCGGGTCATGTCCATCTTTACATTCATCAAAGCTTCTCAGTTTGCAGTTAGAGCTTTGATTTTGTCTATTATTGCACCTGATCCCTCTGCTCACAGCTGACTGAAAAGGAATCTTAGTTTTTACACTGTTATATGTGAGGCAGCTTTGGCTATCTGGTAACTTTATTGCCAGGATATTTGAAGGCTCAGAACATGCTCTACAAACATACAGGCTTTTCCTAAAGAATGACTAATGATATTTATATATTGTATCTTAAAATATTTCAATATTACTTGCAAATTCCAGTCTGTGTTCATGACGTGCAATAAAATCAACTGCTTTATGTTTTGCTAAGCAAGATTTGAAAGAGGCATCTGGTTTGTATTGTTCATGTAATATACAAATGTTGAGATTGGTACAAATTAATTGTCCAGCTGGATGAGAAAGTCATCTAATTCTGTGTCCTGCTGGCTCAGAGGGGAGAGTCAGAATCTTTTCCTGGGGATCAAAATGATTCAGTATGCAATGGAGATGATCTCATTCAACCCTTTGCTCCAAAAATGATCATCTGGGCCATTAGGTCAGATTCCTCAGGGCATTGTCCTCCTGAATTCCAAATATCTCAAAAGGTGGACACTTCACCACCCCTCTGGGCAGCCTGTTCCAGTTCTTAGCTACTCTCTGGGAGTTTCTCCTTCTCCTTATGTCCAATTAGTAGCATGGCTGCTGGCTCTTGTCTTCTTTACAAGAAGCTCTGACAGGGGCCTGCATTGGTGAGAAGTGAATAAAACCAGTTCAAAAAGAAAGAGAAGAATGGTTACACTTCCCCAGTTTGTGTCTCAAGGTGACATTTCAGTGTTTTATCCTCACAGAATCTCCTACAAAGCAGAGGTCTTCCATGAGCTGCCTGCAGCAGTACCCAAATCTCACCACCATGTTGCTATTCTCCATCTAAAATTCACGTGTTTGAAGAGTTTTATCTTCTCCTTCCAGTTCTCCTTCCTTTGTATTGACTATGGAGGGCCATTGGTCATGGAATCTTCCACTTACTTGTCTCTCGTTAGGTTCTTCTTCCTTCAACTTGCCTTGTAATAGTCTCAGGCTTTAACTAAAACAAATAGCTTTGTAGTCTCCACAAATTTTGCTAACTCACTGTTCAAATCCCCTTTCCAAATGTACACATATTTAATATGTTATGTAGATCACCTGCTGAAGCCTAATGTTTTTAAACACGCTGATGTTTCTAATCTCTTGCCACCCTGAACTGATTTCTCAGTCCTACTCTGCTTCTTGTATCATGGCCAGATTTGTAGCCATAAGAAAATTCTGCATTTTTATAGCTGCTAATTTTTTGTTTCAAATGATCAGTTAAACCTATTTGCCAGCTGTAGGCATAAGGTTTACCGGCTCTTGATTCTGAGGATCACCCAGAAAGCTTGCTTCTTTAATCTGGAAAGTAAAAAAAAAAAACAGAACAAGACAGACACCCAGCATTTTTTGTCTCCTTAGCCTTCTAGCACAAAATCAGGATTCAGTGAGAAATTAATGTCTAATATGTAATAGATATTATTTTATATATTAGGTACTATTATTTATATAGATAGATTGTCTAATGCAATATTATACATATATTTTATACATTCTATAATGTAAATTAAAAAATGTTTTACATTGTGTTATATAATAAATCAGAACAATTCAAAGAGGCCTAACTGCAAACTTCCAGTACGCGAATGGAGACTACAAGAAAGATGGAAAGGAGCTATTTACAAGAGCAGGACAGGGCAACATGGCTTCAGACTGAAAGAGAGTAGGTTTAGACTAGATGTTAGGAAGAAGCTCTTTACTGTGAAGGTGACAAGGCACTGGAAGAGGTTGCCCAGAGAAGCTGTGGATGCCCCAGCCCTGTAAGTGTTTGAAGTCAGGGTTGGATGGAGCTCTGAGGAACCTCATCTGGTGGAAGGTGTCTCAGCATATGGCAGGGGGGGTTGGAACGAGATGGTTTTTGGGGTCCCTTCCAACCCAGGCTACTTCATAATACTGAGAAAAATATGTGACTTGTTATTATGTAATTCGATAGCACATAGTATATTATATAATTATACTAACGTGCATATATTATACAATGTTATACAAACCTATAACAACATACATATAGAGTATATAGTGTATGAAATATAATTTCTATCATAAAATACGTATCATTTATCAATAATCAATAAAATTTTAAAATAATAGATTTAAAGTATAAATAAATACAAACATTTAAAAAAAATCTAAATCATTTAAGGTAATCTGAGTGTATATATATATGTATATTTTATAAACACTGGGTATAAGGTATGCATTGAGGTTTACCATGTGTTATATACTGTGATATAATTTCATTTGCACCCTTTCAGTGTCCAGCTTATGCCCCTTCCAAACTCTCGAGCACAAACCAAGTGGGCCTATTGGAACAGGCTACTCTTTTATGTGCCATATTGGTTTGGTGCCTCCTATTTTTTCACCAGTTTGTTCTGGTACTTCCCATCCTCACAAGACTTTACCATCATTCCCGAGCCCAGAACTGGCATCTCTTCAATATTGTCTGCAGAGGCGGTTGCTGTTAAGAACTTGCCTAGCAATGGCCTTAATTGCTCCCTTCAAGCACCAGAGAGAGCAGCTCTTGCATGGACACATTTCCCTCAGGAGCTGCAGCCAGTAAGTGCATCAGTGCTTCATCACGTTGCTCAGTCCTGGAAAGCAGCAGTTCCAGTGCTGTGCATACACACAATTCCCCAGGGGCATCTTTTCCTCTTAGCATAAGATGTTTGACCTTCAAAATCCTTTCGCATTCCTCTCACCCGCAGCCAGCTGCAATACTTTAAATTGCTTGTTATTCCTAATGTTGCATGATTCCTCTGTCTCCCAGGAGCCTTTCCCAGCTTCCCAAGTTTCTCCTAGAGCTTATCCTCTGCCCCCCCCTTCCCATCCTGTTCATCCCTTCTCCCTGAAGCTTTCCCTGCCTCACAGCCTCCCTGGGGGCTCGCTGCCCATTTCACCTCGCTGCTAGGAAGCCCTTAGTGAATGGGAGCACCCTTCTGGGAAGAAGCAGGCACGCAGCGTTTAAGAGCACATCCACAGCCAGGCTACACAAGCTTTTCCCCTGTGCCAGGAAGGCGCTGCGGGGGCCCAGCACTTACGGAAGTGACAAGCTTTTACTTGGCATTTGCAATGGTTCCACTCTTCTAGCTCTTAGGAAGCATCGCTCAGGCACACTGCTCTACTCAGGGCTCCTTCAGCACCCTGGGCTCCTCCAGACATCCTCCAGGAGTGCAGGGAGGCAGAGGTTTTGTACAGGTTCTTGAACAAGGTCATGCCCCTCCAAAGAACGGAGACATAAGGACAGCTTGTGAAGCTGCTCTCAGAGGCTGCCTTTGCTTTGGCTTCTTTTGGCAGGCTGTTTCTGGGCGTCCCTTACCTGTGCCATACGTGAGAGCAGTTTGGTGCTGGTAGCACATATCTTCCAGGCAGAAGGGGTGAGCAGCTCTAGAGCCAGAGCCAGTCTTTCTATCAGAGACCTTCGATCCCAGTCAGGGGTCTGGGGCAAAACCAGTGATTTTCAGTAATCACAATGCATTTGTTAGATTCTTGTTCTCAGATCCTGCTTAGGAGCAGTAGTTGGCATCTGTGCTTGGTGCAACCAGCCATAAAGTCAAGTGTTGTCCTTACCAGCTGTTTCAGACTTTTAATATTTTTTTTATGGCTAGCATCTGCTGTTCATTCTTTCTCAGTAGGGTTCCTCTATTGGCAGTTTCAGCAGTCAGCCTGACAAAAGTTATCGTCTGTATATTCCCTCTCTAAATCAATGGTAATTTGTTGGTAATCACTCATCTCCTATTGAGACCTCTCTGTCCTCCTATGTACTGTACTTTTTCCTTTTTTTTGAGTGTGTTAAAACACATCTACAGCATTTCAGGCAAACACAGCGTTTCAATACAGCTGTATAAAGTATTACTCCATGTAGGACTCGGGCAGAGTAGCTGGAAAGCTGCCCATCAGAAAATAAACCGGGGGTGCTGGTTCACAGCTGGCTGAACATGAGCCAGAGTGTGCCCAGGTGGCTTGTATCAAAAGCAGTGTGTCCAGCAGGAGCAGGGCAGTGATCGTCCCTCTGTGTTCAGTGCTGGTGAGGCCACACCTCGAGCGCTATGTCCAGTTCTGGGCCTCTCACAACAAGAAGGTGCTGGACAGTGTCCAGAAAAAGGCAAGGAAGCTGGTGAAGTGTCTGGAGCACAAGTCCTGCGAGGAGCAGCTGAGGGAGCTGGGGTTGTTTAGCCTGGAGAAAAAGAGGCTCAGGGAGACCTTATCGCTCTCTACAACTGCCTGAAAGGAGGCTGTAGTGAGGTGAGGGTCAGCCCCTTCTCCCAAGGAGGAAGTGACAGGACAAGAGGAAATGGCCTCAAGTTGTTCTAGGGAAGCTTTAGATTGGATATTAGAAAAAAATTCTTCACTGAAAGGGTTGCCAAGCATTGGAATGGACTGCCTGGAGAAGTGGTGGGGTCACTGTCCTTAGTGTTCAAGAGATATGTGGATGTGCCACCTGGGGACGTGGTTCAGTGGCAAACATGGTGGTGCTGGGTTGACAGCTGGACTTACCATCTTAGACATCTTTTCCAAGCTGAATTATTCCATCCTTCTATGGAAGGGTCAGCTGGCTGGGGTTTTTTGCCATATTTTGCTGAATGGCCTCCATACAGGAGCAGGTAAGCACTGGAGCAGCTGCCCAGCAAGGCAGTCCAGACCCTGGCCACCCAGGGAAGTAGGCCCTTCATGGTGCAGGAGGCTCACTGCACCACCTCCCCAGGTCCCTTCCAACCCAGCCTGCTCTACTGTTTCCATGGTCCTACGCGCTCGGTTAAGTGGGCAGAGTTGATTTGAAACACAGTCTCGTTTGCCTCAAGAACACAGTCCAGAAATTAATCTAGAGAGATGGAAAATGGCATCAGTTTTTTGTGGATGGCTGGCATGCTACAAAGAATATATCAGGGAAATACACTGTTTCAGGACGTTTACCTTTCCAGATTAAATCTGATTTAATGTGCTTTTCTATAAACTTCAGGAAAGAATCAGGCTAAGTTCAGCTTTCCTTTCAATGTCATTCATGGAGGTCAGTGGCATCAGCCTGTTATCCCAGCTCTGTACCAAGGCAGCCTGGAGAACAAAATGTTAATGTTACTCCCTCTGTTCAGAGACACCATTTGTATTACATTATCCCTCCTATTTCTTCTCCAAGGGAACAGCACAGTCTCTGTAATAGCATGATCAGAGATTTTATAGTATTTTAACCCTGCAAACCCTTTTGTATGACAACAGTTCTTAACAAAGTGTGTCACGTCCATGACCTGTTGCAATTTGCCACAGGAAGGAAAACATTAAAGACTTAGTTCTTTTTTGAGGCCTTTGAGTGAGGTATTATGTGAGCTGTCCGAACACCATTTATAAATTCAAATCCTGTTTGGATGTGAAAAGCAGAATAACTGGATTCTTCATAGGAATCAAATAAATTGCTCATCTGTTATGATGACTGCTTTTGTTATTTGACACACATTTTCTAGGTTTCTCTTTTTCTCCCCTTTTTTGCCAGTGTTGCTTGAGAAGGCTTTGATTAAAAAACAAAACAATACAAACCAAAACAAAATCAAAAACTAAAAACCAACCAAAACCCACCCCACCAAACAACTTTTTTTTTATCAGAAAGAAACCCCAGATTGGCTAATATCAAAAGCAATTCAGTTAAAGACTGAAGTCCCACCCACAGGAAAATAAGTGTCAGTTGCTCAGCTGCCTTGATGTTGTCTCTGACTGTCTTTAAGATGTTCTGGAGCACCAGAAATATCTCCACGGGACTGGCTGACATCCTGTGCAACCTACAGGAGACCATCAGCACACACATGTATTACTTCTCTCCACAGAACATTTCTTTTTAAGACAAACTGCTTGCCTGCTATCAACACCTTCCAGCAGTATTTCTTCCCTAGAGAGGCACTTCCTAACTTCCTTGAAACATGCTGTAGTCCCACCAGGACAAGTGCCTCACAGCTGTCATTTCTTTTGTACTGTCAGGTCCTTTTTGAGGTAATGAAGAGACTGGATCTCCTGCACCACCTGATTTTACCACACACCAACAAGCAGTGTCTTACATCCCCCTGGTCAAAGCTCAGGCCTGGGCTGGTGTTTGTTTGGGTGGGAGGCCATCCCTTGACCAAAACTGAAGGAGGCATGGGTTTTCCTGTGCTGTCTAGTAACCAGATAAACAGATAATCATGCCCTCATTTTTTTTTTTTTTTNTTTTTTTTGAGGGAAGAAAAATGTTCTAAAACTGCTCAGATCTGGCCTTTGTATCCAAAATTCACAGTCATTATGTACAGCTCATCCTCTGCCTCTAGAGACAACGTAACATTTACAGCTGAACATATGACTTAATGAAAACAGGAACAATTCAGATCTGTAGATGCCTCACATTATTCATGTGCTGCAGCTCTCCTCAGCCAGCAATGCAGCACTTTGGAACTCAGGACACAATCCCCAGTCTTCTACATCTGCAGTGTTCCTGAAGTAACGGTCGTGGCACAAAATGCCACACTGGAGGCTCGTTTCTACCACAGCAATCTAACATTAACAATTTCATCAGCAGTTTCAACTCTTTTATCCTCTGATTCATGATATAGTTGAAAGAACCATGAAGTTATTCCTCGTGCATTTTGACAGATTCCACTGAATCAGCTTGAATTACAGAAAACAAAAAGCACTGGCAATACCAGCCATACACAGTCAGCAGGGGATCCAGTAACTGCGTTGTTAGACCATTGCAGGCTGGTTTAACTCAAGCTGGACATGTACAGGTGCTTCCCTGATCCCTAAATGCAATACTTCCATGTCAGAAGAGCCAGAGGGTGGGTGAAGGTGTACTCAGCAAAAAGTCTCAGGGGGCTGTGGCTGCCTGTGCTTGTCTGAAGGCATTCACCTGGGAAGTGATGCTAGAATCAGAAAAAGACTAAGGTTTGAATCAGCTCTGGAGGGGAGCTGGTCCAATGCCCTTCTCAAAGCAGAGCTGGCTTCCTGCCTAGGTCAGCTTGTTCAGGCCCTCACTCAGAACAGTTTTGAAGATCTCCAGAGATGGAGATCCGTATCTCTCTGGGTCACTTGCCCCAGTGCTCAGCTCCGTTTGTACAGAGTAATTTTTTCTTCATGTCCCACTGAGGCCTCCCTTGCTGCCTGTGTGTGTCCTTTGCTGTGAGTCACATCACTTTGCCCTGAGAAGTGCCTTTGCAAAATGCAACTTAGCAAGAGAATTTCAGGATAACAAGGTACCATTCTCTGCAGTCTGTTCTTACCTTGTTGAATAGAGCAAACGAAAATGCTGACAAATACATTCAAGAAAAAAGGATCAGCAGATGATTTCAAACTGAGTTGCCTGTCATCTCTTTTGAACGTGCATTCTCTATACAGCAATTAATGTATCTAAAATGATGACCTAGCCCTTTAATAAAATGAGGCAGTTCATGCACACAGTATCAATGAATGTTCTTCCTCTCAGGGACCAGAGGAAGAACACGATAGAGAGTAATAAAATAAGTTATGCCTAAGTAAATTAGACAACTTCACAAATTAGACAAGCCTGATAAACATCATCAAAGGACACCTAGGGAAGTAGCTTTCACAGACTCAGAAGACTTAGCAGTCATCTAAAAAACTGAGTATGGGAGATTAGAAAAGATCAGATGTCTTTAAAAGGCTGAAAGATGCTGGGAAATAATGGAACAATCAGCTTAACTTCAAGGCTGGCAATCTGCCACCTTTCACAAGCTCTACTATATTTTCACCAATAAAAAATATAAATCCAGATAGCCTAAGCTAATTTTGCAGCAATGAATTTAAATCCCACCATAAAATATATTACTAAGGTGTAAAAGAAAAATATTTCTAAGGTGAAGACCATTTCAGATCAGCTGAGTGCAGTTGTCTCTTTATATTCAGATCCAAAGTTAGGAAATTATAAGAGAGAGAAAATGCCAAGTTTTTTGTGGGGTAAAATGACTTTAAAAGTCACTTGGGACAAATGACACAGACATTTTTGGTATTTCAGGCTGTTTCCAACTCCTTCTTCACTGCCCTAAAGTATCAGCTGAAAATATGGACACACAGTTGGACAGTGTACCAGACTAACAGCTGGTCGGGGAGACATCCAGACTTACAAGGGCAAGAACTCCTGGTAACACAATGTACAGGATACCACCTTGTTGCACAACAAGTTAGTTGGTGAAATTGAAGCCTGAGAAGCCATAGAGAAGTTTAGGGGGTGGTTCTCAAGACCCTCCTTGGTAGTTTTCTAGGTTGATGAACGCTGGAAAAGATTCAGGGGAAATTGTCAGAAGTCTGATTGCTGTGTTCCTAAGGACGCCTTTTTTTCCCTTCAATAAGCTGGTATTTTCCAGACAACAGGCATTCTGAGAGTATTTTGTGGACATATATTTAATTACTTACATATTAGAAAGAAAATACTATAGTCTCTTTGGGGTCAGTCATCCTGCTCATCAGCATTTTGATATGAAATTCTTCTCCTGTGACCTAGCCATAATGAAACAACCAGCTTAGGATGCCTTCAGAGCTACTAAGGACTTGCAGGCTCCCAGAAAACTGTTCTGGGCAGGATACAATTCAGTTAGTAACTACTAACTGTTTAGGTTTTAGGTTAGTTTAGGTTAGTTAGTTAGGTTAGTTTTAGGTTAGTTTAGGTCCAGCTTCAAAGAATTGCAGAAGGACCTTACAAGACCAAGGCAACTAGGTGATAAAACAGCAAACAAATCTCAATGCAGACAAAAGTGACTCATGTGGAGAAAAATAATGCTACCAGCACATGTGAAAATCACCAGGTTCTCCACTGCTGCTCAGAACATAATAATGAGGTTATGACAAGCAATTCCAGTGACACTTCAGCTTGATATTTAGTAGCATGAAGAATCACCAACCAGAGTAGAGGAAGACAGAACAGTGAAGCACATGCTTCCACAAATGCCACATCCTAAGCACCATGTGCAATTCCTCCCCCTTGGAAAAGGACATAAAAACTGAGAAAAGTTCAGAAACATTTGATAAAGATGATGAAGGGTCTGGAGTAGTCTCCATAGAGGGAATAAACAAGTTAGCTAGGACCTCTCAGCTTGGAAAAAAAGATGACTAATAAGGGATATGACAGAAGACAATAAAATCACAAGTGTCCTGAAGAAACTAGTCAGCAATCAGTTGCTTGTTGTCACTTTCAGTGCAAGAAGTGGGGATCGTTGAACAAACCTATGAGGTGCTACAATACTACTTCACACAATAGCAGGTAGGATTTTGGGGCTCCCTGCTATAGGATGAGAGCTAAAAGTCCACATGGGTCTCAGAGAGCAAACTTACAGAGTACAAATACACAAATGACCATTAAACCCAAAAGACATAATCTCTGGTCCAAGAAACCCATGGAGTCTGGAAGAATATTCTGGGCAAGGATCACTGTATATTTACCCCATTCTTACATAAATCATAAGAATGGTTTTGGCCACCATTCATATTGGTTTTCCCTTTGAGAACAGGCAAAAGTTAACACCTGAAAGCATTTGAGCTACACAAAAAAGAGAACTAGGGAGAAATCTGTAATTTCAAGGAATGATAAATGGAAAACAGGAAGAGAGAGGCAAAACATCAGAAATACAAGAAGGCATTCAGGTGAGGCAGGAGTGTACAGGCACATTCCCAAGCGATGATTTGGTGACGAAGTGACTGGAGTTATCCATCCTGCCAAAGACATGCATGGATAACTCCTTTAAAGAAAAAATTTGGCTGTCTGGACAAGCAGCTATGTAGCCAACAGCTTGCCTAAACGTTAACTGAATAGAAATACCAAGTGCAGAAGAAACTTAAATCTGTAACACAAGCAGCCACACCCTAGGAAGAAAACCCGACTTCAGTCAAAAAACAATACCCAGTTTTGTTTAAGAAACGCGGAGCAATAATTAATATAATTAAAAATATAATTAAATACAACCCAGGTATTTGGTACGAGGGTGAGTCCCCGGTGTGGCAAACCCCCTGGACGGAGAGAGGTGCGGGCAGGGTACGTACCCCGGCGAGTGTCGGACGCGGCGGGGTCTGCGGTCCCTCCGACACGGCCCGTGCTGGCTGAGGGCGCCACACGTGCGGAGCGACCTCGCCCGCTCCAGCTGCACGGCCCAGCGGCAAAGGCACGTGGGCACGCTGGCCAACTTTATCGGGACATTGGCCGGGAATAACAGAACTGCTGTTGTCTCCGCGCCGCTTTGCTGGGGGTTGTTTACAAGGCTTGTCCTGGGCAGAGAGCGGGGAGAGAGAGCGTGCCGAGTTCAGCTTCGGCAGCAGTGCAGCATGAGCACACCGCCGATTGTTTGCTGCGATGGAGTTTTCCCGCTGGAAGAAAGAAATGCTCTGATTTTCCTTTGCCGCAGCTTCAAAAAGGGGTTGTTACACGAGCTAAACTGCTTCCTTTTACTGTTAAATCTAAATTTGAAATTCATGGGCAGAAATTTTTCAAGGGGTCTGTATACTTTGAGAAGCCTCACTGACTTTTAATAGGATTCAGACCTTTAAGAAAAAACATAGATCACCTCAGTGGCACTAGGCTGTGGTCTATCATTTTTACAGCAAATTAAAGAAAATTCTAACAAATTTCCAAAACTAACAAATGACTAACATCAGGTAAACGCTAAAGAAAACCATCTCCTGTGGCGCATTCCTTTTGTTCTCTCCTTAGCTTTCTACGCTTTTCAGTCAACAGATTTTCTTAAGGATGCAGCAGTTTTTGGAAGTTGAGGATTTCTCTGAGCAGCACATCATCAGACTATTCATTTAGATGCATTATTTTCTTTTTCCTGTTTTCCTCTCTACCACATATAAACCCCCTGCCATCAGTGCAAACATCTACAGTCCTGTGATTCTAAAAACCAGCAATGCTAATTAGAGAAATCTCACAACATTTAAATAGGGACTATTTACAAGGACAGATTTCATAATTTGTGTTCAAGATCAACGTGATTGCTTATCACTTTTCTTTTGTCTTCCTTTCAAATTATTTGCAGCAACCACCCGGGCAGAGGTTCAGCCACCTGAGTATCAGAGAGCAGCCGAGAGGTCATCAGAAAAAGACAAATAGAACACACTCATTTCATTGGGCTCCCAGCCTGGGAAACTGGGGCAGTGCTGTCAGCCATTACCTACACAGTTTTGTGCATCTTCCTTTCTGGCTATCAAGGCAAGAGCAACTGGGACAGACCAATTGGTTTAAGGAAACTTGCAGCATTTAAAAAAAAAATACAGTAAATCTGCAATCTCTGGATTTGCTTGGAGATATAGAGTGAAACTGCTGAACAGCACAAGAAAATTAGACTCCTAGTTTCTCAGCTGAAATCTCCCACTTGCACTTGACAGCAAAAAAATACACCTCCAAAAAGCCAAGAGCAAAGCAAAATTTCATAGGTAACAGGAAAATGGGACTACTGAGAGGATTTAAAATGATGGGCTCTTATTCTATTACAAGTCTAAGTCACACCCAATTTCAGTCAGTTTATGATCCAAGAACCTACTTTTCTTTAGCTCCCAGATAAAAGCTTCCTACTCTCATTTTAGTCTGCCAGTCATATAAGCTCAGTCAAAAATACCTAATCAGGACTGTTCATTTTCCATAGTTTGCTTTCTGCTGATTTAATTGTCTGGATTGTCTATATCAACAAGTATTCTTCTCAGCTTAACCTGTCAAACTTGTATCCTTAGCAGAGTCACTGACTGAAAGGAAGCTGAAACTGCTGCTCAGGAACATCAGCAGATACAGTAACAGCAGGCATAATTCAAAACAAATTTTAGTTTCTTCACATAGGTTTTAACACTTGACCTTTTGATAATTTATGGAGATCATCAGAGCATAAAGATCAGATGGATTCAAATCATCATCAGGGCTGACTACTGCAGACTACCATGACAACTCATAAGTGACACTAGTCTTTCCACCCTTCTTCCATTCTGAATGCACAATATGCCAGAATAAATGCAAAAATATAAAAACCAATGTTAAGTTTCATGCTTGAAGTTTCAAGTTGCAAAATCTTTTTCCTCATACACTTTAAGAATTAAAAATTATACTTTGCACACATCTCCACTCAAAAGAAAATTCTGCTGTGCTGCTGTTCAGCCTAAAGAGCTGCCAAAACAGAACGTGTCCCATCACAGCTCTTGACTCAAACAACAAACTCAAACCTTGGCAAAATACAAGGGCAAGAACTGATTTTTTATTAACCTATTTTATGGACTCTCAAGAGGAAAATGAGTCCTGTCAATGGCTCCTCACTGCATGAGACTAATATCTCATCAGAGGACATGGCATTATTTCACTTTTATGCCTGTCCCTCAAGAATTCTCCCTTTGATTAAGTAGTTCAAGTCTGTTGTAGCAAGGTACAGCAAATGGATCCAAGCCACACAAGACACCATCAATAAAAACACACATGGTAAAATTCCACTTGACAAGTATAAAAAATATTTGCATCACTATGGTCCTAAAGGAGGACAATACCTTGTACTGCTGGTCACTTTCCTTTCAGACCAATTTGACAAAAGTACAGTACTGCTGAAACTAAGCCACAAAGGATGGAATTTATAATATAAGTTTCTGAGGTAGCCAACTTTTTTTTTTTTGTTTTTAAGTCAGATTAAATAAATTACCCTTTTAGACATAAATAAACTTTTAAACATCTATTATACAACAACATATATACCACTGTGCTTTTTTTTTTTTAAACTATTATTTCAGCTATAAACAAGTTATCTTGCAAAAATTAGAGATGATTCCCACTGGAAGAACTGACAGAGGAACAGATGACCACAGCAGATCTGAGTGATGGTCACAGACTCTTCCCAGATATATTTCAAGACAGGAGTCTGAGGCACACTCAGCACACCTGAAGATTTAGTTAACAATATTTACTAGCTGGATCTGTCAAGCAATTTATCACTCTGAAGAATCTCAGACATCAGTCTCTGATATAATGCATTCTGCTTTTTTTTTCCAGGATGCTGTACCTGGTTTTATTTTGAACAACCAGGCTGTCAGTCAGATACCCTGTGTGTGCATTTGTATGGATACTCACACTGATTCTCTTATCCTTTAAAGAACCTGCAGTTATCAAGTGATCAGATTGGGTGGTAGGTGGGGTAAACAATCATAGGAGAAAAAATGTTTTTGGAATCTATGTGCTTTGAATGAAACTCCAGGTTTTTCTTCTGAAGGAATTTTTGACCACTTACACACGTGCAGTGCATTTGTGCATACTACTGTTCCATTAAAAATACAGGCTTTAGCTTTCACTGGTACCTGGTCTGTTGCCAGCAACAGACACACAAACCCACCAATAAAAGGGAGTTTAAAATGGTAAAAAGAAGACACATTTGAAGAGAAATCTCTTTATAGCTTTCATTTAAAATATAAAATAGGTGAAACTTTAAAAGAGGAACATCCCATTCCGAACAAAATCTTAAAATACAGTTTCATGCTAAAAGCAAACGTCTGGAAGTCAACCTCATGGAAGCTGCCAAGCAATACAGAAAGAAACCTAATCTTTCACATTACTGGCATCCGTGTCTTTGCTTTCCTGGCTTACATGAGTGTTGGCATTTTTACTAGATTGCTCTAAATCCTCAATTTTATTTTCTATTTCCATAGCACTGCTTTCCACAGGACTTTGGGAAGATTCTTCACCTATTTCTGCTTCCATTTTTGTGACTAAATCATGCTCTTTATCTTCTACATCCATTCCTTCCTCTGTTTGCGCCAGGCTGTGTTGAACTTCTTCCTCAGTTTTGTTTTCCAATTCCTCCTCTTTCCTTTTTGCTTTAAACACTTCAACTCCCATCATCCTCAGGTAATGAAGTCTCTCATTCTTGGGCACAAAGGCACGGAGTGACGTCTTCCCTTGCCAGCCACACAGCACTATTGAACACTGAAGATCGTGAGGTTTCCTACAAACAAGCAGTTAAGTTCAGCCAATTATGAGAAAGTTCATCTTCAAAACTTCATTTTATAGCCATACACCAATTCAGTTCTAACAATGAATGCATTTCGTAACTATTCACAGAAGATGAAAGTACATTGTTCCTAACTTCAACATCTACACAGGTACCTGCTTGTCTACAAACAAGCAAGCAAGCCAAAAAACCAAAAACTCAATGCTATTAAATTTCTGCAACAAGCAAAATAATTTTCTGGCTCTGGTTTCAAAACTAATACACGGAACAGCAAGACGGAAGTTTACATTTAAAAAGTTCTCAACAGTTTTGTCCACTGAAGTTATTTTGTCCACAAAATGGAACAATAAAAAGTAACCTTTTCTATTCCAAATGCTGGACTTTACAGGGAAACAAATTAATCACATGCAGTGAACTGTGGACCTCTGGCACAACTATCAGCTCTCCTTTAGGAAGCTAAATTTTACACTCGTTTTAAGAGTTCACACACAAGACAGCTTCTTTCCTTGTCATATTCTCTGTATCCTGTGATACAGAGAATATGTTTCCCTCACTGCATCTCTATCCCTCTACTTCTGTTTTTGCTGACTGAAAACAAATTCCAGGTTTTAATAGGAAAATAAATGCATAAATGGAAAGTAACACATCTACTTACTCAGGGTCTGGGTCGTACTTCAGAACTATACTTCCCATCGCTACAGGGAAGGGGGAACAAAGACAAAACAGATGTGTTACTTGGTACAATGATAAAATGATTGTAAGCTGAAAATGTTCAAGAAAACAAGTTTTCAGACAACCACAGAGCATGACATGGTTAGCAGTTATCTACATCAGTACACTGAACACTACACAATATCAGATTTTATTCCCTTTTTTTTCAAACCAAAGTATTTATACAGTTACAGAAGCAACTGCCAATTCTGCCTCCTCCAAAATCCCAAACAAACAAATTAAAATACAAAACCCACACCGTGGATTAATTTACTCAGTGAATCTAGCAAGGAACTTTTACTCAATTAAAACCAATGTAAGA
Source organism: Platysteira castanea (assembly GCA_013397175.1). Classification (NCBI taxonomy): domain Eukaryota; kingdom Metazoa; phylum Chordata; class Aves; order Passeriformes; genus Platysteira; species Platysteira castanea. The sequence continues at coordinate 329,842 of VYXC01008166.1, forward strand.
GCACGCCAGCCCAAACTTCACAACATTTTTTCTTCCCATTTTGTCTCATCAAACATGGAAGTACAAGGATCAGCAATGAGCTGGACATAAAACAATAACAAAAGGCTGAAAACCAATTTTCATTTCTTGAAGCATCCAGTGTAGAGGAAATAAAAGTTTAATATGAGTAAACATTGCTCCCCATATTTAAGAAAATCAAATCTGAGTAACTATATTTGATACATAAGGTCATGACAAGCAATTGCAGATGACAAACAAACAGTTTCAGCTGGAGCACTAATAGGCAGAAAAACAAGAAGCATATATAAAATCTTTGTTCATCAGATATTTTAAACACTGCCTCCCAGCACTGCTTTGCAGAAGTAAGTTTGGCAACTCTTCTGTTCTCGAAAGCTCAAAAACCTTAAAGGCTGCAATCAGAAAGGACAATACCTAGCAGCACACCGGCTTTCCGTAATGCTTACTTACCTAACAAATCTATTTAAGATAAATTTAGTCAAAATTTTTCGCAAACACTGTTTGTTACAGGATTTTCATAGTCTTCTGTGTAAAATATAAAAATAATTTTGTGACAGCAAAATTAGCAGGCTTACCCATGTCTTTGACTTTCTTCTGTGTTTCACCACTAAATTTACTTAAGAATGGATTTTCCTGGGTTAGCAAAATTTTGACATCTTCTATGCAGACATTTATAATCCTTGCGTGAATGAATGGGTACAGAGTATAAATCCCCTGTTTAATAAATAAACACAATTATTTCAAAATTCAGCCACTACTTTCTGAAGGAAAAATGTTAAAAACAGTATGCACTTTACCTAATACCAGAAAATAATTTTCACATTTTAAACCATACTGAAAATGTAAATTACCATTTATCTGACAAAGTTAATGCCAGCTGTCTTATAGGCTGTCGAGGAAACCAAAGTATCTCCTTCGAAAACACACTATGCAATTACCTCTTGTGCTAATCTGAATGCACATCCAAACTGTTCACCATCACTGTTGCGAGACCAGACTTTTATCCCCGTGTTAATAACCTGCAAACAGCAGAGCCAATAAGCATCAGTAGGGAGTAGAATTCTAAATTACCACTCTGAACTTGTTTTTTCCTCAACTCTTCGACTAAAAGTTCGTTCGCACTGGACACTGAATTAATGTGAAAATTCATTCAAGGGAGAAAGGAACTCCCGCTATAAAAAAGTGGTGCTCTCTCAACATGAAATGCCTTTTACTTCTTTCCATATTGAAAACTGAACAGTGTGAGGAAGTGGAAGTCTTAAAATGAGGGCAACAAACTATTAATATCTAATTTCAATTTTAGTTTGAGTAAGAATTTTCGGTGTGATTCTGGGAAAGTCAATCAAAGACAGGATTTCAAAAATGTACAAGTGATTAATTATTCGGACACTGTATCTATCCTCTGTGGCACTCAAAGTCTCACTACCTAATGTAATGCATCAACTTCTTAAAACTTTGTCAATTACATAGCCATTTCCTGCATGGGGGATAAAAGAATAATTATTTATCCATCCAAAGATCTGTTGCAAAGATGTACTGAATATCCTCGAAAATTTCAAGATTTGACTGGACGAGGCCCCAGAATGTATCTGATCCAGCTTTGAAGTCAGCTCTGTTTGGCGTAGGAAGGAAGCTGGACTAGATGACCTCGTTGCAACCAAAATTACACAATGACTTTTGAGACAAATCTTTAGCATTTGCAAGACAGCGAATCATATAAAAAAATCTTTTTCTCTCTAATTCACAAAAACGACTTATTATCTCACTATCATTCAGCTTAAAGAACTTTCAAAATGTTTAGTTGTTAAAATTACTTTGAGACAACGACCCTATGTAACACAGCCAGCAAATAATTCAGCTGAACTTATCTTTTTGGTTGGCTTTCAAAGCTCTTAATACTTTTATAATTAAGGGGCTCATAAATACAATAGTGTCAATGTTAACTTATAAAGTTACCTGAAGACTACATAAAAATGCTGGCACACACACAGTATTATATATTCCCCCTCTCTACTTTTAAGTTTTCTTTCATCTACCAAAAATGTACTGATTTTCATCTCAGAGACGGTTATTTACCTCTCAGAGTCAACTTTTCATCTCTAACACAGGAGGGACAGAGAGGAAAACACTAATCCAGACTTAAAAAAATTTTAAAAGCCTGTCAGAGAGTTAATCCTCTATGTAAACAGTACACTTGGCAAGTTCAAGGGGATATCCACTGATGCTTATGAACCATACCTTCATCTTCTCACTATTGTTCAGAAGCACATTCCTTAGCTCCTTAGAAACCATATACAGCTGCCTCTTTTTTCCTTCTTGAGTTCGAGTCAGTAAATTCATCTTGGGAAATGATGGGTCCAACGCGTAAAACTTCCTGTGGCCATAATACTTGTTTTGATTAACTGAGCAATAAAATAACATACTCAAAATGCATGGGTTAGCCCATTTCCTCCAGCTATCTCTGCAAACACTTAGCACTTTGGCTTCAGAACACAAAGATTAGACTTTTTAAGCTGCATGACATCAGAAAAGACAAGCTGTTATAGATGCTGAGATACACTGGAAAATTTCCAGTGCAAACTCTAGTTGGCGATTTTCACTTTAGTATTTAAGCATTGAGGAGAGGGGGCCCTGGTGCAAAGTCAGGCAAAAAACCTTTATACAAGACCAATGAGACCCATCTTTTGCGATGAACTGGACTTGAACTACTAATATTCCTGAACTAATAGGAATCTTACTGCCAAAACAGAAACATTTTTTTCTTACTGGATAGGAAGGAACAATGGATCATCTTCAGGGAGAAACACAAAAGGGTCTTCTTTAAAACCAAACAATTTCATTTTTTTAGACGGTGGTGGTCTAAAAAGAAAGCAACATTGCACTGTCAATTTCAGTATAAGTACTTGGTTTAAAATCAGTATATTCAGTTCATGTAGTCAACACTTGGCTTATTTTAACAACAGTAAGCCAAACAGAATACTGGCATTTTCTTGTGCTTCAGTAACACTACACACAATTTAACTTGTTAAAATGAGGATGTGAAGCAGTGCTTTGAAACAGAACTCACAAAAACAAGTAAACAGAGATTTCTGACAGAGTGATTGTGAAGACAATAAAGATCTTCCAAGCGTTTACTTCTGAAAGTAGTTTTTCTCCTTAACAGAGAAGAAAGTACTAACAGACTTTACAAATGCTAATAAGAAAACTGGTTATTTTCCAAACTTGCTGAACAAAAGACAGACAAGACAAGACAGAAAACATGGAAATGCAAGACAACTGGATGAATTCATAATTTTTCTTGATCGACTTCTAAATAACAAAAGAACTATAGAATACTCAGCAATTACTGTCACAGGACAAATACTGAGACGTGGCCCTTACCCGCATACTCCTTCCTTTTTGCTCTGCTCAGTGTCTGAATTCTGCAATTCTCGCATTTTCTTGGACTCTTCATTTTCAGCAAGTGTGGGTTCTTCAATAATACAGTCAGAACCATTACCTGAATTAGCTGCTGTCACTTCAGTATCTCCTGGTTTTTGTGGTAATTTCTGATGAACCTATTTCAAATTACAGTATTTTCAAAAAGGCAGAAGTAGTATCCAACTTGTAACAGAAGGCACCTATGTTCTCTGTATGTGCTTATTTGTATGGAAGTGCTTAAATAGATCCATTCAGGGCGTTAATCTGATTACTAGATCAAGAAACCACTAGAAATCGCATTTACCTCTAGTACTGATCTGGACAGTTTTGAACCAACTGTACAAGCAAACTATTTTTGTACCATCTACAAAATCATGTTCAAGCACTCAGAGAAGACTATTCTAAAACAGGATCTGCTGTTTTCCTCCTAACACTCACAGTAACACACGCATCCTGCTGCTGCACACCTTCTGTAAGAGTGCTACGATATTCAGCTTAGAACAGCACAAACTATTTGGAGGGTGCTTGCTTCTGAATAAATGCTTCTTCCCTACTGTCACATAAATTTTACTCATAAATTGTTCTAGTGACGCAAATCAAATAAACACCTAAAAGGGATTCATACAAGAAGTTTTCCTCACAGACGTGACAGTCTAAGAGATCAAATAAATCACATCAACTTAAAATCCTGCTGACAGGATTTTGAAGACAATTGACAACAAATGGATTAAAGTCAGATGGCTGAAGCTGCTGCTCCAGACAGTTTTACATCCAATCCCCGTGCTGCTGATCTGCTAATCTGCTAGTGAATCACTCCTGAGCAACCAGCCACAGAGCAAGATAAACTGAAATCAGAATTAGCTTACAACACAGCAGAAAAAAGCCTTTAGCAGGGGACCACACACAGCTGAAGGAAGTGACAGCCTTAGCTAGCCAATATAATCTGCTTCTGTAATTCTTTCAAGGTCTTTATTTTGGGGTCAAGATTTATCTTGTTATTTTACTATCATTTCAAAATCCCCTTACTTTTTTTTTTTCTATTTTAGAAGTTGTCATGGTATTTTTAAGTACTTCATGGATTTAAAAATTTATTTTTAATTGACACACTGACCTATAACTTAAGGGCAGATACAGAACAGTTGTAGTATGTCTTCTATTACATGCAAACGTAAAAAAAAATCCTGAAACATTATTAGTAATCGACATTTTAGATAATTTAAAAGAAGTTACCTTATGCTGACGTTTATTCCATGGCATTGGAGACTTTTTTATTAACACAGCCACAAAGAAGCCACCTGTGTTCTGGTGATGTGGCAAGATCCTAAGACTAGAGAGAAAAGAAAAAAAATTTGCAGCACATTCATAGCTCCATTCAGACTCTCACAAAATACTAGAAGGCCCACATTTACATTTACCTTCAGGATAAGGTGAGTATTCCTAGTAGGATTGTGCAGATTTAATACATCAAACAAGAAACAGGATCTGAATAAAGCATTCTGGCAAAATGACTTGCATCAACGCAACACGTTCATTTCACCATTCACATCTGAGCTTTAATGACTCATTCCTAAACAATATTTTTAGAATAGCTATAGAAAGCCTTTAAAAGCAAGTAGTCACACGGTTGAAATGTTGATGTTTTACATACTTTTTCAATAATTTTGACTGTTTATCTGTATTGGATCCAAAGAATTTGACCTTTTCATGTGAATACTTATTTCTCGTAGCAACTTGTAGTGATTTCTCCCGATTCACTGGAGTTTAAATATTGTGCACTGCCATTCCATAAGAAGCAACCAAAATATACTCAGACCTACACATTCCTATTCAGATTTAAGTATAATTTGTCCACAGCTATACATGTTACATCAAATCCTCATAAAATCTACTCCAGGAAAACTTACCAGCGCTCCAGATTCATTGCCTTTAGCTTCTCTTCATCTTTCACTGGAAACATAGTAGGACGTATTTGTGTTTGTCTATTTGAAGGCACATCTTTCCACTCTTCAAACCAGTGTCCATCTTTCAGCATCACCTTCAAAGGAGTAAATACTATGAAGAATATAGGTCACCATTTTACAAGTTTTAATTAAAATACTTGCAGACCAAGGTTTGGATGCCAAAAAGAGAAGTTATTTTTCGGTATAGAAAATTAAGTTTTTTAAAGTATATTCTTTCTTTGTGCATTGTACATGTGCACTTCAGAGTATGAGATTCTTGCCAGCTGCAGCTCTTTGCTCCATTTCATATGCTTCAAAAAGCATGCAGTCAAAGTGCAGACTGGTGCTGAATCAGCTACAAAGATGTCTGGTAATCTGCTACAACATGTAAACCACCAAAATCCAGTGGAAGGACAGTGGAGAAATTTATAAGAAGATTGGTGAGCCATTAGATTTAGGATACACTACTACTTTTTTTCCACGAGACTGGCTGTAAGACATTCTGCTATAGGCAGCTTCCAAGCAGTGTACAAAGGAAAAGAGCTACTGCAGTCTAGTAAAGATCAGAACTGAGGAATCTCAATTTCATTATGTAAGAAATATGCAAGAGTGCAACGCAACAGCTTGGCAGGCAGAAAACCGCACGACACAAGTCACTGATAGAGATGCTTTTGTGGAGAGTTGCTGGAAGAACCATGTCCCCATGAATTTTCTAGCATCTGTACCTTTTCTCAGAACCCAGAACATATCTGTAGATCTGCTCTAAGACACTGTGTAGACACAACATCACCTCAGTCTGGCTAAGGGTCAAAGCTTGTGACAGACTCTTAAGATACAAGAAGAAGGTTAGAGCCACAACTCTTTAGAGCCACAACTCTTAAAAGGAAGGCATTCTGAATGCTCTTCAACCAAGGATACCAAAGTGAAAAAATAAGCCAGGGAAAATTTGACTTGAGAGCTCTACATGCCTGGTTTTGTACTGGATCCTAAAGCTGTAAGAAAGGTCCTAAATGGGGATGGGCAGGGCAAATGCATACAATTAAATGAAGGCCCATTTTTGTTGTTAAGGCAACAAAATAAAGAAGTTGCACTGATGGCGACTTCAGGACTGGCAAGTATGATGAAGTGATTTCATGCATCTCACTGTGATTGTCTTGAAAGTTTAATTAAGTGTTCCAGTGGAAACTGAAATGTAGCATATATCTGGAACACAGATTTCAGTATCATGAAGTCTGGCACTTCTCAGTCCCTGATCAGATCACACACTGTGCCTTTCCGCATTTCCTGAAATAGAAATTACTGTACTTACCGGATTAGTATTTCAAGTCAAAATATGCTACATTTTATAGTGCCTGATGGAGACAAGACAGACTGTACTTCTGAACTGCTCTTCTTTGGAAGTCACGACTCAAACTTGAGCAAAACCAACAACAGAAGTGATAAATAACCGAAGTCTAAATAATCTAGAATTATTTTGGTTTTACCAGAAAACCAGGGCCTAGCAGCCCTGTCCTGTTCAGTTTTGGTTTACCAGACTAACTGGTAGGCTGGTGTGACTGGTAGAATGACAAAGCACCAAAGGACATGCTGAACTCTCTTCTATTGCACTTTTTACTGACCACCTGCTAGGGCAGCAGGAAGAGTAAAAGTGTTGCAGAAGCAGACGACCAAATCAAGAGTTAAAAAGGTGTCTTCCTTCAAGCCCAAAACAATTCACTGCAGTTCACCCATTGCCTGGCTTAAGGAGGTAATACTGAATGTTATTTCCAAGCACCCAAGTGTCCCTTGAACAAAACCTTATTTCTGTTTTTGTTGTTTCCAGAGATTTACAGTCAACTGATGCTCAGGAATATTCAATGTAATCAGTCACAGAGCTCCCAGAAAACAAATGCTGCACCAGGGAACAAAAGACTACACCAAGTAAAACAGCACCAAAGCAAGCAAATACATCCACAATGACATGCTACCCAGTGAGGCCTGAAATTATACAGTAGCAGCAAATAAGAGCTGAAGAAAGTCTGGCAAACTTGCAACATATTTTGTCAGACTAGTTTTTAAAACCTGTTAGGGAGATTTATATTTCAACTGCAAACAGAGAGATAGATGCTACAGGGAATACAATATACTCTTAATGATCATTATATAAATATATATATAGTGGCTTTATGGAGTACCAAAAAAAAGGTAAAATTAAGATTACAGACCCACAGTTACGCATTTTACATTTATTCTTCAGGTACAAGCATATAGAGTAAACCTTAGGAACTGTAAGAAGAAAGAAATCAGCTAGTTTCTAAGCTGGGTTTCCAGTGGCAGAACATAAACAAATCTTTATTCCCTGTATATTGTTCATTAGCCTGCACGCAGGCATAAACCTGTCTGCCATTGCAAGAGATTAGTGAAATTGTAAGACAGAACCACCAATGGCATTGCAAAGGCACCCACTCATAACTAGAATTTAATCAGTTTCTTTCCCTACTACTAGGATGGCCTTCTACTTTTTTTGACTATACTCTTAACAAGAAGCTGAAGCAGCTTTGGGTTTCTTTGCCTCTGCCCACTAGCTTGTTTCCAAAACTGAAATTACTGAAGGCCTGGAACAAAATACAGGATTCTATTAATATTCTAGGATTAGTCACATCATTGCAGGTTTTATAGCTTATTTGCAGAAACACTTTCACAGCTTTCACTTTCATATGACTCAAATGGACTGGCTGAAGAACTGCAGAATCTAACATTCACAGACTCTAAAGACAGAGATGGATGAGTAACATTAAAAGTGGGTGAAATTATGTTGCCATCTACAGGCCACATACACACAACAGAAAAGGGAACTGTACAAAAAAAAAACAGGAGACAGAGGAAAGACACCTAGAGGTAAGAGGAGAGCAGATGAGGAGCCAAGAATTTACCTCCACAAAGACTTTCAGCTTAGCTCTCTCCCCTAAACATCCAGTCCCTGCCATTAATCCAGCTCAAACCAATGTTGTGAAATGTTACACTGCTGAATTTCCCTAATTTAACACTCTACCACAGACCAAAAACTTCACAAAAGTATCAGGTTGAGTACCTTCCATTTTGTAATTCCTGGCATCCTCTTCAAACCTGGTAACTCAGAAGAGACATCAGCAAGTTCTAAGGCACCTGAAATCTCAAGAATATAAATGTTCTTGAAAACAGAATTTAAGAGTTGTGTTGCTAATCAACTTTTACAAAAATAGTTTTCTTTAAAGTTTTAAGACTGTTTTAAGAATACTACTTTTTAAAACTTTCAAGAAATTAAATGCTATACAACTTCTATCATCAATGGTATCTACATTAACATCTACATTAACAAAGAAGGTGAGAAGAACTGTTAATAATAACTACATAAGCTGAAACCTATAAATTAACCAAAACATAACAGTTTGATATTTTTTGTAGCAGCTGCAGAGTAATATTCTATGACCTGTATCATTAAACATCAGTGTTCTAAGCAATGCAATCACTGAAGTTGCTATTCTCATTTACTTAATATTGGGATTTACTACACTGATTAATTATTTTTCAGGGAACAACTTCTGGTATAACTAAGCCTTCTGAAATGCCTACGATGTTCTGGTTTCAAGGATTTACAATCTCAATATATTCCAATGAGAGAGGAAAGAGAATTTGTTATTTTTTAACTGGAAAGGAAAATTCCAAATTGTTTAACACTTACAGGACAAAAGACTCTGTACCTAAAATATGACAAATTACTATAAGAAACATCAACAGAGTATAGCTTAAGCTACTGAATAAAAGCTTTAAGCTGTCCAAACTTGAGAAAGAATGATATAAAAATTTACTCTTTAAATAGGTGATATCCCTAGAGAAGAATAATTTTTAACATTGCTTTTCTGTGATTCTGAATACTTAAGTTATTTAACAGTCAGGTAGGCTTTTCTGATGTTGTACACAATTTATCAACCTGTTCTACATGACTATAACCATTTACTCTTACAGTGACAGCCTAAGCAAGTCTTTAAAAAAAAAGGTGATATGTGAATTCATAGACAAATTCAAAAATGACATCTCAAATGTGATTACACTTGAAGTTTTGCATCCATTCTTTGAATACTCCCACCTCCCTACAGCATGACTTCAGCTGATGTCTCAAGACTACATCAGACTGATCAGGCACTAAAGAGTCTGTCAGAAGTACTACAGTTTCCAGTAGTTGTTACATGGTACAAAAAGGCCTTGTCCTTACTCCTTCATCCCTAAGGAGAAAGCAATCTCTCATCTGCTTCACAAGCAGCAGGTAACACTGTGCTAGAAAGTACCAATAAACCTTCTGGACTGACCTGAACTAATTCTTGAGGTACAATGCCGCTTGCAGACCACTGCACTACCTCTTTACTACTACCTTCTTTAGCTGCACCTGTGCTCAAGTTCCAAGGATAACATTCACTTGGCTGGGACACATCATAGCCTCCAAGTATGCCTCAAAATAGCTCCACTGTACAGAGACTAGTTCTGAATGTCACAGCCAGTCAAGATCCTTCCTTTAAAGGAATCTGCCCCAGGTGCTGCAATTGCTGGTCTTCACATCCTACTGCTTTTGTGCTCCTATCCAACTAGTTCTTAATGCTTTCCAATCTTGTCATTGCTAAAATAAATGCTGGCTTACTGTGGCCTTCAATAAGCCAAGCATACTATAATTTACTGGAAATGTGTCTATGCCTACCAAAGAAGACTACCTCTAAGTAAAAACACCCTTTCACGAATCACAGAATAAGCTGAGTTGAAGGGATATACAAGGATCACTGTAGTCCAACTCCTGGCCCTGCACAGGACACCTCAGGAGTCACACCCTGTGCCTGAGCGTGTTGTCCAAACACTTCTTGATCTCTGTCAGGCTCGGTGCTACGACCACTTCCCTGGGGAGCCTGTTCCGGTGCCCAACCACCCTCTGCGTGAAGAACATTTTTCTAAGAACCAACCTAAACCTCCCCTGACTCAGCTTCAGGCCATTCCCTCAGGTCCTGTCACTGGTCACCACAGAGAAGAGATCAGTGCCTGCCCCTCCTCCTCCTCATGAGGAAGTTGTAACTGCAATGAGGTCTGTCCTCAGTCTCCTCTTCTCCAGGCTGAACAGAACAAGTGACTTCAGCCACTCCTCATCAGGCTTTTCCTGCAGACCCTTTACCATCTTTGTTGCCCTCCTTTGGATGCTCTCTAATAGTTTAATGTCTTCCTTATATTGCAGTGATTAAAATTGCACACAGGACTTAAGGTGAAGCTGCCCCAGTGCACAGCAGAGTGGGAGCAGAAATTAAACAGTCAATTCCTAATTAACCTGCAAGCACTTTAGCTGCAGTGCTGTTTCTAAGACAATGAAATTTCATGCATAATTTGGGGCCAGAGTAGTTACTGGCACAAAGTAAACATTACACAAAACAGGCTGCCAACTTCCAGAGTAAGTGCAGCTCCAGGAGCAATAGAGCTGCTTCTGCTCTGTAAAAGGCCCAACTTAAAAGCCTGTGGAACTTTTTATGCCAAATCTAGTTACATGTTTCCAAATTTCAGGTTATTGATTCAGAAAAAACAGTACACACCAGCTACTAAATGAGTTACTTAACGAACTACTAAACCCTACTATCACAAAGTGATGCAGTGCAGCTTCCCAGCTCACCTCGATTTCTCCACCTCTTGTAACCTCAGCCCTCATATGCAAGTCAAAAATGCAAAAAACCCCATGAGTTCAAACACCTTAAAATTCCAAGCATCTCAAAGTGTGGGTCAAAGGATGCTAAAGGTATCGGTGACTCCCACCTAATGGTGTACTATTACCTTGCTCTAACTTGCCTAAACTACACACACCGGGCTTTTTACCTCTATAGTGAACAGCAGCAATGTTCCACGCTGAGTTTTCCAAAAGAATTACAAATGTCAGACATGGACCCCAACCAGTGAAAGCAGTTAGTGGGAGCCAGATAACAGAGACTGAATGTCACCAATCTGTAGAAGTGTCTTCTGTATCATTAACACAACTCTTCTGGTTTTGTATTTGCAGCTGATTCACGCCCATTTAAGAAGACTGCTCATAGCGACATTAATGAAATCCTACTGGTACAAAAAAATTTCCGTAGTTTTGCAAACTAGGAGTGTATTACCCACACTAAGCTTATCACTAGTACCATCACACACATATCCCTTTTTAGGCTGCAGAAAAGGAAAAAAAAAGAAAAAAAAGAAAGAGTTCCCCACTCTGTTCATGCTCACTTTCTCACCTTGACTCTTTTCCAGTAGAGATGCGATCACAGCTTCATTTTCAATGGGATTCAAGGAACACGTGGAATACACCATTCTCCCTCCTTCTGCCAGCTGTTCAACACCACGGGTTGCAATTCTCAACTGCAATCTAACAGAACACTCTTGGTCTAGCCAGCTACCATTCAGGAACTCAAAAGAAGCTTTACTGCAGACACACAACTGTCCATGGGCTAAGCCAGCACCTCTACAGCTCTACAGCTGTCAGCAGTACACAAATTACAGTCAGTGTTAAACTAAGTCAGCTTAGTGCTGTCTATACTGCAGACACACTCACAATGACACCTATTAAATTGAAGCAGCAATTAGATCAGGATAACTTTGAACATAACATTCTCTATTTTTTTCTTTCTAGTGCCCCATGAATTTTATTATAAAGTACTCAACACTAGAAAAGTAACACCCCAAAACATGACTCTTCTCAGAAATCCAGTTAAAATGAGGAGTAATCTGACTATTACAACTATTATGGACAATATAGCTTAGCTAGCAGTGTCTTTCTGAGAAAGGTATCACTGAGCTGGACCACAAGCTTAGACCCTACCTGCATACTTCCAAGTAAAATGAAACCTGCAATAATGAATGAGTTGCCAAGAAGTCATAGTCAGCTGAATCACAGTAACCAATGGCACCCTCAGCTTGCTAAAAATACACAGTAAAATATTCTTAAATATTTCATCTGTGTTTCAATCACTACATTTTACCATGTGCCTGCACTACGCTAAGTACTCATTCACCATCAGTTTACATAAATCCATCTCAGGTAACTGGAACCACTTATGAACGACCTCCAGTAGCCTAAAGACTTCAAAATATCACTATTAAATTTTACAACTTACTGTATTTCCTAATAGTATTTTACCTGCCTAAATGCTAAGAATCCCAACCAAATGATTTGTTCCATTTTATTAGCTACCCTGTCTAAATCAATTCAATGAATATTTTGGGGTCAGATATTTGTAACAATACAAGCAATTTAGATTCACATGCTCCCCTCCTCACATCTGAAACCCCACACTTCCTCTCAATAGCACTAAGAACTTGATTTGAGAGAAAAATGACTCTTCTTAGTGTCTACTTTGTCATATATTAATATGTGAATGGATGCAGAGGTTAAAGATATAGAAAAAGGACAGAAAAATGAAAGAAGCGCATATGTGTAATAAGCATTTTTTACCCATGAAGCTGCAAACTGTTTTGTGTTGTCCACTTCTTCCACACATCAATGTTTTTCCTCATGGTTCCATCTCCACTGCAATGGAGGTTGAACAGATATGTTTTATTTGTGTGTAAAACTCATTCCGTATCCAAATCATTTATAGCAGCACAAAACTAACAGTCGTTCTCCCTTATAACTAGTTCTCCTACACTGTTCTGTTTCTTCAATGTCTTTGTATTTCAGTGTCCTGAGTATAAGGTCAAACTTTGAAGCCCTTCAACTGATCAAATTTAAGGACCACTTGGAATGAAAAAATTCACCTTGATTCTGTATTCCCACACTGAAAAGGCATTTGGAAGTTACTACAAATCCTAACTCACTAAGCTACTCAAAAAGCACAAAACATTTAGCACTGCACTTAAAGCACTAAAATACATGCATTCAAATTTACATGCAAAGTACCTGCAGGGGACGTCACATAAAATCCTGTCATAGAAGAGGATCTCTTTCCTTCCATCAACATCTATTTGTAGGTTAGGAATGCTGGAGGCATCATGATTTACCACCATGATGCATGGACTGTTTAATCTCTTAGCCTGATGAACCAGCAAATAGCAGCGCTTGTTGTCAACATCATTGGCAATTACAAAACCCTCTGGGAACATAAAATAGTGGGAAAATGCTTCACTATTCAACAGCTAAATAATTTTACATAGTTTATTACCCGATCTTTGAAAGTTGTGTAAACTTTTCACTAGAGATTTTTACTTAAAAGGTTGCTTATGAATAGAGGGGCCCTTACTGAGCATAAAATAAAGTAAATGTTGAAGGTTAATCGATGTGTCATAGTCTCAAGAGTTTTAGCTCCCATCCAGTGGCAGTAAGACACAGCCAAGGGCCCTCCAACTTTTCCAAGTAAAACCCTTAAACAGAAAAAAACCCCATTGTCACCAAAGACAATCTCTACATTAGCAAATTTTCAGTAGAACGCAGAAAGAATCCACACTCTCTACAACTTTATGGTTTCAATGGGCAGTATTTTCTGTAAGCATCTAACAAAAAATAAAGATTCTGAAGCTTATAAAAACAATAAATACCACAACTGCTTTAAGTTTAAAGCAGCTTCATCCAGTGTTTGCAGGATACCATGAAACCACAGAGGCTCATGGGCCACCATCTACAAAGTAAACCTGATTTATATACAGAAATTAAGCTCTAATCATATGTACTGTAGTCTGAACTGTAAAGATACATTTAATTCATCTCTCTTTTTCAAGCAAAGGAAGCCCATAAAGTTTCAAATCAAAGGTGGGGTACCTTTCATCTCATAACAACCCCTTTGGGAATTCAATATGTAGTTAAATGCAGTTACTCATCTATGACATTAAAAACGATCTACTACAAGAAAAAGCAGAAATTCCAAGTCACAGAAGTTTTTTAGTTTTCCAGACTTACTGGGAAAAGGAACATTCATGTCTGCATGCAACATTTCAATGAGCTGTGCAGTCTTAGATCCAGGTGCAGCACACATATCTAGAATCTACAAACATAAGAAAGTTAAAAAAACATCCTGGCCTGTACTTTTTAAGTACTTGAGAAATTTACTGTTTAAATTAAGTATTTTTGAATATGCAGAATTATGACTGTTCTGAACACCAATTTGAAAAAAACAAAGTACAGTCCTGTTCTTTGTATGCTTTACCTTTGAAGGTCAGAAATATAAAAAGGACTTTGGTTCGTAGGGAACGAAAACATCAGCTGAAATAAAATTTGAAAGAGGAACCTGAATACAGATATGGGGATATGATCTTTTTATCACCTCACAAGCAATTCCAACTGAAGTTAACTGGAACTTTACATGTATGTGCGCACACACGCACACACACACGCGCATACTAAAGGCAAAGTTACACTCAAGAGCAAGTAGCACTTTTCTTTAAATTAGCAGTAAATTATTCAGACAGCTGTTTATATAGATTCTGTAAAAATTAATTGCTCTCTCTCCTTTCACATTTCCCTTTCAAAAAATGAACACAGCATAAATCTCTTTCTACCTTGAAAGAAGCATTTGGGAAGTGTTTCAACTGCCCTGAGTCAGCTAACAGAACAGCAGAGACACCAACACCTAAACTGAAGTGTATTTCTCCCTCCTAGTTTATCACCAACTCAGATTGTGAGTCACTGGTAGAGTCACTTCCACAGCAAACCAACTGACATCTCATGCTGTTCTCTTAAGCACGGAAGCTTAGTGTCCTTCCTCTTGCCTAGTTACAGGTTTTCAGAAACATGTATCTATCTCCTGGACCTCTAGCTCCAGTAAAAATCAGCTGAGATTGGGCAACAGGATAAAGGATGGGAATGATCTGCTCATATCCTCATGCAAGCCCCTGCCATGAACAAGGCTAAACCAGAAGACAGCCCCCAGAGAAACACCAAGAGAGCTCCAGAGAGCATGTGGTAAATGCTGTCATGCACCAGTGCTAACGCATCATGAAATACACCCTGCAAGATCTGCTGTTTAAAGTAAGAGCTGTGATGCTACTGCTTTCTACTTTTGTAGATAATGCAAAAGATGATGAAGAATATACAAGGCTAAGCATGCTCTAAAACTGTCCAGCAAACTGATGGTGAGGGAAAACTACATTGTGAAAAACAGATTAAAAACGAACACAGTTTTGGAAGTTTGACAATCATTAATTTGATCCTTGTGGAAGACTGAATCAGTGTGTTAGACATGACATACAGAACATGCTGGTTAAGCAAAAGTAACCTGCAATTCTGGTCCTAACAAGCAGCTCATAAGCTAAGGCACTAAGGACCGAAAAAGGTTCTAAATGACAAGTCAGGGCATTGTTACATTGTTAAACGTTTGCTGGAGGGAGCATAAATGTTGCAAGGGAGGATAAAGAACCTATTCGTCGTCTAATTCATGAAACCTTAAATGCATTTCTGGAAAATCCTGCAATGCTCACCCAAATCAAACACTGAATGTAAAACCTGTATACTGCTATCTCAGCATATACAATGTAAGGTGTGTGCAAAAACAGCCCCACAATTTGTGTTTTACATTAAGATGAACGTATTCACCACCCGTTCAACTCCACACAAAAATCAAAATACACCTGTGACACATCAGGACTGGGTCTTTCAATTCATTATGACTTAAAAGAGATGAGAAGACCTTGCCTCACATAGAACAGCCACAGCTGTCATACACTGGGTTGGGGTGAAAGTAGGAGAAAACAAGATGAAAAGTTACGTATGCTAAATAACATTAGTACAAAAACCAGTACATACAAACTAGTCTTTTAAACATATGTCAGGAGTTTGAGAAACATAAAATTTTAAGATACAGCATGAAAATTTAAGAAAGAACACAACGCAGCTGCTGGAGATAGCAAGAAAACGAGCTCATTAATTTAACAGATTAAGATAATAAGACTGCCTGACAGATTCAGTCTGGAAACAAGCACAGAGTATGAAAACATCACGAAAGTTAGAACAGAAAGTCTGCTCCCAGATATCCTCATTCCTACAATGTGCCATAAGAAAATACCATGGGCATTCCTTACACGCTTCAGGTAAAGTTAGCACCCCATAGTGTTTAGCCACCACCAACAGCATGTTTCAGCTCACCCAAAATATTTTGTCTAACAGATTTATAGAGTAGAACTTTTCAGCTTCTTCAAAAGGCACAGAGGAGTGAAATCTACATGGCAGAGAATATTATCACTTGCATATTGAAAATCTGTTCTCAGTGTGATGGAGAGAGGAAGCTAGAAACAATCATCTTACTTTAAAAGCAGGTTGAAACAAGAATACATAACTCAGATGCAGCTAAACACATCTGCACTTCGAAAATAAGACTATGTGACTGCTTGAAACCTAAGTGTTTTTGCAGGGTGTTAAATACAGCTGAAAAAGCAGATGTTCCTCTGATAGAGTGTTTGTGATCTGAACATTAGTTGAGTGTTGCTGTTGATGTGCAGAAAGCATAAAACATACCAACATGAAACAGAACCGTGTATCAGCCTTGACACTGTTCTGTAGTTTAATTAAGCTCATTTCAGTGAACAAACTTTAGTACACATCATATTCTAGACTTACCTTATGATGAGGGCTAACATCAAGCAGCAGAGGTGGGATCATACTAACAGCCTCCTGACGACTGATATTTCCCTTGAAAGGAAAAAAGAAATTAAATTTGTTTTTATTCCATGAAAGAATGCATTTCTTTTGCAATAAAACTTCTAAACCGCTACGTGGTAAAATTACAAAGCAGTCAGAAAGACACTGTTATAAACTTAGGATTAAATTTTGTTGGAGTTTAACAAAAAAAATCACAGTATTTCACCCAACTGTAATTTCTAATAATTGCGTGTTTACTCCAATTGTATTAATTCTATAATTTCTGCTCATAAGAGACAAGAAACTGGCCCAAATCAAGTGACAAACATCCATCACTGAAGTGTTGTCACGCACATGCAAGCACGTTTTACCAGATTTAAACATTTGGTTTCTAACAGCAACTGATTATTTTACAAGGACTCATTTTAGCATCCCCAAACAACAACAAAAAAACGCTTTTTTTTTTTGTTTAGGAAAAATATTTGTAGCTGCAGTTATGCGCCAGAATCATGGGATGCATCACTGCCAGCTGCAACACAAAATCCAGATTCTTCTGAGCTACTCATCTTCAGGGAGAAAAGGTAGAGTCTCCATCTTTCATAATGTATTCCAATAAAGCATTGTTCAGGATATGCCAGAAAAAAATCAAGATCTATCCAAAACTTACACATTCTGTCTCGCTAACCAGAAACTGATGAAACTTTTCCAGTTGTGGGGACTTGCGTAAGATTTTTCTACTCAAGTTAGTGTGCCAGGCTAACTCTTCAGGATACCTGGGGGGAAAGAGATGGTAAAAAGGCAGAGGCAGAAAAAAGACCGATGAGCCAGGCTGGATGCCAGGAACATGGACAATGCCTTATCTTGCCTCCAGATCACTCACCAGCTCAGCGACTGCGGCATCTCGACTTTTTGGCCATCCACCTCCAGGCCCTGCAGCTCTCGGAAGTACTTTTCCTTCAAGCAGTGGAGAATCTCTTTGGCGTGGCTACATGCGAGAGACGCCCGGAGGGACACCGCATGGAGAATCACAGAATCACAGGAGGGTTTGTGTTGGAAGGGGCCCTAAAGATGGCGCAGTTCCACCCCCTGCCGTGGGCAGGCCACCTCCCCCTGTGCCAGGGGCTCTGGCAGGCGCTGTCGGGAGCGCGGCCCCGCGGCAGCCCCCAGCCCGTACCTGCGGTAGCCGGTGATGCGCAGCGTGGCGGGCAGCGGCTCCCGCAGCGCCGCCATGAACGCGTCCCACTCTCCGGCGGGCACGATGCCCAGCTCCCGGTAGTACTGCTCGAACAGCTCGTTCTCCTTCACGATCTCGGGGTAGCCGCCGGCCCAGCCCTGAAGAAAAGCGCCGCCACCGTCAGCCCTGAGGCCCCGGCTCCTCCCGCCCCGCTTCACCTCACCCGGCCCGGCTCTCACCGCCTGGTCCCCGCCGCCGCCGCCGCCACCTCGCTCCTGATGCTGCTGCTGCTGCCGCCGGCGGTCCCGCGCCCTGCGGCCCATGGCAGCCAGGCGGCGGCCGAGCCGCGCCACCAGCNTGGCGGCGACGGTGGTGTGTGCGCGCTGTGGCGCCGGGCCGAGGGCCTCGAGGAGCGGCGGCTGCTGGAGCTCTTCTCCTATGGGCTGATGGCGCTGGGCGCCGGCTCCGCCCTGCTGCTCTGCTTCATCCCCATGCCCTACGGCCGGTACTCCTCGCGGCGCTTCGGCTGG
>VYXC01008166.1:348553-507459 GCA_013397175.1 Platysteira castanea
GGGCTCGCCGCCTGCGGCGAGGCGGTCGCGGCCGCCCGGCCGAACCGCGTCCTGCTGGGCTGCTTCCTCCTGCACTACACGCACAGGTGCGGGGTCGGGCGAGCGGCGCTGCCTGCGGGCACCGGCGGGACTGGGGCGGATGGCGGGGGCTGCCTGCGATGCTGGGGGCAGGAGAAGGGATCAGTCTTCATAGAGATGCCTGGTTGCTGCTTCCCGACCGAAGGGGTTGAGGTGCTCTTAATTAGCGTTTGTTACTTAATGTAATAGTCACCGACGTCTCTTCTGTGTTGTTACTGGAGCCGGGTAAGTAGGCGCGGTGATGCGGTGCTGGCTACCTTGTGCGCACTGTGCTCTGGCGTAGAAGCGGAGCGCTTGGCGCTCCCTCAGCGTGCCGCTCCATCCCTGTACTGCTGCTGTGCACAGGTGACTCCCGCCTCAGCAATGGATTGACCAGGCTGTCTTAAGGTCACAGTGTTACAACAAGGAAAGTTCAGCACCGCGTACGGATATAATCTTGATATTATGAAACAATAGCTATTTTCCATTTATATTGTTCAACATTATCTTTCACTGTTGGCGTACAGATGCAAGACTCATAAGCTGAGAGCAAAACCAATCTGTTTATTGCAGAGTTAAACAGTACTTACACACTTAGTGTGAGAATCTCTGTTCAGTCCTTCTCACACAACCCAGCTGCAGGCCTGTAATAAATGCATCGGCCTGACAGTTTGTTAGTTTCCCCAAGGTTTGCAGGCTTCGAAGAAAACAGGATGCCTTTCCTATTTTCAGATAGTGTGCAATTTACTTTCTTCCATGCTTCCCAGGAATCTTCTGCAGCGTCAGGCTTGTTTCTTTCTCACGTTTCAACATAGTGTTCATTGCAGGAGTTGGACTGGATGACCCTTGCGTGTTTTCTCCAGCTCAGCACATTTGATGATTCATTAAAATACAGGCAAACCTGAGGCTGAGTGCCCTATGTTGCCAGGTAGTTAACAGTATTCAGGCATTTTGTAAGAATACCTGGAGAAGGCAGCTTAGCTGGAGCCCAGGTGCGATCTTACTGTTCCCTTCAATTTATGGGCAGTAGCTACTGGTCATACTCCACAAGTAAATTTGCCACCAAGACATGAGTGATAGATTTGTCGGGTTTATTTTAAGCCACTTGTGTGGCTGATATGTTGTTATTTTCTGGTGGTTTTTGAGAAAAGCTCTTGCTTTTGACCAAGTATACTCCACAGCCTTGTGGTGGGGAGGTATATGCCACGTGGCTGGCCTGGAGGCTGCCTTTGAAAACCTCGAGCTGTGTCTTTGCTACCCCTTTTTCTATTCTTAAGCGTAAAGATATTAGCTTTGACATGGGATCTTAACTCATCCTTGATGTCTGGGAATACCTAGGAATGCAAGGCAACGGTTTGTGCAGAAAACTGAGCTGTGCTGCAGTTTCTTTTTTTCCAGTCGCTTGTTGCTATTGCCAAACCTGAGGGACTCTTCTGCAGGTGAACGTAGACTGCAAGAGACCTCTGTTATCTAGTTCTGTTATAGCATAGCGGGCTCTAAATAATCCTGTAATGAATTTGTTACTCTTTCTTGAAAGCTGTTAGAGTTGTGATTCCTTTGGAAAGATTATTTTGAGGCAGTCATCCCTGGGTAGATGGAGAACACGTGAAGAATGCTCAGGCTTCAGTGATCCCGCTTCTGTGTCATTATAGATCATAATTAAATCAATAGAATGTTGGGAGTTGGCTAGTTCCACAAGAGCACAAGAATATTCACCTGCTTTTCTTGTTTGAAGCTAGTTTGTTTACTTGCATAATCCCCCAGGAAAAGCAATCAAGATTCCTTTCCCAAATGGGATGGCAATTGTGGGTTTGTCACGTCTTTAGAGGTGTCATAGAGTAGACCAAAATTGTCGAGGTGAAGCAATTAATATTTTGACTTACAATTAATGTTTTGACTTACGGGGTAGGGAGGAAACTGAACTCAATTAGGTTAATTTCAAGGGGATTCACTTTCCCCCTGGAAGTGCTGGGGGAATTTGGTGGAGGGATCTTGAGACCTAGCTCATTCCAGAAAGCTTGATGATACAACTGAGGATTTAGGAACAAAGGAGGACAAAAATAAGCTGTGCTTATTATCAGTTACCTTTACTCTTCCCACCAAAGTAATTACTTTGGATACAACGTTCAAAATTTGTGCCATACGGGGAGAGAGGACTGATCTTGTAATTCCAATTAGGCAAAAAAAGAGAATGTTTTAGGTGTTCAAGCATGTGCAGCTATCCTTTCAAACAGGCACCAAGGACTGATGCTGCGAATTTGAAAAGTAGAGTAGGGTGGACAGTGTTTGGACTTCAAAACTATCCTTTTTTGTGGTTAATACAATAAATCTTCTTTTCTTTGTTTGCTGTAGGGCACTCATCTTTCCCCTTCTGATCCGTGAAGGAAAACCAACACCGTTTTTCACTTTCGTGTTAGCGCTTCTGTTCTGTGTTTTCAATGGATACTTGCAGGGCCGAAGCTTAACCACCTATGCAACTTACCCTCCAGGCTGGTTGGGCGATTCACGCTTCATTACAGGTGAGTTAAATCATGGTATGAGAGCATCAGGTGTAATTTTCCTCTGTCTTCATAGCTCTTAATTTTTTACTGTGATTTTATAGTATCTTCAATACCATTTTATAGGTCTTCTCACAGTTTTTTTTATTGGTGTAGCTGGAGGCCTTTTAACCTTTTTTACTTTAGAGCTGTGAACTGACACTTCTTTCTGCAGTGCTAGATGAGCTGATCGTCATCTTTACTCTTTAACACCCAAGTAAATCCGGGTCATGTATTCTTTTTGATGTAGAAACTTGAAGCCCCACATGGAACCAGCAGCATGCAGGTTTAGAAGAAGCAAAGATTTTCCGTGTAACGTGTAGATTAAACTAAAGTAAACAAGCTCATGGAGTAAAAAAAACTAGCAAGGGTAGCTGCTGACCGACATACCATGGCAAATGCTACAAGTCCTTGGTGTCAGGATCTGCACACTGGATACACACACAGGCACCAACACATCTGCCCTTTTAACTGTGGGGTGGCTTTGTCAAATGACAAAACTGGCCCCACAAGGAAGGGGTGGAGGGGCTGATCATTCACTCCCAATTGGGAAGTGAGGTTACATTTATACTTGAAGCCATGGATATGATTAAAAGGCTAAGATATTTAATGACAAAGTATTTTATTTACCATATTTTTTTGTAACCTAGACATCTACTTTTGCCTACTGTCAAAATGATAGTATTGTTTCCTAATGAAATCTTTACAGAAAGATCAAATTTACTGAAGATAAACCACAATATTTTGCCTCATCAGTCGAAGGCAGAGTACTGGACTGTGTAGATCGTTGATCTGAGTCAGTACCCTTCTCTTTGTTATTCTGTAGCCAGAGCAAGTTAGTGTTTCTCCTGGATTTCTCAAGCCTTTTACAACAAGAAAAAGAATTTTTGTCTTTATTACAGTGTTATTGTGAATGACAATAGAGGACAGCTGTGCTGAATGCTGTAGTGAATATAAAGGTGAAGAAATTTACATCTAAGTAGATTCTCTTGCCAGGATTAGGAGACAGTTCTGCTTGTGCGCTAAAAATAGAGAAATTGAGATACAAGGGAATGACTTCAGGGGGCACTAGAATATATTTGAAATTTTCTTGGTACTTTCAAATTTCCACTCTCCTTAAATCAGAATCCAGGAAAAAAAAAAGTTTACAAGATTTGTTGATCAAAACTGTTGAAGACTCTGAAGCCAGGCAGACTTTGTTTTGTGTCCTAGTTCAGTACCTTAGTCAAAAGATATCTCAATACAGTGCTGTGAACAAATCACGATTAAGGAGCCATAAATCAGTTCCTCCGTACTCAAAGATCTTAAAAAAAAATGCAGGTTAATAAGACTTGTTGCTCAAGTTTCCTTGAGTTCTTTTGGGTGGATTTTTTTTTTTTTTAAGTTTCAAGTATTTCTGGAAGATGCAAATATATAAATGACAATAGTTAGGTTCATGTGCCTTCAGTTATGAATACTTCTGTGTATGCATTAGTTTGGTTTGTATTTGTGTTTTTTGTTGTGGTTTTGTTTGTTTACTTCTTTTTTTTTCAAATAATACCAGTTTGAAATATATGCTTATGTATATTTCTAGTACTGCTAAACATAAGTGAAGTGTTGCTTTGGTAACTTTTGTAAGTCAATATAGTGCTTTAAAAAGTTATCTTGAAAACTAAGAAATTGAAGAATCCTGGTATACATATCAACCACTTTAATAGTGTGACCATTACTGATTTTTTGAGACTGTAATTACAACAGATCTTGAGATAATATTTGGCATGCCCATTAACAGCTGAACTGAAGACTTTTAAAATTATTATTATTCCTGTAATTAGAATGTCTTTTGGAATTTTCTTGTTTTGTACTGCATATCAACATAATTGGATCTTAGCAATTTATAATTGCTATTTGGTATTTGTCCCAGCTGGGCATCTCCAAATACCTGCAGATTATGCTTGTGGCTTTGGTCAAAGCAAATGCCAAAGTGAAGTATTGTACACTAGGTACTCCCTGAACAACTGGACTATTATGTTCTAGTACTTCAAAAATATCTGACAGTGTCTTTAAGCTTCTGTTTAAAATTACTAAAAAAATTACTAGAATATTAGAAAATAACAATAGCAAGAAAGCATATTTGGTGGTAGTTAATAAGATGTTTCTTAAGCTATATGAAGTTACATGTGGAAGATAAATGTGAGAGTGTCTACAAGCAGCAGCCAACCAAGGTTCAATAGCTGCAAGTTGAAATGAGATAAATTTCCAGTGAAGACAGAAATTTGGAGAAGGCAGTCTGATTAACTATCATGGTGAGAGGCTGCAAACAACTGATGTGTTCTCTGACTGTGGAACCTTATTATATAGTTTGTCTGTTTTGGGGAGCACAATAACTTATATCTGCACCAGCAAGTGATTTGGAGCAGAAATATGGTTTTGATGTGATTTCCTCATGGTTTCTTTGGACTGTGTGTTGGTTTAGTTCAGAGCAGTGACCATATCTGTTTTCAGAGGAAATGGGAATGTTCTGCTCCAAATGCAGAAACCATGAGCTTGCAAATCAAGAACAACTTCATAATCTTTCAGCATGAACATGTATGCCAATAAAGAGCTTGTGAATTTACCAAGAGAGCCGGTCATACCCTGAAGTGGTGCCTGCTACAAACAGGGACACCAACACCTCTGTGCTTCACCCATATGTCTTTTCCTAATCTATCTGCACTTTCAGTTGGAAACTCCTTTCTTCCTTTGTTTGTTTTAGCTTCTTCGAACCCTTTGCCATATTTTATGTGTCTTTTCTTACTCCGGTAAGTTCCTACTCAACTGCTTCCTTCAAATGTTGATGGCTAATTCTTTCATGCATCAAAACACTTTTTTTAGTAGCAACTCTGCAAAGCAGAGCAGCACCTGTAGCTCTCAAGGTGCAGGTGATGGAACATCAGCACCTCATCTGTTGCATGAAGCTTTTTTCTGACAATCAGGCAGTTAAGCACACGTGCCACCTCTGCTCTCTTCACACATCAGACCTGAAGAGTGCATATGCATTGTCCATATCTGGGTGTAATCTGGTAGGCGGTGGTGAGTGCTGCAGCCTTCCAGAAGGGTCCCCAGCCAGGAGAAGCCACTTCAGCATGGAGGGCCAGATGAAGGCACAGCCACACACTCTCCCAATGGAGCGGGACACACACACACACACACAAAGAATAGGCAACAGAGGAGGCGGGAAGAGCTCTTCGTATGGGTTCCAGCAACAAGGTTTATTGAGGAGGATCCAGGGACGAAGAGCAAGATAGAGGGCAGGGTATGGGTTTATATATGGGGAAGAAGGGGCGGGCAGAGCACCACAGCCAGTAGGTTGAGGGCCAGGGGACAGAGTAAAGGTAGGGAGGCCAATGGGAGTGCAGAAAAGGGGCAAGAGCCAATGAGAAGTATAATCAAAAAGAAATTTCTAGAGGTGATACAAACATGGAATAAAGGGGTGGAGAACACTGAACCAATCTCAAACACAGAAGATCCATAGATTATAATACTCAAGGCAAGGTTTCCTGGGAGTTCACCCTATCTTGGTGGGATGTTTCTGGCTGGGGGCCATCCCACCAATGAACCCTCTTCGTTGTGGGTCTTGATGGCCCATTCTCAGCATCCTCATGGGATACAACAGACAAGGGATACAGGTTACCAGTGTCTCTCCTAATATTGATAGGCATCTAGATGCTCCAGATGATTGTGTCTTGTTGGAAAGACTAATCACAGAATTTGAGATGAGGCACTGGTTAACCTCAAAACAGATTTTATCTGTTCCTTATCAGCAGGGATTGCTGCCTTCAAGGGAAGATAACATAGGTAACATGTTGCCAAGGGGTCAAAATAAAGAATTTCAATTATAAATTCCTTTTGATTTATCCCATCCTCATGGCAACATAAAGATGCAGAATGTGACAACAATCTCAGTTTCTGTGAAAGGCTGTAATAAATGGCTAAACCATTTTACTGAATGGCACAAGTAAATGGTACCTTAATTCACAGTTGTATTCCTTTTATTGCACATAAATCTGTTGGGGAAATTCTGATATGCTATCAGTAAAAAAGTAAAAGGAGAGTGGGTCTAAGATGTGTCCCTCTGGGAAGATTAAAAGTGGCGCTTTTTTTCCAGCGTTTAAAATTTTAGCATATTTATTTTTCTGTGTGGAAGTTAGGGAAACATACACATTACATCTGCATATATGCACACGCATACATTTATATAAGTCTAGCAACATAAGAATAAACTTCATTTTTACAGTGCTCTTTCCTCTCTAGGAAGCTGTTGATACCATGAGCTCTGCTAACTGAAGAGCACAGCATGGGACTGGAACTGTGCAGGATGTCACCAGAACTCTCTATGTTGCTTACATTCCTACTGCTTTGAGACAATATGCCTAATGTAATATCTGACTGTAGTTTGTTTTCTAAACAAACACAGTGCACTTAATACAGTATTTTCAATATTTCTCTTCAGGTTTTTTAGGGTGGTTGATCGGCATGGCCGTCAATATTCATTCTGATCATATTCTCAGGAGTCTGAGAAAACCGGGGGAAACCGGTTACAAGATACCAAGAGGTAAGTAAAAATGGTACAGAAATTAATACAACAAAAAGAAGTACCTCTCATATAGGAAGAGGTGGAGAGAGCTTGGACTGTTTAGACTGGAGAAGACTCAGGGGACCTTACTAAAGTTTATATATACATGATGGCTGACAACAAAGAAGAGAGAACCAGGCTCTCCTTAGTGGTGCCTAGTGACAGAACCAGGGGCAGTGGACACAAAAGTCAAGCACAGAAAATGATACCTGAACTTTTTTTTTTTTTTTTTTTGCTGTGAGGGTGGTCAAACACACAGGTGTGGGACATGTTGCTCAGAGAGATTGTAAGGAGACTCAAAACAAGACTGGGCATAGTCCTGGGCAACTTGTTCTGGCTGATCCTGCATCAACAGTGGGGGTTGGACAAGATTATCTCAAGAGATCCCTTCCAACCTAAAATTATTCTATGTGAAAATGAATCTAAAGCTTGGTGTATTTTAGAGGAGATAGTAATTTATGATCTAAGAGGCAACTGGAAATAGCATTTTGTTGTCTACCTCAGGAAGTGATTTCATAGTTTGGGAAACATTTTTTTCTTCTTTAGCCACGTATTGTAAGGAATCTGTTTCATGATATCATTTGGCTTGTGCAAATCTTTAGGTCTCTTGACCAGCATTGGCTATATTTTTCAAAAGGGGTAAAAATGTAACAGCATTGCCCAGCTTTCTGGAGAATCAGCAGGTAGGTGGAGAAGAAAGACCTGAATTATCAACACTGTGGGTGCAGGAGGGGATTGCAGAAAGTACTCAGCATGTAACACATCTCATGTCCCATATATGAAGAGGGAGGTACCTAAAGTAATTGGAGAGCAGCAACAATTGTGAAAAGGGAGACACGGGGAAAAGAGGACAGAAATCCAAATTAATTTGGCATTACAAATTCTGGCCTTCATGGGAAAATGGAGAGTATGAAAGACTTTCTAATGGAGCCTGTTGAAGTGTTAAGGTTTATTGACACTTTTGGAAACAGGCACTCTTCCAGGTACATTACACTCAGTGAGAGCAGAAAGATAATACTACCTCTGAATTCTGCTCTCTTGCTACATTTTTTCTCTTAGTTCTTGCTTTTTCTTGGTTGTTAAATTTTTAAAAAATACTCTAAGAACTAAGATATATAAGATAGACTGTTAGTTTTCACCAAGAAGGTTAACTTATAATTTTAATAGATGTAGTACATTGAAGCGCTCATGTGAAAAATGAATATGAAATACTGTACTGTGTTCAGTGTACAAAAAAGTTCTGAAGGAAATATGTTATTTGCTGCAAGAGCAAGAGGAGCTGGTCTTCTTGATGTTGCTTATCCAGTTGGAGTGCTAGAATTTCACTTTGCTTTTGTCACAAAGGTAGTGTAATTAGAGCAAGGTCAAAACGTGTCCTTTATTACAGCTGCCAAATACTTGTTTGTTTAGTCCCACTGGTAAAGCACATACTGAGATGTTATCAATTTGTACACTGACTTTGGAATTAGGGTGAAATTCTTGATTTATAAAATTCCCAGCAGGTGAGTACCAATTGTTTATGCACAATTGTCTATACAACAGATTTAACACAGACTGCCAAATTTTCACTGAGTGTAAGGGTTGAAACAGCAGATCTGATAAGGAATGGGAAGAAAGGAGCAACAGCTTTGTAAGCTAGAGAATAAATTTGGAACTTCACTTTACTTACTTTACTACAACAATAATATTGTTCATAATTAACTTAATTTCTAAAGTACTTAAAAAAATGAAAAATTGTAGGCTAACTAACCCTGTATTTTCTGGGACTCAAGGCGAGTATGTCTTACATTTTTACATATTTTAAGAAAGGTTTGGTATATGATCAAAGAACATATCATTGTTAAGTAATTATCTGCAAAGGCATGTACTTGCTTCTGATGCTAGTAAATCATCTTTTCTTTCATTATTTAAAGAGGAAAAAGGAAGCTACAAACGGTCTGTCTTAGAATGAGGTCTGAAATGACCCTTCACAGTATACCTTGAACTGAAAAACTCTGCCTCCACTGCCTTTAAGTATTAAATAGAGACATTGGTGATATACCTCCTATTTGATGTACAGAAAAGAACACTGGATAATTTGATTAAGGTATTTTCAAGTAACTCTGTCCTGCTTTCAGGAGGAATGTTTGAGTATGTCAGTGGAGCCAACTTTTTTGGAGAGATCCTGGAGTGGTTTGGGTTTGCCCTTGCCTGCTGCACCATTGAAAGCTTTGCATTTGCGTTGTGTACTCTCTTCATCCTGGGTTCAAGGGCAAGACAACACCACAAGTAAGTGTTCGTGCCTTGTCATTTCTGTTGTCTCCATGCCACACTGCATTTCCATTTCACAAATTATGCCTCATCCTAGAGGGATGTTGCAGAGCAAGTCTTGTGAAAGACACTGCTGCTGTAGGGCAGAATATGATATAGAATACCCTGAGAAGATTAAGCACTGTAGAATTTCAGCAGAATAGTACAGAGCATTAAGAGTACACAGTACAATGAGGTAGTCCAAATAATGTTTAAATGGAGATGGTTCATCCTGGGTCTGTAAAGATTACAGACAAGTTTGGCAATGTTGTCTTAATTAATCAAATACTATACTTTCCCTTCTCAAGCTTGTTCCTGTAACATTAAAATTTGGAAAATCACTCAGGCTGTCTTTAACAGGCACGCTTTATAGTCATATCTGTATCTTATTGTCTATAATCAAGTGTATGGACAATATGAAAACAATTCTGGTAGATGATGTTTAATAAAGTCTCTGCTTTAAACATTCTGACTGCTTATGTACTGTATTTATAATGTGTCTTTCCTGCTAACAAGAAGGACCATAGTTTGGGGAGACTGATTTCCTGAAAGGATTCCCATTAAGGAATAGCATGGTTAAAAGAATTTGAACACATTAATTTTATTTTGGTTATTTTCAGTTTCCTGCTTTGGTTCTCATGTTGAAGCTTAGTGGCATAAGAGGAAATAAACATGAATTTAAGGAGGAGATGGATTGAAAAAAAATTACTGACTATCTGTGGGGGCAGCCATGTCTATGTCTACTGGAGGCCTGAAAACCTCCAGAAACAGAGGTTTTCCTGTCCCTTGTTTGTAGGATGTTCTGGGACTGTATTACCCTCCCAGTGAACAAGTTTCTTCCACTATCCAACATCCTTCCAAACCTGTTGCTATGACCATCTCTTCCAGTTTTATCACCTGCTATTAGTGAGCAGAGTTGCAGAGTATCTTGAGCTGGGAGGAGCACTTGAAGGTTGTCCAGTCAACTGGTGTGGCTGCTCCAGCTGAGGCAAACCACAAGGCTGTGCCCCATTGCCCAGGGCTCATCCAGCTGAGTTCTGAGTGTCTCCTCCTTGCCAGATGAAGCAGTGACAGGTTCTCCTGCCTCTCCTTGTACATTGCGTTCTTCAGGCTCAAATTCCATGGCTAGTTTCCATCGATCTTAAGCCTTGATGGCACTCTTTCAGAGCATCAGGAAAAGCTAAATATTATTAAAGGATGTTATTTACACTGAAGGAAAAATGCATAAAAATGGAAGAGAGGTACAGGAAAAAAACCCTAAGCAACTAAAAATAGCAAATCCATGTAAGTGAAGAAACATGTTAGTGTAGTTTGTTTAGTTTACAAAACTTAGAATAAATAACTGAAATGGGTAAATTGAGTTATAATAGTATTCCCTAGAGGCAGGTTATCGTGCATTGCATGTTTTGTTCTGTTTATTCCAGCTTGATCTTGCAGTTAGGTATTGGTATTATGAATATCTGCACCTTTGAGGAGCACAGGTGAACTTTAATTCTTTTATTTCAGAGAAGCACAAGAATAAATATTCAAAAATTGGACTAAAAGTGCTTGTTGTGGAAGGTGAAAACAATATCTGATAGTGCTCTGCATTTTTTTTTTTTTAAATTGTCTGGATTTGAAAATAGTGATGGTCTCTGAGGGATGTTAGCAGTGAGGCTAGTGCAAGGTTTGCCACGTTCACTTTGATTATCCAAATTCTAACTTGAAGATATTTCTATGCAGAATGGGATTCTCATTCCAGTGTGTGAAGTATTCCTTGCTTTCATGTGAAGTCATTATGCAATGACATGTTTTTGTTTTAATTTTTTCTCCCTCTAATTCTAAAATGTCAAAATACTCAAGATGTGTAGCAACATACGTTTTGAAAGAATGGGTTATTCCTTCCCTGACTGATCTCACCACATCTGTTGGTTTGAGTTCCCATTGCTGGCAGCTGCATTGTGGTTTTGTTGTATTTGGTGATTAGATGCCATTAGGGTGAGTGCAGTAAATGCCACTTTTTAATTCAGAGTAGGTTCTAAAGGCATTTGTTTTGTTTGTAGACAAAAACATGTATGGATTAAATTGAACACATTGTACAATTACTTAATTTCCTCAACAGCATTTTGAAGACTCAATATCAGATTTCTTTCTTTGTTTTTCAGATGGTACCTTGAGAAATTTGAAGACTATCCAAAGGACAGAAAAATTGTCATCCCATTTTTGTACTGAGCTGTGCTTTCCATCAGTGCTGCTATTACTGCTTTTTCCTCTTCATAGTAGTAACCCAGAATCTGACGGACAGGGTGAATAGGAATAGAAATGCTTTTCCAGCAGTGAAGCACCTTCATAAATGCATTAGGCAATGAGTCTGAAATGGCATCATGGGAAGTACTGTGCACGACTTCTGATGCTTCTTTTTCTGCCTGCGAGGGCTTCTGCTGCTTCCACTCAGTGTAGCCATGCTGTCCTGAGGATCGTGCTGTGAGCTCCGCCACCCTCACTGCAGTCTGGATCGTGTGTTCTGCCTACACACATGAAGAGGGTTGATTTTAATTTTTTTCCTTGCCTTACTAATCCTTTCAGTTCCCCCTACCTGCATCTCCAGAAGAGCTGGTGATGCCTACCAAGGAATTAGAAGAATATAGTTGCTTTTAAATGAGAGGCAGTGTTTTTCCTACTCTTTGCACCCTTACAAATATAGGGACACTGTATAAACAATATTTAATGATATTTACATAAAAGTTGTACTGCTAATAGATTATTATTGTCATCTACCTCTTAAAATTGATAGCTATCTCAATATGCAATATGTGTCTTCTCACTGTAAGCTGGTTTTGGAGGTCTTTACTTAGGATACTTAGGCCAATCTAGCATTGTTAACAATTGTGTAACATTTTCTAACTTACTTTTTAAAAAAGCCTTGAGATTTAAAAAGCAAAATTCTTACTATGCTGTTTTAAAAAAAATCAAGTGTCTTCCTTCTTCTGTTGCTAACATTCCAGATGATTTTTTATTCTAAACTTCTGGAGCCTTGTGTCAGTTCTCATACCCCAACCTTTTACTCAAGAAGGACTCCAGAATGGTTTCAAGAACATGATGGGATCCCAAGCATACAGATTTTCAAGTTATCTGTGTCTTTTGCATGATTGTAATAATAAAGAATCTTTCAGAATTGCTGACATGAAAAAAACCCAAAACAACTAAAGGGAAAACTTTAAAAAAAAAAAAAATTCCAACAAAACCCCCAAGTGAACAACCAAATTCTAATTTAAAAAATTAAAAAACAAACAAATGAACAACAACTCAAACACTTTCCACAAAACCCCAAAACTCTGCTGCTACTATAATTTGAAAATAAATGGAATTCAAACTTTTGCCAAGTGTTGTCTGCTCTGTTTGCACTTTTATGTTGGTTTATGTTCATCAAAAGAAATCGGTACTATAATTTTGCCAGATGCTAAGTTTTCCAGTAGGGTATTGCAGTAAGATTTGTTTTGATGAGCAGTCATGATGCTTGCTGGAGAGTGAGGATGGTGAAGAGTTTGATTTACTGCTCAATGTTAAAATGGAGTTATTAGACAATAAAAGTTCAATAGGATCACTTAAATAGTATTCTGAAGATAATTTTAGAATCTTAGTCTTAAATATCAGGATATTTCTAAATCCTGTCATCTCTGCAGCATTTTAAAAAATCTTATCTAAATCATCCACCTCTCATAGTCTCTTAGTGGAAAAAAATACAGGATTCAAAAACCACTACCTACTCAATGTGTTTAAACACTTACATAGTTTATGGTGAATTAATATCTTTATTGGGTTTGTGTGGCCAGATTTTGGTAGTGAGAGGCTACAGTGGTGGCTTCTGTAAGAAGCTGCCAGAAGAAGCTGGCAGAGCCACTGGCAGCTCATCCCAGGGTGAACCTGCTCCTGCTGCCCAAGGCTGAGCTCATCCGGAATGACAGTCATATCTTTGTGATAACATATTTGAGGAAGAGAAAAAACCATGTTCTTGAGCAGAGCAACATCTATGCAGACACCAAGTCGGAGGAGGTGCTCCAGGTGCTGGAGATGAGATTTCCCTGCTGGTGCTGTGCCCCTGTAGCCCATGGAGGAGCATGGGGCTGCAAAGATCCACCCACAGCCTGTGGGGGATCCCCATGCCTGAGAGGAGGCTGTGAACCCAGAGGAAGCCTGTGCTGGAGCAGGGTTGTGGCAGGGACCTGTGGAGAGAGGAGCCCATGCTCAGGCTGGTTTTGTGATGAGACTTGTGACCCTGTAGGGGACCCACAGTGGAGCAGGCTGTGCCTGAAGGGCTGCACCCTGTGGAAGACCAATCCACATTGGAGCCGTTCATGAAGAGCTGTTGCTCATGGGATGGACTGACGTTGGAGAAGTTCATGGAGAACTGTTTCCCATGGGAGGGACCCCATGTGGGAGCAGGGGAAGGCCTCCTCTCCTTGAACAGCAGGAGAAACCACATGTGATGAACTGACCATAAGCCCCATTCCCTGTCTCCCTGGGCCTCCCTGGGGGAGGAGGTAGAACTTGGGAAGAAGGAAAGGTAGAGGGAAAGTGTTTTTAAGATGTATTTTACTTTTCATTATCCTGCTCTGATTTTGTTAATAATAAATTCAGTTAATATCCTCCATTTCAGTCTGTTTTGTCTGTGGTGGTATTCAATGAGTGATCTCTCCTAGTTCTTATCTCAACCCAGGAACCTTTTGCTATATTTTCTTCCCCCTGTCCAGTTGCGGAGGGGAGTTACAGAGTGGCTTTGGAGGACACCTAGCATATGGCCAGGGTCAAGCCACCAAAATACCTCATATCCTCAGGGATATTTGTTTAAATATCACTAATGGGACAGCCTACCAGTAAAAAACATCTTTCTGCAGCACTATAGATTCTAGCACTTTTTCTTTATTTTTTTTGCCTTTTTTGAAAAGGCAAATGTTCTTTTAATAATAAACAGTGAAAGAAAGGTAAGTGTTCACCACCTCTCTGTATATTCAAGAGCTGTAGCTCTCTAGTCAGTAGTCTTTTATAACAGTTTCCAGCAAATTTGTTCAGATGCCTCGATTTTGCTTTGCTACTATGCTAATAAATATTTATCTTGCCTAAAAGTTCAGTTGGTTTTCCCACATAATGTTAATTTATGGTTTGCCTACAGTGGGATGGGATCTGAAATGTGATGGTCTGACAGCTTATTCTTGTGTTCTCTCTCTTGTTACAGAAAAGGAAGAACTAAGATCTGTGGGCTGTGAATGTCAGCATATTTAGAAATTTTAGTCAATTGGATTAACAAAAAAAACCTCAAACCCAAGCCAGAAGGTTTTGTTCTTTATGTGATTGTATTTTATATTCTCATTATACTTCTAGAGCATTCCCTAAGTAAAATACAGATTTTATTTGAGGCAGTTCTTAGAGCACAAGTCTTTTGAGGAGCAGCTGAGAGATCTGGGGCTGTTTAGCCTGGAGAAAAGGAGGCCCAGGGGAAATCTTACCACTCTCTACAACTACCTGAAAGGAGGCTGTAGCCAGGTGGGAGTTCATCTCTTCTCCCATATAACAACTGATAAAATGAGAGGAAATGGCCTTATGCTGTGCCAGGGGAGGTTTCAATTGGTTATTATGAAAAATTTCGTCCCTGAAAGTGTTGTCAAGCCCTGGAACAGGCTGCCTGGGGAAGTCACCATCCTTGGAGGTATTTAAAAAACATGTATAAAAGATATGGTTTAGTGGTGGACTTGGTAGTCCTGGGTTGAAGGTCGGACTCAATGAACTTTGAGGTCTTTTCCAACCTAAATGACTCTGTGATTCCTGCATTTCAAGACCCAGGTCTGTTGGTGAAAGCATATGATCAACTTGGTCAATGCTAAAACTGCCTTTTGTTTAAACAAGATCCCACTTATTTGTCATACTTCACTTGTGATCCCTTCCCTTTTCAGCAGCTCTGACAGAATTTTCCATTGGAAAATATCTAATACTGAAACATTTCTCTTGAGAATGTGTAATATGAAAATGAACTTTGTTCTGCCATTCCAGAGGGAGAAAACATCCATACTTGTTACTGGGTATAGTATCTGTTGCTATTTTCAATAGAGATACTTCTAGTCAGATTGATGCATCTTTCCCCCAAATCCCTTACTAATAAAACATGATTTGTGGTGTCTTGCTTGAATGCTTTTTTTTTCTGTTAGTAATCTGCGGTCTAACTTGTGGAGATTGACCAAGGCTTTTGTACCAGCAATTTCATTATCCCAGCTGAGATCCTGGGGAGGGTAAAATGGTTGGATTAGAACGACCTAGATGCATGTGTGAACTTGATGAGATGCACTCAAAGCAATTATTAAAAGTCACATGGTAAATTTGTCTAGTGAGGCACTACGTAAAACAAAGTATGTAACCGAGATATTCTACACTTGCAGTTAGAGCAAAGATTAACACAATCTTTGTTAATGAGAGGCTGCTCGTTTGGTTCCTCTCCTGCTGCTAGGTCACTTTTCATTTCAAAAAACTGTGGCACCTGCTGTTTCAACTATCTTATTTGTGCTTCAGCACCATACTATCTTTGGGGGGAATGAAGATAATGTACAAATGACTCGTTGTATAAACTTGAATTCTTCCAGCAGGCAGGAAATCCTGAGTGCCTACCACAGTTTTTATGTCCTGTTTGTGATTGAAATATATTAATAACTTTAATATGAGACTGTCCCAGTCTGTTCTGCGCTCCTCAGTTTTACCAATAACAGTTGTAGTTGTCAGGGCAGCCTTTCATACACACACTCATTTTGTGAGGAAAGCAGATCTCAGGGTAAAATTACACCACTTTTTGCAGTGATGCAACACATCTATCACCATCTATGTGTTGCAAAAAATATGTGTAATACGTGCAAGCAAGCAATTAAATTCCTATTGCAGGACAACTGAAAGGCAAAGCCTTAACCAAGGTTTGCATCTGAAAGAGTTGCACAACTGAAGCTTGCTCTTGAACTTCTTAAAACAGCATGTTCTTTACATCCCTTGCTTGATTTACCATGTTTACTTAAAAATCAAAGCCAATGCATGATGCATTGTTGTGTACAAGTGGACAGTGGGAGCAATAGGTTACTTGCTCGCAGAGATAAAAGAAAACCTAACACTTGGTACAACCTTTGGTGTTATGCTTCACTGGAGATGATGCGTTACCAATGTGCTAGCAAGAGTGTCTCAGTGCTGGTGTTTGCCCCTGCTCCCTCTTGTTTTGGAAATATCTGTCCAGTTTCTGAGAGGACATGGGTGACTGGATCCAAAGAGACAGTGATGCACTAGCAAAGCCACATGTTCCAGCTGCTCAGGAAGGGAGCACTCCATTTCTCCTGGGCTATTGAAAGAGAAAACCACTGCAAAATTAGTTATAAACTTCTTCCAGAAAAGAAAAAGTTGTGTGATCTGTACATGGGGGCTCAGACATCGAGCAGCGCTGTCCAGACTAAAGGCCAGTCCAGTGTAAGCAAGCAAAACCTACTTCAGGTACCTGCTATCTTTGTCTTGCTGGCTGCTTCATGGGGTTGGAATTCAATATTTTTAATCGATATCAGAGTACTGGTGAACAGCTCAAGAGGCTTCCAGTTATGCCCCCACTCCACACGTTGTGTTTGCTGCAGAAGACTAAGAACCAGCTGCTGTGCAGAGCCAGGGTCCTGCTAATGTGCAAGAAAGCCCTGTGACAAAGCACCCCAGTGCAATAGCACAGATTTGTGGGATTTTAATGTTTTGCAAAGGAAAATATGTTTCCTCTTTCATTCTCCACCTGTCTCTTCGAAAAATGGTATCTGAACAGCAGAACTGACTAGAAAATCCCAAATAGTACTGTGAAAGTGTTCAAATGTTAAAGGAGAGTCATCAGGATATATTAACATCAGTAACCAAGGATGAAAATAGTCCTTTTTATGCTTCAAATAATCCTTGCAGCTTTCACTAGGCCTCTGAGTATTAGATAACCATAATATTTAGTCTAAAATAGTGCAGTATATGATCATTATTGATAGAATAAAGTAATACTAGGAAAAGTAGTTTAGAAAATACGAGTAGCTATGCAGACAGCATACAGCAGTACAATCTTATGAATAGAAAGCTAAATGACCAAGAAAAAATGAGCTGAGACATTTTCACGAGTAAAAAGAACACACTACTCTAGTGTCGAGTCCTCCATGGGCTGCAGGTGGATCTCTGCTCCACGATGGACTTCCATGGGCTGCAGGGGCACAGCTGCCTCACCATGGCCTTCATCACAGACTGCAAGGGAATCTCAGCTCTGGCACCTTGCCCCTCCTTCCTCACTGACCTTGGTGTCTGCATAGCTGTTCCTCTCACATATTCTCACTCCTCTCTCCACGTGCAGTTGCACCTTTTTTTGCCCCTTTATAACTGTTATCCCAGCAATGGTACCACCATCACTGCTGGGCTCAGCCTTGGCCAGCGACAGATCTGTATTGGAGCTGCCTGGCATTGGCTCTGTTGGACACAGGAGAAGCTTCTGGCAGCTTCTCACAAAAGCCACCGGTGTAGCCCTGCTACTACCAAAACCTCCAAAACCTTGCCATGCAAGCCCGATGCAATGGCTGAATTTATAAAAGTTCAAAATAGAACAATAACATGGCACTTGTAGCAAAAGTTTTTTGTCAATTGCTTTAAGTGGTTTTCCTAAACTGAAACTGCCATGCAATGTAGACATTCCAGACTTCAATGAATAATATTACATAATTACTACTCTTAAAATGATTACTTTTAAAAGTAAAAAACCCCAAAGTAATTGTACTTTGTTTCCTAATTCTTCATACTAGATGAATTGTCATTGCAACAGCTTTTAATTTCAATTCAAAGCAGACAAAACAATCTCCTTTGCAGATGCATCCCCATCTGCTACCGTGGCTAAACCTCAGAGATCTTCTTGAATATTCTTGTTTCTGTATCAGATCAAAAAAAGATAAATGCAAGTAACACTGCAGATGATAAACCATGCCTTATTTTTCATCGAGTAATAACTGTCATCTTCTGCTACTTTGTGTCTTCATTAACACTAGGCTAATTAGAAACATGAAATGTGATTATCTAACGTTTTCTTACATATGAAATCCAGTCCAACACTGCTCTCAATTGTCTTATTGCACTGCACAGATGTGGGCTTACTGGGTACCTACTGCATCATAGTTTCCAGTCCCCTCTAAGCACTGCCTAGAGCAGAAATTGTTACTCACAGCAGGAAATCTCGGTTCAGGGACCCTGCAAGCAGACAAGAATGCACCCCCAAACATGCATGAATAAGTTATCAGCAAAGGTCTGCACCGGCCATCTGTGTCTGTGTTGCACAACATGGAGAACAACAAGGAGTGCTAATCTTCCTGCTTGTGATCCTCTTCCGCCTCCAGCTCCCAACATGGTAGCCCTCAGTAAGATGAACCATCCTCTACAAACTCACTGATAGCTAGACCAGTTCCTTGCCAGCACCTAGGGCAGAGACCCTCATTTGTTTTCACAGCATTCAGCTAAGCAGGCTGGGAAAGATGGAAGCCCACACAGAGAATTTCTTAATTCAGCCTTTCAGAGGCTTACAACTTTTGTTTTGGAAGTTTTTTGTCTGTTTGTGGGAAATATGTTAATACACGTGTACAAAGTGGATGCCTCCAGCAGCTGGGCTCAGGCACCCAGTCTGCCCAGTAGCTGCCCCTGGATCTCAGTCTCCCCAGTCACTGGCACTTGGATGTACCAGCCCATGCATGCATGGAGACACAGTATGAATCCACCATTAACTGTGCTCAGACATGAAGGGCATCCAGCAAGAGGTCCTGGGTCCTCAACCTCCACAGCTGACAGCACTTGGGCATGCAGAATTCTGAGAGGCCTGCTGCTCCATCCCAGCTGCTGGTATATTTAGTCTGTTCTTGTCTCAGATTTTCACTAAACATCTTCAGTTAAAACAAAGAAACGGACAAACAACACCACCTTGGGAAAAAAGTCCATTCAGTGATTTATTCATGTAATGTTGTTTTACACACAGTGAATTTATGGACCACCTCATGAACTGGTCACAAGAGGGATTTCTGGAGAGCCTCCTGTGGAGAAAACATTGCTTACCAAAGCAAAGCTTTACTTTGTTGTGGGTCTTTTTTGTGTTTTGAGGTTTTTTTGTTTGGTTGGTTTTTGGTTTGGGTTTTTTGGGTTTTTTTAAATCATACCGAAACTCTTTCTCATAGAGTTGTTTGTGTTTGTGCTGGTGAATTTTCGCAAAGCGCTGTTTACAGGAGGAGCAGAAAAGGAAATGCTGGTGCTGACCAGAAAAGTTAGGTTCTACTTTTAGTAGTTATTTGAAACTTAAATATGTTCTAAAGTAGACAACTGTAGCATAAGATCTAGGGGAAAACACAAAATATAAAGCACAGCTCTATTGTTTATAGAGATTGCTTTCCATAACACTGTATTTTTCAGCCTACAAAAGCATGTCTCCACGGGCATTTTAAACTGCAGCCTTTGAATAGGCTTTTGTTTTAAGTAAATCAATTTTATGAAAGGCTCTCCAGTAAGGACTTGGAATGGATACTAGTGAAGACTACTGGTAATTTTGGTCTCCAGGGATAAGGCCCCTTATCTTTGTTTGCCTCTGTACAGATTCCTCCAGAGAAACATACTGCCTTTACCTAGTCTCTGTACAACAGCAAAGCCAGCTGTTTGGCAGCAAGGCTGGGCATTCAGCCAGAGCTCCACTTGATCTAGAAAAGGTTTTATCTTTCCTAATGTATACTGTAAATATTTTGTTCTAGCAGATCCAATTTGAAACTTTCCAGGGTGATAGATGAGATCTGCCCTGAGACATCACAGACCGTTTCTTCCTCCTTGTGGGTAACTGCAGAGGTAACTTCTGTGAGATCAAAACATTTTGTCCGTAATTCTTGCCTGCTCCCATGTGGCCCAAATGAGAGAGTTCAAACTGAATGAGAGAGTTTGAATCAAGCCCAGCAAAGAATTACACCATGCAGTAAAAATGTCAAGAAATTGTTCTTCGCAGCTGTGCAGAAAGCTGAGGCAGAGCTATCTATCCTGTAAATGGCACAATCAAGGTCAAACCACTTCCACCCTGTCTCCTAGCCCTATGCCAGAGCCATTGCTAATACTAACAGATGGTTTCCAGGCCAGCACCAGGCAATAGAATCCTTATGGCAAAGCCAAGTAGTGTATTGTTAACATGTTCTCAACAAGAAACATACCACACCCACGGCAGGGCGAGGATTTCACTTGTCACAAGGATATTGAAAGCAGAAAAGAGCAGGAAGAAATACAGGGCAAAAGGTGAAAAAGGCAGCTTCTGCATCCTCAGGACAGATCCTTGTATGTTCTCCTGTCCACTCCTAACAGATCCAGTTCAAGGGAAGACTCTGAAGGAGTCTGCACTTCACAGCCAAGAGTCAGCCACAGATTTATGCAATGGAACTCCTGAAGCATTTCCGCTGGGTATTGTGGGGTGTAGACTAATACTATGTGTGGTTCTCATAGCTAAGTTATGGAAGAGAAGGATCAAGAGAGGGTTCCCACTAGAGGGCAGAGGGACTGATCAAGCTACACAAACAAGGAGCTGAAGAATGATGACTGTGTCATGTAAGAATTGGCTGAGTCTCTGACACAGCACCCTGTGAGAACACTACTATAACAAAGGATCACCTCTGGACATTATGACCTACACCATCAACAAGCGAAGGAATCAACAGAAGCATTTAAAATAGAATGGCGACAAAGTTGTCAGAGAAGCACTTTTCAATCACTGAGTGATGTAGTGTGCAGTTGGAAAGGGCAGTAGCATGGCTTTATGCTCAGAATCACACCTGTGTAATTGTCTGTATGGCCAGTCTGATTAACTGATGGTACATGAACTGAGCAAACAGGATGCAAAAATTGCAAAAGAGATTCATTCAATGTGTTCTGTTTCTCCCACCGTGCAAGACTTGTTGGCAGTACCAATCTTAACTTCCTGCACTGGTAGCCACATGGCTTCACCAGGTTCTGAGAATCCTGGATCATCCTAAAAAGATTGGTGTTTACATTGCGTTAATTACTGTCACCTTCTGAGTACATGCTCAGGAGATTATTTCCATCCAACAAAATAAGACTCACGGACCATGTCTGTCACCGCCTCATGAGAAACCAGCTGGGATGAACTTCACAGCTATCACCAGGCAACTCTGAATGAGAAAACAGCTACAGCCTGGTGCTGAAAAGAGCCCTTCTGGGTCCCACCAGGCAGGCATGGAGCCACAAGCACATCTGTCTTGTGTCCAAATTAACTTGTTTCCAATGAGAAGGAGGTCCATGCATCCTTGCTACCACGTCGAAAGAAAAAAACAGCTGAACTTTTGTGTTTCTGTGAGCAGAATGAATACTCTATCTATCTGTTTGATGGCATCAGTCCATACCACACCATGAGCTCTGCCGGAGACTCTGTAAGAAAAGCCTATCCCGTTGCAAGTATCATCTGTCAGCAACCATGCCAAAGATCTTCAATTTGAGCTGTGGTACTGGAGGCCAGACTATTCCAAGGCAGGCTCCAGCTGCAGAGCTGTCAGACCTCTCACTCAGCTAAGCAGCATGAGATTCATCAGTGAACTGCCTGGACACCAGGACTCAGTGGAGAGGATCACCAGCCTGTGAAGCCTCACTGCAGGAACCTGGAGTTGTTTCCAGG
Source organism: Platysteira castanea (assembly GCA_013397175.1). Lineage (NCBI taxonomy): Eukaryota > Metazoa > Chordata > Aves > Passeriformes > Platysteira > Platysteira castanea. The sequence continues at coordinate 370,722 of VYXC01008166.1, forward strand.
CTTCTGGATGCTTTGAGCCAGTGGTGAATTCGAGGCATGGGAGAAAGTAAAGCTGCCCCATCACAAAGCTACATGGGAGCTTCAGCTTGGCAGATGGCAGCAGCAAGGGCAGCCTCTCCTTGCTCCGGTTCGTGACCTGCCTTGAGGGAGCAACAAATATTCCGCCATCTTAACCTAAGCATAGTAACCACAGGCAATCAGAAATCCTAATCTGTTTCAATGCTGAAATTTCAGAATCTGTTTCTATTTCACTCCTCCTTCCTCATTCCTTTTCTGCTCTCACCACAATAAACGAATGCTGTTTCTTCAATGTTACCTGCATGTCCACAGAGATCATGAGCCCTGGAGCGCAGAAGCATAGACTTACTGTGAAGCCTGTGCTTGCTGAGATTAGAGACTGATATTATGAACAGACTCCCTAACTCAGTTTGCATGGCTGAGGAATGGAAACTGTCATCGCAGGTAACTATCATGTTCTCTGTGCTGGGTTCTGCCCTTGGATCACAACAACTCTGCAGCACTAGAGACTCGGGGAAGAGTGGCTAGAAAGCTGTCCATTGGAAAAGGCCCTGGGGGTGCTGATTAACAGCCAGCTGAACACGATCCAGTATGTGCCCAGGTGGCCAAGAAGGCCAGTGGGATCCTGGCCTGTATCAGCAATGGTGTGGCCAGCAGCATCAGGGCAGTGATGGTCCCCCTGTACTTGGCACTGGTGAGTACTCAGATCCTGTGTTCAGTTCTGGGTGCCTCTCTACAAGAAGGACATTGAGATGTTGGAGTGAGTCCAGAGAAGGGCAATGGAGCTGGGGAAGGATCTGGAGCACCCTGAAGTGTGATGAGGAGCATCTGAGGGAGCTGGAATTGTTTAGCCTGGAGAAAAGGAGGCTCAGGGGTGAGCCGTACCACTCTCTACAACTACCTGAAAGGAGGGTGTAGTCAGGTGGGGGTTGGTCCCTTCTCCCAGGTAACAAGCTACAGGACAAGAGGAGATGGCCTCAATCTGCACCACAGTGGGTTTAAATTGGCTATTGGGAAAAATTTCTTCACTGAAAGGGTTATCAAGCATTGGCACAGACTGCCTGGGGAAGTGGTGGAGTCACCAAGGGTTGATTCCCTGAAGGGATACTGGAAGTATTTAAAAGATGTGTAGATGTGGCTCTTTGGGACACAGTTTAGTGGTGGACCTGGCAGTGCTGGGTTAAAGGTCAGACTTGATGTTCTACCAGGTCTTTTCCAACCTAAACAATTCTATGACTCACTGCTGATACCCACAGGCAGCAGATACTGGCACTGCCATCACAAGGTGGGGCTGGAATGCCCGGGCATGTTCTGTTCACCTACAGCCTTCAGGATCCCAAAGGCATGTCTGTTGGACTGCAAGTGTGTAAGGTCCCAAGGTGAAATGGTACTGACAAACTAAAGAAGCCCTGGAGAAGTCCCAGTGTCTGTCTGACTGTCCACAGTCTGTCCACACACCGGAAAGAACTGATGGTGAGGCTGTTTTTTATTTCTCAGGGAAGGCAGAGAAAATTGTAAACTATTATATGGTTCCAGTACTGAACCACAGGATAGGCACCATAGGAGAATTCGGTCCAAGAAAGCTGGAGTGCTGGTAGACAGTCTGGGGGAGAGGTGCCTGAATACTCTTCTGGTTCCTGGCCTTGATTTTAGGTCCTTCAAAGAGCAAATGGACATGTGTGTGCTGACTGATGAGCCTTTACTCTGACAGTTTTCCTGGCCTCCTGGCCAACACCCTTATCTGTCCACTCCCCCTCTTTTGCTCCCCTTATTCCTAGTCCAGATCTTTCTCTACATCAAATGAAATTATCAGCCATGTTCTCTTATCAATGCATGCTTTTTCTTTTTTCCTATCCCCATTCTAAAGGACCAGCTAAACCATATTATTCATTCTTATCAGTCCCTATCTGATCTATGCTACAGCTGCTGCACATCAACCTTAGCTAAAAACCCTGCCAAAAATCTTGCTCTCCTTTGATTTTCTATACTTCTCTGCTAACTTACCCATGGCCCAATGCAAATGCAGCTTGGGTCAGCACTTTTATATTGGCATCAAACTGTTTCTCTTCTGGAAATCTCCTTCCTGAGACGTCCAAGTGATTTAGGGGTGGCCCAAGAACAGTTAAAAATAATAGCTTTGAAGGTGGAGATGCAGGACATAGATATATTTAAGGAGAGGGAGGTGCATTGCAACAGAGCAGTTTCTATTTAAAGAGTGAATGCGTGTAGGTATGTGCCTGTGCTGCCTATAGATGAGGACCAGTGGGCAGGATGAACCAATGATAAATACTTAGCCAGTTGACCACACGAGATAAATTATCTTCTAGAAACCTGTACAAGATCAAATATGGCTTTGATCTAGTGTGGAATCTAATAAAAGTGAGCCACATCTTTCAAAAAGATAGTTTTTGCTGACACCTGACGTAACTTTAATTCTAACCACAGTCATTCTGCTACGCATAAATGATCCTTCCAGGTTTAGTACAGAAGCAGCTGGTGCCCTGTCTGATGCCATGTTAACATGGCAGATTGGGGATCCAGGCCACATCCTCACTAAGCGACTTGTATGTCAGCTTTCTCACAGCTTGTCCCCTCTTGCTCTCCCCAGCAGAAAGCTTACACACAGCAGATATGAAGAAAGCATTTTTATTCTAATATTGCTCCTAGGAGGAACAACACATAACTTACAGATTCTTCTCCTGGAAGACAGTCTAGCCAGATCTACTTTTTCCTTCCATATTAGTGCTAGCGCCCTCCCCTCTGCCAGGATTCTCACATCACGTTCTGCATGCCCTCAGCTGTCCTCCACAGCACCCTGGAGAGTGACAACTTAAAGATGATCCTGGGACCTCCTAGACTGCAAACACAAATAAGGGAGGTATCCTGACCAGTTTATTCCTGTGAACTTTTTTGAGAGTCTCCTTACTATGTTCTCTCAACCTGTCATTCAAAGGCAAGCGACCTTTCTGAAAAAAGCAACTCTTTGCAGGGCTCTGTGTCAATCAGGACAGGAAGACAGAGCATCTGATTCCATACAACTCTTCAGATTCCACTTAGAAAAACACTTTCAAAAGCTTTACAGATATTTAGCATAAATGTCATTTGTTTATCATCTCTCTCATAGAGTATTTTCTACAGCTAAAATTATTCTTAAAACCCTCTTTGTGCTTGTTATCATAATTTAATTTCACATCTAAATAAAGCTTTGAAGAAAGAAAGTCTGTAAGATTTGTCTTCAATTAAGTGTTACTGCTGGCAGAACATCCTCTCTTATGAAAAGTGACAAGTCTCAAAGGCAGAGTTCCAAATCCCCAAGTTAAAAACCAAACCCTCCAAAACCTGTATATTCCCAAACCTTCTCTAAATGATAAAAAGAAACAAAATAGAACACAAGAACAACTTTAAAACTTTCACAGAACATCCTTGATACAGAATAATTTAATATGTCACTGAATACTGTAAAAATGTGCTGTGTTAAGTATTTAATTTCTGTGTAATAAGCTAAGATAAATATTCATAATAAAGCAGACTTTTGAAAGTAATCCCTATCCGAGTCCCAAATATAGCAATGGAAATAGATCATGGGAATGTCAAGGTGGCACCCTTACCCTGCTCCTGCTGTAGTATTGCTCATCCATACCATGCACACAGTGATGAAAGGTCTCCAAGGCAGAGCTCCTGCCAGAAGCGTTGACACACGCTCAACAGTATGAGGCAAGAATGGCACCCGGCTGTCCGTGCACCCTCTCCCACTCTGATGCTTGTGAACCGCCTCCCACGCTTTCTCCATTTACCACACAGCTATTTTATGTAGGCAGCTAGAAAAGTATTTTCATGTGCATGAACATGCCTGGATGGAAGCTGCAGCTGTTCAGCTGCTGATTTATCATGTGTTCAGTTTCTCTGACACAGGGCTGGCAATCATTGTAAGATCAGGGAAGGTAGGGTGGGAAGAGGAGATGGCTGGTGGTTGATAGCTGTTTCAGGCTCTGTACTTTAATTGACTCTAAATATGCCTCAAAAACCTAAATCTGGCTGATGCTTACCGTTCGTCAGAAGAAGACATAAAGCCTTGATGAGAGGAAGGACTGAGCCAAGTAGAAAATTCAAGGGAGAAAATATAACATGATTTAAGCCTGTTCAGGATTACTCATGCCAGGCCTTCTTTAATGGGAGATATAAGCCATTTTGAAGAACGTAAAAGCCTGTGTTTCCAGACGACAGAATAAAAGAATGCCCCAAATCATATCTTGTAAGAACCAGAAACTTGTGTTCTGGATTTCTCCTTGTCTCCTTGTAGTGATCAGCTACATTTGAGACATGAAAATTGTATCTCCACTCTCCCATTCAGGAATGCATTTACTGAGAAAAAAAAAGTGATGATAGTGCAGCTACGGAAATTGTTTCCCTGTTACCTCCTCCCCAGCGCTATCTCCTGGTGACTAGCACACTCTGAAGGTCACTTGTTAGAGATGCACTTCCTTCGGCGGGACAGCCTTTCTCTCCCACATCCAGCTTGAGACCTTGATTTGTTCAGTTCTTTCCTCTTGCCACCTTCATCAGGTACAGGTCTGGTCAGATATACTGCTGAGCCCTACTCTCTGAGGATGGAGCCTTCTCCATCCATCCCACCATAGAACCACAGAATATTCTGAGTTGGAAGGGACCCTCAAAGATCATTGAGTCCAGCTCTTAAGTGAATGGCTATGGGCCACAAAGGCTACAAAGGAGATCAGAGCTGGGAGCATGAAGGAGGTGATCCATCAGAGGCTTGCAGTGTGATGGCAGATGGCCAGAATCAAGCTCATATGGGTCAAAATCCAAATGCTACATCCAGTGTTTCCTTAAACACCTCTAGGGATGGCAACTCCACCACTTCCCTGGGCAGCCCATTCGAATGTCTAATCACCCCTTCTGTGAAGTAATGTCCAACCTAATGTCCAACTTAAACCTCCTCTGGTGCAGCTTGAGGCTGTATCATCTCACCCTGTTGCTGGTTGGCTGGGAGAGGAGACAAACCCCCACCTGGCTACAGCCTCTCAGGCAGCTGTAGAGAGTGATAGGGTCACCCTGAGTCTCTTTTTCTCCAGGCTAAACAACCCCAGCTCCCTCAGCCACTCCTCATGGAATTTGTGCTCCAGACCCTTCATCAGTTTTGCTGCCCTTTTCTGGACTTACTGCAGCACTTCAATGTCCTTCCTGATCTGAGGGGTTCAGAACTGGACACAGGATTCACCAGTGCCAAGAATAGGAGGAGACTTTTCATTACCTGCATCCTCACTAATCCAACAGTGGAAGCAGGCTTTATTGAAAAGAAAGGATATTTTTCTGATGATCCAAACTGTATTTGACTTTTAAACATTCTGAGAATCTTACCTTCAGTGTGGAGTTTCACTCAGTAAAGAACAGCTGAATTAAAATCAACCAGACTTTAAAAAAAAATTAATCCTTGCAAAGGAAGTTCTCACTTGCTACTTTTAGAAGGAAATTCTCACTTTAAGGAGGCAAGATTAGAAACATGCTTTATTTAGATTTCTCACTGGAGAGGCCAGAAACAGAGGAGAGTAAAAGCCGATGTTAGAAGATGATAATTTTTCTTGTCCTTCTGCCACAACAGACCATTGGATATTACTTATTCATATTGTACACATTTATATAGGAAACATGTAATATTTTCTTTTCTGTAGAGGTATTCCAGTGATGTGCCACAAGCTATGACAAACCATCATGAGACAGATGAATTAATTGGTGTATTTTCAAACCATTGCTCATAGATTTCTCAGAGATTTCCTTCTTCTCTAAGTCCTTAAAATGCAGACCTTCAAGCACACCGTGCCCACCCATCCATCCCACGTTCTCTATTACACTTACATGGTATTTGCTGCCTTGAAGCCGTACAAAGATCTGACAAAGCACTATTGTAGCTTCAGAAATTCTATCTAACATAGCTTAAGCCACTAAGAGACAATTCTCTCTGTGGCTGCTTCAGGAAACAGCCTAGCCCCTTCCAAGAGAGTCTCGGGATTGGTGAGAGTCTCTCCTCATTCAAAAGCTGCTTTTGAGTTACCGCCTCTTACAAGGCAGTGGTCTCTACCACCTAGACCTCAAAATGAAGTTGGAGATAATTTTAGCAAAGAGGGAAATCAGGCCCTCTTGAAAGTGCTGACTTTTTAAAAGATGGCAGCGGGGCAGGGAAGGAAATAAAGAAAACAGGTCATGAAACTGCTGAGCTTGGAAAGGTCTCCGTGAGATTGGCCACTGCGTCTCTTTGGTTTCCCCCTCCACCTCTTTGAGAAACCTGGTCTAGTGGAAGGTGTCCCTGCCTAGGGCAGGAGGGTTGGAACTAGGTGATCTTTAAGGTTCCTTCCAATACAAACCACTTTGTGGTTCTATGATCCTATGAAAACACTGATCAGTACTCCTTTATTTTAACTCAGCAGGTTGATGATGTGATCTTTACTGGACGTATGAGAAGTCAAAATACGGAACTGAAAAGGTTGAGATGTGGGTTCTGTAGCTGCCTCAGCCTTCTCAGTACTTCACAGTCCATCTACAAAGTAACTCTTCCAACTATTAGCAGACGACATCAGCTAAGCTTGTAGAAATACTGTCAATCCTCACCTCTTCTTGCTGTACCCAGACCATCATAGACACACAAATGCAAAGTATTCAGGGCTAAAAGAAGAAACAGTGTAATTCTCTGGTTTCCTGAACAAAGTTGAGAGGCCTGTTTATTTGTCTTCATTCAAGTTCAATCAAATCCAAACCAAAACAATCCTTTGGAAGATGAACCACAAAACCAAGGACTGCTATCAGTAATTCAAGCTGAAATCTCTGCTGAAGATCTTAATACTTCATTGACCATGTAAGAAATTGTGGTGAACATACTTTTATATGAGACATAATTAATAGCTCTTTCATGTGGTTTGGTTTTGGTTACTTTATTGTGTACTTTTATGTATACTTTGGCTGTTAGTCCTGAAAACAGGCCTATTCCTTAACAAAAACAAATTAATGACCTGCTTTTTCCTAATGACTTCTGGTAATAAACATTAGGCTGTCACCCTCATATCAGTTTCCCTTGCTTTGAAGTCTAAGGGTATAGTTAGAGAATACAACTGCATCAAACACAACAGCCCTCTGCTAACAAATGATAGTCTTGTTCTCTCATGCTCTTTCCACCCCCTCCTTAGTGCCAGTTTACAAAGTAAACTAATTCAAAATGAACTGCAGAAAACTATTACTTTTCTTCCAAGTGCAGTCTTCTCTGAATTAACAAGTTAAATTGGCTCTCTGATCAGTATCAGGGATTGTGCAAGGCAGCAGGGAAAGGAATTAGCAGGATTATGGAGAGTGGGACCTCTCCTTTTCTCACCTTCTGTGGCAGCTAGATCATGCCAGACTTACCACACAACTGCATTGGAGAGCTGTTCTAACTAGGATTCCCCGATAGTATTCGTCTTTATGCATGTACAACTCTTCTCTGTACTGTTCTGCAGTCAGGTTAAGGGCTCTATTGAATAGTCTGGGGAGCCCTGGACTGCTGGAGTTTCTGGGGCTACCCCAGGAGAGGACACTTTATCCATATGCATGCTTAAGCTGCTCAAGGAGAAGGCCAAATCACCGGGTTAGAAAGAGATCCATTTCAGACATCATTCTGGGAGGCTGGCTGCTAAAGCCCATCTTTAGCTCACGGTGTGTCTGTGTCTGATCCCATTCCAAAAGCAGTATGCATATTACTTAGTGATCACTGTATGCAAAACCCATCCATTAGAGGCACCCCTTGGAACAGGCGCTGTCTCCCTGAGACTAAAGCCCGATAAAAAGTGAAGTACTCAGTGGAAATGTGGTGCTTTGCGGTGCTGTCTTGGCACTATCGATCCAAGGAGAGCCTTCCCTTTTAGTGAACTGCATGGTGCTGCCTGGACACATCAGACGGGCCTCCCCTTTCCCCCAGGGAGTGAGTGGCCCTGCTCAGCCCCACATTCTCTGCCGCTCAGCCTCCCCAAAGGAGGTCTGCCTGCACTTGGTTCTTGTCTGAATTAGTCCTCAAAATCCACCCTTTTATTTTTGTGGGAACTGGGCTATCCTTCTTGAAATGGATGAGCGGTGGCATGGACGGGTCAGACAACTCAGTGTTTGTGAGAAACCAACTCAGGGGCAGGCCCGCGGCTGTGCCAGCCGCTCACGGAGATGAAGGGAAGACAAGTGAGAGGGAACCTCCTCAGTGTCTGTAAGTATCTGAAGGAAAGGTGTCAAGAGGAGGGAGCCGGGCTCTTCTCAGTGATGCCAAGCAATAGCACAAGAAGCAAAGGGCAGCAACTGATGCAAAGGAAGTTCCACCTAAACGTGAGGAAGAGCTTCTTTCCTGTGGGAGCGACCACACACTGGAACATGTTGCCCAGAGAGGTCGTCGAGTCTCCCTCACCAGACATATTCAAGAACTGTCTGGATGCAATTGCGTGCCACGCGCTCTGGGATGACTCCGCTTGAGCAGGGAGGTTGGACCACTGTGGTCCCTTCCAGCTTGACCCACCCTCTGACTCTGGGAGCTGCGGAGCTGCCAGCACCACGCCGCAGCTCCCCGCCCCCGCCCGCCGGAGATGAGGTACGGCCGCCCCGCTCCGCGCCGGCGCAAGCAGGCGAGCGCCGGGGCGGGGGAGCATTCCCACCTCCCTGCTCCCTCCCGCTTCCCGCGCATGTGCGGTTGCCAGGGTGGCCGTCTCCAGTGAAGGTTTAAAATCTGCGGGACATGCGCAGTGCCGGTTCTGGCCCTGGCCAGGGGGACACGCCACATTGGAACAGGGAGCGGAGCGCTCCGGGCACTGCCGGGTACAGTTTGCGCCGCCTCCGCTTCCTCCCGAGCCGCGCTCGCCTCGCCCGGCTCTGCCTCCCGCCGCCCTGCCGCCCTCGCTCGCTCCCTCCTCCCCGCGACACATGCCGCTGCTGCCGGGCCGCTCCTAGCGCCGCTGCCGGGCCGAGCGAGCGAGGGAGCGGGCGGTGAGCGGGCGGCGGCGCGGAGCTCTGGCCGGGCTGTGAGGGACGGCGACGGCGGCGGACGGGCGTGGATGGATCCCCGCGTGGCCTGGATCCAGCCTGAGCAGAAAGGACCCGCGAATGCGCTGTGGATGCAGATCTGGGAGACCTCGCAGGGCGTGGGGGGCCGGGGCGGCGCCAGCTTCCCGCACTACCTCTGCCTCAACTCCCCGGCCCTGGACTCTGCCGCCTCTCCGCCCCGCGGGCACGGCTGCGTGCGGCTCGGGGCGCCCGGCGCCTGCTGCTCCTCTTCCTCGCCGCCTTCGCCATCGCCTCCCCCGCCGGCCCTGCGGACCGGACTGGTGCCCGCCGTTTCCGCCGGCCCCGCGGCGGTGAACGACGGCGGCGGCGAGGGAGGGCGGCGGCTGCAGAAGTCGCCTTCCGTGTCTTCCTCGTCCTCTTGCTCGTCGGTGGAGTCCGGCACCGAGAGCCCCGGCTTCTCCTCCTCGGGATCGTGCAGCGGCGGCGGAGGCGGCGGCTCCTCCTCTTCCTCCGGCGGCCCCCGGGCGGTGGTGGTGGCTCCTCCCGGGCTGCTGGGCAGCGGGGCCGGACCCGGCGAGTTTTTTAACTTCCACGAGAACAAAGTGAACGCTGTGAATGGGCACCACCAGCCGCCGCACCCGGCGCGCAGCCCGCACCCGCCCCCGGCGTCTCCCCAGCAGCACCAGTACCACCCGGGCCGCAGGAAACGGGAGAATAAAGCCAGCACCTATGGGATGAATTACTTGCTCTCCGGCAGCCGCGGCGTCGCCGTCAACAGCTCCCCCCACCAGCAGCGGCAGCCGCCTCAGCCAGCGCTGCAGAGCCCCGGCACCCCCTGGAAGACCAGGAAATACAGCCCGGGCGTGCAGGGGTGAGCAGCCGGGGCCCCAGGGGCTGCTGCAGCCCCAGAGGGAAGGGGCGCCTCGGCCGCCTCTCGTGCGGTCCCTCCGGGCAGGGGAGCGGTGGGTTGGGGTCACACGAACTCCTCTGGAGCCGGTCGCGGCAGGGAGGCCGACGGTAGGGGATGGCGGGGCACAAAGCCGTGCCCTTTTGTAAATCACCTTGGTCTGTGCCGGCTGGGTGGCTCCTGGCCGAAGCAGCGATTCGTGCAGGGCCATACAGGGGGTTAGGCCTTACCTTGTAGGAGGTTGAGAGGTGAAGTTGTCAGGCCGTTGTCAGAGGTCATCTACAATAATTAAAGCAAGGATGTGTGGAGGATGCTTGCCAGAGCTACCAGGTGTCAATTCAGATTATAAGGGGGTAGTGGAAGGCTTCCGTTCAGAGGAACTCAAAACCCTGGTGCTGATTTTTAAATGCCTCTGCTTAGGCTGCAGCAAGCTGGTTAGCTTCGGGAGTGTTAGGAACATCACTTGAAAGGGAGGTGCCGAGTTCTCTCTGAGATAGGCATGAAAGTCAGTGTGGTCTTAAAACATTTCTCTCGAGTGTGTTTTAGCTCTAGGATAGGTTGAGCCAGCCAGTACCTGTGCAGATATCTTGTCTTTTTGAAGAGAACACTTTTATGGAGCTTACCCTATCTTGTAAGCCATACCTTTCTCATATAAATGGGTAGTTAGTAAGGCTGAGTATTCAGTTTGATCTGATTGGCATGGAGAAGGGACTAAAATTGAACAACGCATGTCTGGGATGCTCTATGAGATTGCTGTATTTCACCTGTCAAATTTCATTCAATCAAGGGGAAATGTTACTTTCTAAAGTTAAGGTTGTTTTATTCTTGGAAAAACTGCTAGCTACATTGACTGACTGTAGCAGATTTCTGATGTCACTTCAAAAATAGTTTCTTGGAACATCCTAACATCAAGACCTTTGGATGCCTGTGGAGTAAAGGCACTGCATATTTGTAGAGGGGAAATAGCTAAAGATAATAGGGTATGAGCTGAGGATTTTTAAGTGAGAGATTTAATGTAAGGACAGTGTCTTCCTTTTATCTTCTGTGTAGTACTGTCAGGTGCTGAGTATGTTAAAAGTTACTAAGTATTAAAAGATGTATTTAAAGTTCTGTTTTTGTAAACCATAATCTCAAGAGGGGGAGGACAAGACCTGTGGCTACTGCTTTTTAATTCCAGACTGACACTGAAAATTCAAATTTCTTACAGGAAGCTAGAATTTTAATCTTTAAGAGGCGTCTTGCCCTGAGAGCTTTGAGCCCTATATTAGAAAGTTTGTATGTCTTAAGTTCCAATAGTATCTTTAAGATAGTGCGAAGTTTTTGTTTTACTTTCATAGAGTTGTGGTAGAGTGCTGAGTTAACTTTTTAATTTAAGTCAAGTCAGTGTAAGTGAGGCAGCTCTCCAGGAAGGTGTAGAAAGGAGCAGCCTGAGTTCATCCAGCCAGGTCTATGGCAAATGGCAAACCTGTGAATCAAATCCAGACATTGCAAGTTCTGTCCTGTAGCTGTTAGGCAGCACCACTGATGCTATTCACACATCTTTATTTTCCATGTTCTTTCCCTCTGTTTTCTTTTGGGTTTTCTTTAATAGTGGCTATGCCACTCTTCAATTTAGAGTTTATAAAGAATCCATACACAAGAAAATTGGTTAGCTGAGATGCAGTTGCACTATTCAGTTCCATAATGTAGGTAGGTCTTTTGCTGATGTGTTAGTGACAAGTTTTTTGCTAAATATCTTTGGAAGTGGAAGCTGTGTGTCCTGATCTTCTGTCAAGGATCCAAGGATCTCTGTTACAAAAGCAGGACCTGATTCTGGGAGTGGGATACCAGTAGCTACAGCATATGTGATCCTGTAGTTCCAGAGCATTCCTTAAAGTAGCAGGGAACTAACTAGTGCTGAAGGAGAGCATGAAGCTTGAAACTGTAGACCTAAATATGACAAGCAGTTTCTGCTTTAAAGTTTGAGTTCTGTTAGCCAAGGTGAATCTTGGACAAGTGTGTATTCTTAAACAATGTTCTGTTTAGTGTTAATGATTTTTTACGAAGTGCTTGCATGATTGAAATAAGAATACTGTCACTGATGGAGTGGATTTAGGTATCTATCTTCTGCAGTAATTCCTGTTTAGTGCTGAGCTTAACTTTCTCGTAAAGCCTGGCTGATGTGTTATTTGGCAAATCAAATAAAAATGCACTGAAAAGGCTGGGATGGGGACAGATCCCTGCAGGAGTTTCTTGTGGATCCCTTATGTTGCTTTAGTTGCCTGCTGTTCCCTGGAACTGTCAGCCTGGTCCTGAAGTATCACTTTGATAACTCATCATCTGTTGAGAGAGCAGCTTCAGTGTTGCCGTACTGGTACATGCAACTGTTGAAAAATGTGATCCTGAAAATCCTCAGCTGCAGTCTGGTTTGGGCATTGATTATAGGAAAAATGACTTGCTCATAGATGCTCTTTTGCTTACCCTGTACATGAGTGGTAGAAGTTACTCTGCTGTGAATATTGTTCCTAAAAGAATGTTTTTCTACAAGGTGCTGAAATTTCCAAGTGTTACGCAGTGGCTCACAGTGTTACTGTATTGTCATTTGGTAACAGAGTAAGAAGGGTAATCTCTGTTAGTGCTCTCCCAGGCTGCAGTAGTACTTCTGATGAATTGCCTGCGTGCTTTGAAACAGTACTGTGCTCTCTCTGCTTTCTCATTCAGAGCTGAGGATGGTCTGTAGCACTGCAAGTCATTGTTTTATTCACACTGCTCATAGTCACTGGCTTTGTGATTGTAGGTGTGGTGATGTTTAGGAATATTGTATGTTATAAAAGCTGTGTTTTCCTCTGTTTTGTATACAGCATTCCTTTTTTTTTTTCCAATAGACCCATGCTTTCACCACTTTGATAGCAGCATGACAATATTTGTAAAGGAAATTTTTCTCATAAAACACAAGTGTGAATAGCTGTGCTTGATTAGATTTCACCCTAAAGCTGTGCTTTCGGGTGCCCTAGATTGTCCCGTGTTATGCTTTTACAGAATTTTGGAAGGTAGGGGGTGAGGAGATTGAAGCCATATTTATTCCAGTGCTTCAGCAGAGTGATTAATATAGCAACAGTGTAAATTCCTATATGCCTGCGTTTAGTTTAGGACTACAGATGACAAAATAATAGGTTTCAGATGCAAGACAGAGAAGTGTCCTTTAATATTATGAGGTTAATTCAAACTGCTGTGGCTGATGTTCAGAACTTATTTCTTGGTACTGTAAAGTTTAAACTATAGTTTAAAACTACATCTAGACTCTTAGGGTGTGCATTCTTTGATCAGCAAATACCTTCTGTTTTTTTAAAGTCATTATCTTAAATATATCTGAGGAGTTTAGGCATCCAGAGAGTTTAAAAGTGCTCAAATATTATTTCAAAATATGGCATCAAGCTATTCTAAACTTTTTACTAAGGACTCTACAGCTTTTGTTTGGATACACAGCTAATAGAGTGCTTTCTCTGAAGATGTAGCTAATAGCTTATGAATAGTATAAAATCATACCAGTTTTAATTATTTTGCTTCTTCATATAAATTTATCAAAGTAATTAAAGAATTAAAGCATTTTTAACAATGTGAGTCTGTTCTGCTAATACCTTCAATTAAGTGTTCAGTCTAATTGTAGATATTGAATGAGCTTAGTGCTGAAATACCTGGCATATCTGCTTGGCACATTACAGTGCTGTGCAGAAACAACAGAACTGGCTTGTTGAGGATTAGTTTGGATAGCAGAACTGTTAGGATACATTGGAATGGGGCTCTGCCTGGACTAATTAGTGTTGCGTAGTGTCTGATGACTTCCTGCATTCATTTTTTCCCCTATATAGCTGTTGTCTTTAACTCTCTCTTGATAATCACACACAATTTCTGCCATAGAGTACAAAAGCACCAAGACCTCCACATTTCCTTAGGCTGAAGGAGGATTCAGGGCAGCATTCCCTGATGACCACAGCAGGTACTTGGGGAGAATTCTCATAAGCAAGGTAAGCTTATGACAGTGCTTCCCTAGAAGACTTGCTTCAGTGTTCACCAGTTTGCAGCTGAATGATACTATGTACAAAAGGTGATGTCCAGAGATATCGTGGTGCTCCCCTATGCTAAGCCTATATTAGGTCATCTTTATTTCTTCACCTGTATGCAGTGTTTCTAATTCCAGTCTTACAGGGTTTTTTTTTTGCACTTTTGATGTATTTCAGACCTTTGACTCAGATAAATTTAATTACAGTTTAGTGCAATGCACGATTAAAAATCCATTCCATCCAGGACTGTGCATTGCTCCAGTTGCATGTTTGTCAGCCCTTGCTTTCTATTGTACAGCTGTCAGAGCTGTCAGATACAAATGAATGTGTGGGGATGCCACATTGTCAGCCCCTTCTGCAAATGTTGTTTTCTTCTACTTTGAGCTGAAAGAATATAGACTTTGGAGATGCTCTGAAGCCTTTACTGTCTGCAGTGAGATGTCCAGCTCTTGTAAGGGCTTTAGGGGCCTCCCAAGGGTGGTTATTCTTAACTCCTCCCTGTACTTAGCAGTGCTGTCTTGCTCCAACACCTTCTAGTAAAGAATCAACACGGTGAGCTATGCTTCATCCACGGTGCTGTCCAATCCTTGATGTCTGTGGTGCTAGGTGGACACCTTTAGTGGAGGCAGTAATGTAGGAGGCAGGTAATGCTGGCGTTGTACACTCAATTCTTGTTTTGCTTGACTGTAGGGTCAGGGTAGAACTAGGCAGTATATGTGCTGTGTATGCAAGGAGAAGCGTGGAAGTAGTTACCTGTTAGTCATAGTACATTTCTGGAGAGCATCAGGATGTAGTTAGATGAATTGCTTTCATGCCTGAAGGTTGGTAGGAAGGAAAGTTCCAGGATCCAGCTGCTGGATGAATTGTCAAAAGAACAGAACATCTCTTTTTTTTTTCCTGTGGTCAAGTAGGTTGCCTTGGTAAAGCACAAAGTTTCCATGGGAAGTGGATCCTAGTGTAGAGTTAGAGACTGATAGTTTGGGGAGTGGAATGAAAGGAATGTTCTGTCAGCAGTAGGCTTCAGAGTCACTAGAGGTACTAGAGGTCAGAAAGGCTGAGCTACAGTAGTAAAACATGAGTAGGCCTTGCATGACAGGTGCTCACATCTGTGTGTGAAGGAGAGTAGGACATGTTTGGAGCAGTTTAATCCTGGCATCAGCTTCATGGTGTTTTTGCCAGTTGTTAGGCTTTGGCAGTAGAGACAGTTGGCACTAAGAACATCAACAGCTGTGCTGGGTGAGGCCATTAGAGGCCAATGCCAAATACTGGGAAAAGAATATATCAACGTGAGCTTGTGGTGATATTTCCTGAAAGCATCTCCCAGCTTTAAATTATGTGTGGTTCTTGGACTACCTGGGCTATAGGCAGTGCATTGTTATGCTTATTGTAGATTTTATGTAGGAATTTGTCTTGTCTTGACCTCCTATGGTCTGGGATCAGTAGTGACCTGTGGAAAGATGTTCCTCAGTAAAGCCATGCATTATGTAAAGATATTTTTTTTTTTCTTTTTTTTTTTAATCCTGAGGCTGTCACTAGGGTTGTAGTGGCTGCCAGTTGCAGGTCTGTGCATTACAGGGACAGACCATGAGTGCTTTTTGCAGGGGACTTGAAAAAGGAGGAGGGGGAAAGGTTGAATCACCTGACAGTTGTTTGTTTTCTACTCGGTTTAATCATTCCTTGTATTGAAACGGATTCCTGTCTCTAGATGTTTATCTCCTCTGTATGCTTTGCAGTCCTTTTCTATCTTTGGGACTCACATGAACCAGACCTGTGTGTGATAGTGTCACAGTATTCCTGCATCTTGGGCTATCTTGTTCTATCTTGTACTTTATCTCCTGATGACTAACATGGGACTAGCCTGATGTTTCTGTGCTTTGAGGCTTCACTAGTGATCTTCCTTTAATATGGAAACTAAGAGTTCCAGCAGCTTGTTTCAAGTTTAAAACAATTCTTTATCTATGTGAAGGGTCTTTCCCCTCAACTCATGTCAGCTTAGTTTCCTCATAAGCCTGCATAAGGGCATATGGGGCCATTGTCAAATGCCATTAGGAAATCCAAGAAAATAACAGATTTTCCTTTGTGGTTCTCTGATTCTTCCAAGTAGCTCTGAATGTTTTTTGGTTTTTTTTTTGTTTTTTAAATACACTGCTTCCATTTATGACAGTTATATTAGCATCTTGATATAGTCATAGCTGTTCGTTTGTTGCATTGATTCTACTTTAGGCTGCTTTGGCTATTTTGAATGTCAAAGCTAATCCTTTTAAATTAAGCAAAGAAAGATAACCACTTACTGTTCTGGTACAAATGCAATATCAAGTGAGTGTGACTTTTGGTGAATACTGAATTACCAGGAATAGGTTTTGCTGTGAAGTATTTTCTGTTAAGAAGTTCGGGATCAGTTCTCCCTTTGTAGTTGTGGATCAGGGAAGTCTCAGAGAAATTAAAAAAATAAAATGGTAGCTTCTCTACTTATCATGCATTGGAATCACTTAACTTTCTCTGTACTGATCACTTAATTCACTTAACAGAGGCAGGTTTTTGGGCTCTTGAACTAGTTTAGCCTTTCTTAGTCATAGCTTTGCATCTTGTTAAGTTGTTCCTCATAATCGTTTTTGATATCCTTAATCTTCCAATCCTCTTTTCCTGCTTTGTACATGACTTCAGGGCTTCTGAAGACATCTTCTAATGGAATCCTCTGACAAGGTAGTAAAAGCTCTTTTTTTTTCCCCCCTAAAACCTGATTAGTGATGCACGCTAAACAACCAGTGCGATATCTTTAAAGTCTCTGAAATACATTGTTCTTTTGGTTATGATTTTAAAGGAGCTTCCTCTTTTATATGGCAAACTGTAGCAGTACTTAAATCCAGAAAAGACTTTTCTAGCTTTTGTTGCCTTGCAGAGATGCTGACTTCAAATGTGAAGGGTTTGCTGCCAGTAGTGCTTTGATGGGTGCATTTTGAGTTAGAGTTTGCTGCTCAGGATTATGTCAAGACTTGCTTTTCTTTAGTGTTTCAGTGGCTAACCTGATGTAATGAATACCTGATCTACATGGGCATAATTAGTCTCTCATCCCTAATAGGTTTCTGCCATTGCAATCTGACTTGTCTGGGATGTTAATCGCTTGCTATCTTTGGGCATGTGGAAAAGAATAGTATTAAGGCAGGAATTTCAGAGTTTAGTGGTTCTATTTATTGGCATAGCAGGTTTGCAGATTCAGTCCCAAAGTTTAACATATGGCATTCTCCTTCACTGGTGCAACAAAATAATTGTGATGTTGTCCTGGTGGTGTAGGTAAGTCCATCAGTCTAAGTCAGGAGTAATGTACTTCAGAAGCTTACGTAGTGGATTTACTTTGCCATATATTAAATTTCAGATGTACATCTGCTTATTTTAAAAATTTTTTATGATGCAGCTTTTTCAAATTACATCCAGCCATTGATAAGGTAATTGGTTGAGTTTTATTGGGTCGACATACTTTGCAAAAATAAATTAGTTTCTGATTCTTTTTCAGAATGCAGCCAAAATCTGTTACTTAGGTCTGGAAATTTGCAATGTGAATCAATCCAACAAACTTGGTTTCTTGAGTGCATCAACTGTCAAGGTGTTCCTAAGAGGTAGATTTGGATGATTGTGGGGCAAAGAGAAAGCTTAGAGAGGAAATAAGAACAATATGATCTCTTGTGGAAAAGCTACAATATAGTTTATAAACTACTCTTTGTTTTGTGAATGAGAACAGAAGTACTTTTTTCTTCCATTCGCTCCTTTCTAGCTAACTTGCAAAGTAAGCACAATTCTTATTTGATGTTGGTATTTAGGGTACTTGTCTGTAAAACATTTCACAGCTCTGATTCATAAGTTCTATATAGTTGAGATTTTCTTTTATTCTGCCAATCTCTGTAGTTTGCTGCATTCCATACAATTACAGTGATGGAGATAATTGCTGTCTGAATAACATAGTAGTATGAGACTGATTTGGTGCAGCAGTACAGTCTGTGTTTTCATAGCTTCTCTCATCTGTAAGCTTAGAGCATCACATAGGGCATTGAGTAGTGCTGCCTGAGTCTTACTGGTGTTGAGGAGGACTAGTATGTTGCCCTGGTTTTTGTAAGCCTTCTGTTTTTAACCTTGGAGTCAGATTCTTTCTCACACAGTTTCATCTAAATAATAGCCAGTGTTTACTTAACGATATTTTCTGTTTTTCATTCCTTTTGTGATGTGACAACTTTGATGAGCAGCTTTCTTCTCCAGTGGGATTGAGAAGGAAGTGACATGCTCTCCAATCCCTTGTGGAGTTGGGACGTGTATAAGAATGAGATAATGTAAATAAATCCATCCATTTTCCTCCTTTCTGCTGAACCTGGCAGGTGCGAGAGCGTCTTTATTGTGTCTCCCCGGACACACTAGTATACAAAGGTAAAGGCATCTGATGGGTGTTCAGTGGGAATGGGAAGAGAGGAATTGTAGTTCTGCTCTTCGTGGTCATAATTGTATTTTAGCCCCTTTTGCAGATGTCCTAATCTTAGATCATACTGGGAAAAGTCTCTCAGAATATGTTATTGCTTTCACTCATCTATATATATATTCTCCTTTATTTTACTGAACTGTGTTCCTTAGTTATTTTTAGACTGTAAGACTGATTTCAACTATTGAATGCATTTGATTGTTGTGTGAGATTTCACCTGCGTTTCCACGATAATGCAATTTTACATTGCTCTAGTTCATTCTAGTAAGTAAAGAATATGTTTTTTAAAAGCATTAGTTGTTCCACGTAAAAGATGCAGTCATGTTTCTGTTTGGTTCTTTAGAATAAATTAATGTGCTTAGTGGCGTAGTCATGTTGAAAAGGAACTGGATGCTTATTTGGGGGAACAAAGTCTCTGTAGCTTTTCATTTACCTTCTAGTTTGTTGATGATGTCTGAGAATTTCATTTCACTGCATTAGAGTTAGCCCTTGAAGTAATAAGTCAATCTTATGTATAATAATATTTGCAGTAAATGAATGAAGTGGATGATCTCCTTTCTTAGGAACCTGCCTTTAAGGAAAAACATTGCAAAAGTCTGAGAGTGACACTTTAACTTAGAGACTAGAAGTGTGTCTGCCTTTCCTAAAACAGTAGAAGGGATAATTTTTTGATAAACAGATATTAATTCTGTGGTGTAGTTCAGCCCGTAAGCAGCAGATGCTTGCTGTGCTTTGTTGCATCAGTACTTAGCAGTAATAACATAAGTGAATGGTAGGTTCCTCCAGGCTGTTAAAATTAGCAACCTCAATAATGTAGCCAGTACAAGTAGCCCCTCTTCTGCATCCCTGTGTTCTAATCTTTGCCATCTTATATTAGGTAAGAGTACAGTTATAGCTCACCAACAAGTTTCTTTCCCAGTATTCCTCTAAATACAGTAAAACTGTCTTGTGAAAAAGTTGATTAAAAGGCCTACATTTGCTAGTGAAGTAGTACAGTAGGCATCTTAAAATGTTCTAGGAGATAGCTAGATGCTGGGATGCTGTTGGGAGTCCAAATTCTTTAAGAAGCCAGAAGGAAATTGAGAGGGTTGACTTGTCTGTATGTTGAAGGAAATTCTATATAAAAAAAGAACAGTTAGCGTGTTACTTGTATCTGCATGTACATCATGTGCTGCAAATGGAAATTGTGTTCCTAATGGTGGTTAAAATACTGTCACAGTCCTGATAAGAAGTGCTTATGAAAATCATAGAGGCTACGTGGACAAAATAAGTAAAACCTATCCCTGTATTGGGTGGCTGAATATTCCACTGTTACCTGGTTTTTTTCAGACACTGCATTATTCCTTCCGCTGGTAGAGAAGTTACTCTGGGATTAGTCCTGAGCAGCATACAGGATCTTGTTTTATATACATAAGAGCTGGGGGGTTTTTGTGACTGTTTTCCAGTAACCTTGTCTGAGCAAAGATGTTTGCAAAAATGCAAACCACTGTAACATTAAATTTTAAAAAAGCATCTCTGTTTTGAGACGCTTCTTCAGGTGAAACCCAAAAGATAACATGCTACAGTGGTTGTGTTGTCATGTGCTGACTGTGAGTATAGCATTGAGTCTTATCGAGAAGGACATAAACCAAGAAGATGATCTGTAAGAAGCAGAAGCTGTTGAATTAAGGAAGACTGGAAAGAGCAAACAAAATAGAAGTCTGTTAAGACAGAGGGTTGAGAACTGGTTTGCTAAATGCATTAAGACCTGAAAGTCTTGCACATCGAAAGCAAGAAACTTGCCAGAGTCAGTAGGGCTCAGAGAGAGACGTGAAAGGGCACCTGGGGGAAGACAGGTCATGTAATAAGAACTAAGTGAACTAATTGCTTTCTGTCAGAGGACGACTTACGAGACTTCTCAGGAGAACTTTCTTTGACTCCAGGCAACTGCAGTTTTAAATTTCAGTAAGAGTTTAAATCCAGTCAGCAGAATGACACCTGTTGTAGTGTATGCCAAAAAATTTCAGAGGAATTAGCCATGAGTATGACTTGAACTCTAAATGAGCTTTGATATCCAGACCTTTACTGTTTTCCCGTGCAGCTTGAAGCATTAAACCAAGTACTGCCTTGCCAATGCAAAGTAGAAAATATGAACCTGGCTTCCTATTATAAAGCTGATCAGGGAAGAAAGTGTAGACTAGTGATGAGTGATACTTTTCCGAGTCTTTCATGACATGGTTAACAATTGTGATGGTGTTAATCATCTGAAGAGAAGCTCAGTAGGGCATCAAAGTGGTACTTTGTGTTGACTCTTCTTCTGAGCTCGCTGATGCACTGAGGCTGCTTTTGAAAGGCTGTGCTGTGTGTGGTAGAGGTTGTGATGCATATGGGGATGGAGATCCCTTCTTCTCCTTCGCTAATACAGGATGGCTACTGTAAATGTGTTTTTTCCAGGAATATCTGGATCTCCTGGAGTGGTTGGATGGGGTGGATACTATAAGAAAACAAAACTTCTTGCATGAGCAAACATAAAGAAAGGGTCTAATGCATGTTTTGATACAGGTAGTTGTATCTCACAGGTCTCATTTTCTTGAAGGATTCATTCTTAGTCCATATTCCTGTATTCGGTTTGATAACATAACTGCTGAATTTTTTTTAGAAGAATGTTTGAGATTGTTTTTGAAGACTTTGTTAAAACCAAACATTTACGGGTTTGCTGGGTTAGCTGCTTAAAAATAACCAAAGGAAAGAATAAATTATTTACTTTATAATAAGGGAAGGTTACAAATAGAATTATTCAAGACTGTTGCTTGATATATTCATAAATACCTGGAGGGAAGAAATGAGTGAGAAAAAGATAGAAAGGATAATAGAAAGCCAGAACTGACTGCAGACAGACGCAGTGGGAGTTCATTGTTCATTAGATTATAAAATCGCTGGTAAAATTAAATTCTAGTAAATATAGAAGCACGACTGAAGAAAAATAATTCAGGCTGAATATCCCCAATGGGTGGGCTTTATGTTCGCGGTTTTGTTCAGAAAACACCTTGAAGCTCCTTCATAATGGTCTCTTTTAAAGAGCAGCTGTGTGCTCAGATACCCTCAAGTAGCAGCAATATTCACAAGTTCAGGGACAATAAAATGGAAACAGGTGTGTGTCCTGGACTGAATGGCAGAATTACATGTGGACTCTGTGTGTGTGTGTGTGTATGTGTCTGCCCACCTGTCAGAAAACATGGTGCAAATTGAAAATAAGCCAGAGAAGGTTAGCAGTGATCAAACTTTGGACAGGCTCTTGTGGAAGGGGACAGAAACCCATGAGGATTAGTAGCTTGGAAAACTGCTGGTGGATAGAGACAAATGGATATGAACTGAGAGCTTGAGAAGTCTTATGTTTTGAGATGAACTGCCAGTAACAACTTTTTTTTTGCCCCAAGAAAAAAACATCAGATAACATCATTACCAGGCAGCAGTTTAAAATAAAGCACTCTTTAGTCTAATGCATACTTAAATTCTCATGGAATGCCATGAGTAACAAAGCAGAAATGGGCTTAAAGATCTGGAAAAATCTATGGAATGAAGTTCTTTGAGCTAATGTGTATCATGGTTGGGATTCACCATGAAAGTATGCCAAACGAAATTACTGGAGGCTTGGAAGGATGGCTGCCCCTTTGCTTTTCCAGCCTTTGCTTTCTTTCACCCTGTATCTGCTTATTGCAGATTATAGTAGGCAGGAGAATAGGTATAGGAGAATGTTAGTCAAAGAAGGATGTTTTGGACTTCAGGCTGCTTTTAAAATGATGTTTTATTGCATAGTCAAAGTGACAGCATGCCAGGGTATTGGGCATACAGGGCTTTGCCTTACAGCTGCAGCATGTAGGCTTGGCCTCAAGCCTGAAGCCCCTTTCTGTTTGGTTTAACAGTCATTATATACTTTTGTTTTTGTTGAGTAACTTAATACAAGATAGTCAAATCATCACTACACACAACTTCTATCATTACCATACAATAATCATTATTATTTAGTCAGGAAGGTAAGTTACAGATGTTACTTTTCAGTTTTCTTGAAGTGATAATTTCCCAGATTTTGTTTTGTTTACTATACTGTATTTTGTTTACCCGTGGTATCTTTCAATCCGGTAACAACCATGTTTCTTATCTATTTATGCTCTTCTTGAGATTTATTTACTTGGTAGGAGACATGCTTTCTGTTTGTGGTCAAATAGACCCTTGGTTTTAGTCACAAACTTCCTTCCAACTTATCTTCAACCTCTGTCCTTTCAGTTTACCCAAAATCTCTGGTCTAGCAAAACTCCACATCAAAGGTGGCTTTCATCTCTATGTCATTCTCAATCTCCATATTCAGAGATCCTTCTGTCAGACATACATATCTTTGAGACTTTCCTGTTAAGCTATTATCTTCCCCAACAAATAGGAAGTCTTTAGTTTGTCCCCATTGCAGCTAGGTGTCTTCAAGTATTTTATTCATTGGTCTTTTTGTCTTGGAAGGTAGGAAAAAAGCATACTTCTATAAAGACAACAAAATAAGATTGTGTTAGTTTGTATTTTCTATCTTGCTCTAGAATTTTGGAATTAAGTAGATTGATCGGCAATTTGAAGTTTTAGTTAAATCTGCTGTGTAGTTAAATGTTCAGTTGTGGGTCCAGGCTCAGTTTAAGATAATAGAAATGGCAAACAGTAATTCAAAATATTTATACTTCTTGGCAGTATCTTTGTGCTTTGTTGCTAATATATCTTTGTGTATGGAAAGGAATACTGACACTTAAAAATTAGGCGTGTGGTCTCTTCTAAGTTACCTGCTAGCAGGGGAATTACCTAGTAAAATGAATTGCAAAAGTCTCAGATCAAGAATTGAGTTCTACTAGAGATGTATTAAATTTTCCTTTTGGAAGGCTAAGTATATAAACTATAGATTGATTTTTGGGTTTAGGACAATATTTGGATTTCACTGCAATGTTGACTAGATATGCTTCGTGAGTTAGACAGAAATCTTAGAAATATGTCAAGATCAAAAACATGTTTTGGAAAAATGTCACAGCAGTAGTTATTTGCATTTTTTGTTTGCCATGGCTTGATGCTTTTCCATTGAAGGCAAACATGACCTTCACCTGAAAATTCAAATTTGGCAGCAAGAGTTTTATAATATTGGTAGATGTGAAACAAAAGGGCTTAATAGGTGTATAAGGTTCCAGTGTCAGGACTCCTCATGTAACACTGGTATAAAAATACTTCACACTTGAGAATATATTTAACATTTCTCACTTTGACTTCAGTTGGAAGGTCACTTTCTATATGAATGAATGGCTAATGAAGGGCTTGAGCATCAAAGGAATCTCCTTTTGTCAAAGTGGACATTTTTACACCGAGAAATACTCAAATGTTCTTTTTATTGTCCTCTGCAAAAACTCATTAATGCCAGTGGCCTATTTGCAGTCTGTGTAAACTGCCACATACACAGAAGTAAGAACTGCGGGAAGAATAAACCTGCTCGAAGACTTTAGTTGGTCTTGTGCTATTTCACATTTGCATCATTATGTAGATTTTTAGACTCAGCATTGCTTTTTAAAGAAAATAATCATTGAGAGTCAGAATTTGGCCTTCACTGTTGAGCCAGTAAGAAATTCAGTAAATGTCTGCTAGAGTTAGTGTTCTGAGCTCTTTGGTTAAAGAATGATATTAAATAAAGCTTATGGCTTGTTTCTTTTAAAATTTATTGTGATAGTTAAATTGTCACTATAACTGATCCTGCTTTCTCCATTAGACTACATGAAGAAATAATTGACTTCTATGACTTCATGTCCCCTCGTCCTGAAGAAGCAGCTATGAGAAGAGAAGTGGTAAAAAGGATAGAAACAGTCATCAAAGATCTTTGGCCTACCGCTGATGTGAGTGTAACTTAAGTTGTGATTTGCTTCTCCAGTAAATTGTAGAGCTTGGTTCACTTAACCTTGCTATTATCTTTCTTTGTTTTAGAAATGAACAGGTAACTCTTCAAGTTTAAGGCAATTGACTTAATATCACAGCTCTTGCAGTATTTGGAAATTTATTTTAAAACGTGGGGAAATTTCAAACATAGATTTTGGGTTAATGAATGCTACTGAACATTTTTTTCATTTTGAGAATGAGGAATGTGAAGAATTGTCAGCTTTTAGTAGTGTATTTCTTAAAGTAAAAGCTTATTAAATTGATTGTCTTAGTATAATTTAATTTTGAATATTAAAATGAGACTGACTAACTATGTATCCATTTTTGCAAGGAGTCCTGACTCTGTGGATGTTTATGAATCAAAATAATTTAGAAAAAAGCAATTAAATGCAGATTTTTTTGTACTCTTCATGAATTTGACATTCAAGGAATCACTTTACCCCTACTGTAGTGGGAAGGTTGCACTCCCTGAGATACGTTGCAATCTAAGCTGGTGTAATTTCAAACACTTTGTTACCCAATGAATAAGTCTGCTCATCCAAAAAGAATATATTCTAAATTGTATTTCTAGCATCACCTTTTTGATTACCAGCTTGTAGCATTGTCATTAACAACCAGAAAAATGTTTCAGATCACTGTGATTTCATAGCCTTCCATGGCAGAGAGTGAGGGCTCAGGCCACAGCACTGAGCTGAAAATACTGTAAAGCTCATCTGCTTCATCCTCATCCATTTTTTTCCTTCATAGTGTGATTTTTCTACATTGTGGAAATCGATATAAACACTGAAAAGGCCTGTGTTGCCCAGGAAAAAACTAAGTGAGCTTGTAAATTGGGCTCTGCTTTATTGGAGAGGGAAGAACATCTCAATTCTTTAGATGGGAAGCTCGCTGAAAGTATTTGATGTGGCCTGTGGGTGTATCTTCATCATGCCTTCTCTTCCACACCCAAACACCTGCTGCAACTTCATAGTTGTTCTTAACAGTAAAATCTGGAGTACTCATACTTATCTGAATTGTACGTTTAGATGTACTTGGTGGTTTTTAAACCTAAAAATTAGGAAAAATTTTTCCCTTAAACTCTTCCAATTTCAGTAAAGCTGTCCTGTAAGGAAAGGAATGAGCAGGAGGGAAGGAAATTGATAAAAGCTTGTATGCCTGTCAAACTGGAAATAAATAATTAACAGAACTTGCTTAAATTTATTCTCTGCTAGCTGGTTTGGTAGTTATTTAATGTTAAAAAAGCCCAATTTCCTCTAAAGTTGCATCTGTAAGGAAGAGTGTGTTTGTACAGAGAATATAGAGTAACTTTTTTACTTGGCTATATCCTTAACAAGTTAAGAAAAGTATTAAGTTTTGTGAAAGTAAAAGGAAGTGAACATTCATAATTGCAAGATATTTTCCTGCTGTGTTCTTTTCAGGTCCAGATATTTGGCAGCTTTAGTACAGGGCTTTATCTTCCAACTAGGTAAGTAATAGTTTACTCTTATATAAAAGTTTGTCTTCTTTTAGAGCAATGGTAAATTTCAAAGAGGAGTTTAGAATGGAATGTGAAAACCTGTCAAACTTTCAGTAAAACTTTTAACTAATATTTCCTGTGACAAAGGGAAGAGCTTTTGAACTTCAAGATTTGCAGTAAGTATTTGATGTATAATCTTACTGCTCTACTCTGCTTATTGACCCTTTGGTGAATTACCTTTTCTTCCTTGTGTCTGGGGTTAGTCTTTGGCTTTTTTTTTTTTTTTAACATACAGTGAAACTGAATGTGCAGTATTTCCCTTGTAAAGATTGTGCTTTGTTAAATAAGATGAATTACTGAGAATGTGTCACTTACCACAGACTTACTGTGTAAAGTCAAAAGAACCATCACAGTGCTGTATTTCCATCTGTTTGGAGAGCAAAATGTCTTGCTTAATTTGGCATTTTATATTGCTTAATGGTTCAATTGGATGTGGGAGCCCATGTAGCTCAGTCTTAAAGATGATGTTCTCTTTACATCAATTAAATTTCCAGTAGGAAAGCACTGGAAATTTCACTTCTATGAATACCTATCACTGATAAAATTCTTTGGATTGTTAAAATGCCAGTCAACACGAGTAAATAGATGAGGGATGGAATTGGGCAGTGGAAGTCAGAGGGGAGGGAGAATAAAAGGTAAAAGGGAAAGGAGATCAAAGAACTTATCAGAGTACTAGAAGCAAGAAACTAGAATACTGCTTTGGGTCCCAAAACACCATGAACTCTTGCTTAACATTCCTAGAAGAAGCCTGTTGGGAACCTACATTGCAAGTTGCAGAATGATCACCTTATATGACTTGTAATATGTGGAATGCCAATTTTACCGTATTTTTTGGTAGTGTATTATGCTTTAGACTTACTGGATTTCATGCTGTGTTCTTTTTGTCTAGTGATATTGATCTAGTTGTTTTTGGGAAATGGGAACGACCCCCTTTACAGCTGTTGGAGCAAGCACTGAGAAAACACAACGTGGCTGAGCCATATTCCATTAAAGTACTTGACAAAGCTACGGTAAGTAATAGCTTTTGGAATACTGAACTGAAAATCTTTCAGACCCCTTAAGATGTTGATGATAAATAGTGTTCTTAATTCATGAAGCAAATTATATTGTCTTAAACTCGCTGTGCAAGATTTCAGTACAATCTGTATGTGCTTAGCAATAGCATGGGGTCTTCTACACTGACATTGGTAATTCTGTGTACTGTGTTTGCTGAAGGCCATACTTCATACTTACGTTGTCAGTAAAGATCTGAAAGTTAGTATTTGCAAAATATCCAGTAAAATAAATTAACTATTTGCATTATGTTTTTCCACTGACCTTTGAGGGGAATTGGTTTAGCCAGGGGCCAGTAACTAGAGCTGTCTAGCTTTCAGCAGGGTTTTCAGGTTGTCTTGTTTCTGAAGGCATAGTGAAGTGTTTCAAACCTAACATTGGGTTTTCCCTTCCAAAATACACTACTTGAGAGTTTTGTTTCATTTCTGACACTGATGTGTATTATCTCTTGTATCTGTCTTGTAAGCCTGAATCATGTTGAATACGTTAAAAACTTAATGCATGCAAATTTTATGTTAGTGAGCAAGTGATGTTTTCTCCAGGGGACTAAGGTGAGTATTCCAAACTTCTGTTAGCAAGCTTCTGTTTTGTGGTCCCTAAAACAGGCTTCCTCTTGTAGGTTCATAATATTCCCGTGGCTTTCATTAGAGGAGCAGTACATAACAGTAGCTTTGGTAGCCTTTGGTTTACCTGAGAACTAATGAGATTTTCAGAATCTGTATTACCATTTATGATGGAAAATGGCACTAGGCTGGGCTTGCAATTCTACTACCCATTCTTTTTTTATTTTTTCTGATGTTGGTATGAAGTGGTGCTATACTTCCACTGTTTTTTGTTTTCCACTTCAGATTAAAAATATGAGGAGTTCAATATAAAAATAAATGTTATCAACTGAAGTTTAGGTTATGATTATAAGATGATTTTGTAGGGCAATGCCTTCCAGGTGATAGTGTGAAGCTGAACTACATATTCAGTCATTTTAGAATAATTTATTCCTGCCATATAACTATGGGTGCTTTGCTTTATCCCTTCTGGCTTTCATTTGGCTCTGCATTGAACCAGTTCATCTTGATAAACCAACAGGCATTGCTTTCTGCTAGGCTGGTTTTCTGTCAGTTTAGCAAGTGAATGGTGCAGTGCTGGGTCAGAGGAATGCAGCTCCCACAGGTTATGAGATTAGAAGATCTCCTATTAACTGGAATGAGTCATTAAATTAAGTTGTCATATGAAACACTGCTATTGCAGCTATGAAGGCAGATAACTAATGGCTATGGGAGAGTACCAGAGTGATGGTAAATTAATGTGATTGTACATTAATCACCTCCCTAGCAGGCATTCATTTGTCAGTCACGTTAGGATTGTTACCTCCTCTCAGACAGACTTGATAGTTGCATTCATTTGGACTGCTAGTATCCATGTGTCTTGAGTAAGCTAGGGAATAGCACCAGTGTTGTATTTCTGGGTATTCATACTCTTGTCTTATTCTTTTCAGGTACCAATAATAAAACTTACTGACCAGGAGACAGAAGTGAAAGTTGACATCAGTTTTAATGTAGAGACTGGTGTGAAGGCAGCTCGATTTATCAAGGAATACATGAAGGTATCAGCCATATAGTGAATGTTATGCTACTTACCAAGGAGGTGCTAGATGGTTAGCTAACCTTTTTTGGTATGGAAATTGAAAATTTATTGCTGACGACTATTTTCATTAATACTAATGAAATAAAGATGTTTTAATATCTTATCTGTTGGTGTCCATTCAGTATTCCCTTTGAGTGCTAGGTGTTTGAGTGAATAAACCTGCGCACTGTGAAAGGATTTGTACAGTCATGTCTAATCTGCAGATAGGTACTAAACTTTGCTTCTAAAGCAGGTCTCTTTTCAAGTTTTGCTTACCTTGAATTTAAGTGATGCTGCATTATGAATACTGTCTTGCTAAACTGTCAAAAAACAATTCTTGTGTAGCTACACACTTAAAAGTTTCCTTTTATGCTCTGTATTAAAAATACTATTTAGAGTGAAAGCTTTGAGTATAGTAAGTGACACTGGTATTCAAAGAAGGATTTAAAAATCTTACTGTTTAAGTGGGAAATAAATTTGATATGTAAGGTCTTCAATCAAATCAGAGTTGAAGTCTATTCATACGTTTCTAGAATAAAATAGCACATTTTAGTTCTTCCTGTGGAAACACTGTATAGCACACCACTGAAAATATTTTTGTATTAGATGAATCTTTGTGCTTTGAGATTGTGTAGTTCTTTATTTGTTTTGGAATGTTGACATTGTCATTGATTGTACTTATTTTGCTTTGCAGAAATATTCTTTGCTACCTTACTTGATTTTAGTATTAAAACAGTTCCTCCTTCAGAGGGATTTGAATGAAGTTTTTACTGGTGGAATTAGCTCTTACAGCCTAATTTTAATGGCAATTAGTTTCCTGCAGGTAAGTCTGATCCCTATTTGTTTCTGTTCTTTAAAATATTTGGGGTTTTGTACCTATGCCCTTTTATTGTACTGTTTCTTCAGACACCCCTTGCAATGCACAGCATTACTGTTATGGCTCAGAGTGTTTGACTCTCGAAAGATCCTGTGGACTACCTCACAAACTCCTGGATCTTTTCTGTGTGAACTGGAGCAGCAGCAGGACCCTTGTGAAAGGCATAGAGGCTGTGAATTGCGCTCTACACCAGGGCCTGTACCTGAACCACCTTAATGGTGTTTCATAAATCTGCAGGATGCAGTTTGCCTCTTGCTTCCCAGACTACTGGTACTGAATGTGCAGAGTACTTGATTTCAGTGTTTATTAAAATGATGAAATCTAACAGTCAAGTTGTTTCTTTACTTATATGTTGGTTAGGTTTTGACATGCTTAAGACTGGCAGATGCTGTACTTGACTGATGAAATAGCCAAGTTACAATGTTACAAATAAGTTAAAACTTCTAGTACATTTTTGTAGAAGTGAGCTTTGTACAGGTATCATGAAGCCTGGCATCTCTCAGAAGCTGTGGTAATGGAAAACTTGCATATTCTGCTGCTGGTGGTGTTGACTGAAATATAGCTATTGATTTTATATACCAAATATAATAGGTGGAGATACACAAACTGTATTTCAGTTGGGGCAACTAGATTGCCCCCCACTCTCTGAATACATTGAGGGATGAATTTTCTGTGAAAAAATTGGACGCTACTTGTTACTAACCAGGCTATAGCTTAGTATGCAGTACTTCTTTATTGCTTTTGACTTAATGAAAAGTATTCCCTAATCCTCAAAAAGCTACGTGAGGAAAGGTTAAGGAATTCTTCGGCTTCCAGATGCTGCTGAAGTGCTGCCCCCTCTCGGTTGTTTGAGAGTGGTTTAAGTACATGGAGAGTAAATGACTCGATTGAGACTTAAGTGAAGAAATACTCAGCTCTTTAAATGAGAGCGTTTTGTTGCCATGCGTTATGGTCTGAAAACTACTAATTTTTAATAAGCAAAAACCTGTTGGTGTTACAGCTACATCCAAGAATTGATGCCAGAAGAGCTGATGAAAACCTTGGAATGCTTCTAATAGAATTTTTTGAACTCTATGGAAGGAATTTTAACTACTTGAAAACTGGTATTAGAATAAAAAATGGAGGTGCCTATATTGCCAAAGAAGAAATCATGAAAGTCATGACTAATGGATACAGACCATCCATGCTATGTATTGAAGATCCTCTCCTGCCTGGTAAGGCTGTACACTTCTCGCAGTATTCCAGACCTCTGGCTCAGCTTGTGCTCTCGGCTTGCGTTAGTCTGTCAAACGAGTTAAGAAGCAGCACTGGGAGAGGCCGTTGCTGGTGTAGAAGTACAGTCAGGTAGGAGGGCTAAGGGATATGGACCTGAGGTCTCCCAGGACTCTTAGCCTGAGTAAATTGGATTATGTGCAAACAGTGCAGTGGCATAATGCTTTGGAGATCCAGAACCGTTTTGAGTACATAATAAGATTCTCTGACACCACTGAGAGGTAGTGAAAGAAGGAATTCCAGGAAATCCTGGAAGGGGGGGTTGTTAGCAAAACAGCTCTCCACTGTTTGCTGTGAGAATGAGATTGAAAGGTGTAGCTTTTCCTGCCACAGGCTGCGGTGCCATATTTCAGATAAATCACACCATGTGGGAAAGAAACACCCCAGATGCAGAACCTGTCCTGCAGGACGGTGCCACAGAGGGTGCACAGGAGCAGGGGAGGGTGTCTGTGAAATTCAGCTGCATTGTGGTGGTGGTGTGGAGAGCGCTTTGATTAACTGGCTTCTGTGCTGCACAGGGATCTTTAGAGAATGCCAGTTAGAGCTTTGGAGTTGCATGTTCTTCTAGAAGTACTTAACACAAATTTTTTTTTTTTTAGATTTGGTTTTCATTCAGTAACCCTCAAAATAATCAGGCTTAATTTTGGCTAAGTGCCTCAGGAAAATTTCCAGCTTAATAGTACTCAGTTTGTATTCTATTTAGACTGTCACAAGTAGCTGAAATTCCAAACTAGCTTTTTAACAAAGTAAATTTTCAGTTAATTTGGACTTCAGCACTCACATTTCTAGAATCTAACTGGCAGTCAAAGTCCTTATTTTCACATCTTGTCTGTTGTCTGCTTATGTACAGCACTTTTAAAGCAAATACCATGGATCAGGAGCTGAAGTCTGGCACTTTTCTAAATACTCAATATGCAGAATGTTCATAGTTGCCTACAACAGGTTGCAGGCTGTGATACTCGTTTGTCTAACCATGTCTGATATGTTTGTAATTGAGTTTGTGTCCATCATGTCTCTTGTACTTGGCCAGGCATAGCTGTGATTGTGCAGAACTGTCACTGTCATTGAGATTTCGTTTAGGAGCTGTGTACTTACTTGCCTGAAGACCCATTTGAATAGCAGCATGAGCCACAACTGTTTAGAGTCAAAAATCTTCACTGCCCTCCAGTTCTGTTCCTTTCTATCTGCTGAGGACTGAAGGAGAACAAATTGCATGTGCTACACAATGTTTTAATCACTGTTAATAGTACTCTGGAGAAGAAAATAACTTTCAAATCCAATAGGGGCTCTGAACTGTTCCTCCTAGCATTAATCTTGCAGAAACAAAAAACTGTAGCTTAGAATAGCTGTATGCGATCAAAGAGTTGATAAGAATTAAATTCTAGAAGAGTTTGTATGGACTGAGATAACGTAATTCTTACAGGAGGTGGTGTTTTGGCAATGGAAATGAAAACTGACAATATTTTGAAGTTATCTGACCACTGTGTCTCATAGGGATATTTTCTAGCAGCTACCACAGACCTTCAGAATTTGCCTGATGAAGCTAGGAGGAAAATTACATTGAACATATAGGATGGCTCTGAATCAGATCTGATGAGTACAGCCTCCTTAGATCCAGACTTAATCACATATCCCTGCAGTATCTAAAATTACCTGTCAAGTGTGTGTTAGTAATGTCTAGAATTCTGTTAGTTAGTTTAGTTCAGCTATTCCTTCTGTCCCAGTACAAAAATCTTTTCCAAGGGTTCAGATCCTTGCCCAGTTGACAAGTCATCATCTCTGATCAGTTTGTGTTCAGA
This sequence comes from Platysteira castanea, assembly GCA_013397175.1. Classification (NCBI taxonomy): domain Eukaryota; kingdom Metazoa; phylum Chordata; class Aves; order Passeriformes; genus Platysteira; species Platysteira castanea. Next base: position 403,229 of record VYXC01008166.1, read on the forward strand.
TCCACTAAGAGTCTGACTCTGAGGATTGGTGGCAGTATTGTGAAGGAGATGGCAACAAATTATTTTGATAAAGAGTGGACACAGATGTCTCGATGTAAATTAGCATAAGCTGCTGCAGAGTTTTACCCCTGCAAACCTGTGTTTGCACTATATGCACAAGTATTTGATTTTGTTTTTCAATCTTTTTTTAGCCTAATCACAACTGTCTCTAATGTTCCTGTTAAGCTTTGGAAGAATACTTGTAAAGATGGCTTCTTAAGCCAAAAATGAGACAGTACAGGGATTAAAAAATCCCTTCCTTTTAATTTATCAAATACTATCAAAGTAGATTAAAAGTTGCTCCTGTGAGCATATGCACTAGTTCAGCAATGGGATACTGAAGAGCATAACGCATAAGAATAGCTTTAAAGCAGTCTTGTAGAGAGCAGAAATATGTTTAGTGGGATTAGTTTCTTTAAGTTAGAGGAACTGTTTATTATTCAGCATGAAGTGGTGAGTGATGTCTGGCTAACAGATGAAAGGTCTTGTCAGAAGGATGTGATACTAAAGTTCTACTTGCTCATTACCTTCAGTTAGTTCCTAGATTTGGAAGGAACAGGCAGCAAACTATTGTGTTGTTGTTTTGGTTGTAGTGGGTTTTGCTTAGATTCTGTTAAGATACTGCAGGATTTCCTCAGAGATTCTCAGAGACTGATCATGGTGTGCCAGAAGACGATATTTTCTGTGATTTAGGAACCAGGATTCCAGCAAAGATGTTGAAAGTCTACAAGTGGGAAGTTTCTTGAAGTCTGGATTTGAGTTATCAGACTAATGTAGTGGTGATGCATTTTGAAGTAATCATTTATACTTGATCTTTGTGTGTCTGGGGAGACACAATAAAGACGCTCTCGCACCTGCCAGGTTCAGCAGAAAGGAAGGAATAATGGCCTTTATTGTTTACATTATCTCATTCTTATACACGTCCCAACTCCACAAGGGATTGGAGAGCATGTCACTTCCTTCTCAATCCCACTGGAGAACAAAGGTGCTCATCAAAGCTCTCATATCACAAAAGGAATGAAAAACAGAAAATACCGTTAAGTAAACACTGGCTATTATTTACATAAATCTATGTGAAAAGAATTTGACTCCAAGGTTAAAAACAGAAGGCTTACAAAAACCAGGGCAACATCTTTGTACATAGTCTTAAGATCTTTCATCTTGAGTTAGTGTCCTAGGACAGGGTAATGAGAGGAAAATTATTCCCTTAGCATTATCTGAGGGAGGGAGTTGCCATAAACATCTTGTAGCTGCACGATTTCAGTTTCTCAAAGCACTTCTCCTTTTTGTAAAATACATAAAAAGGAAAAGAATTTATTAAGAAGTGCCAAGCCAGGCACTCAAAAGTTTATTCACAAGAATATGTTGGAGCAGGGTAGATGATGTCATCTTAGAAGAAGTTTGTCTAAAGTTGATCTAGCGGTATCCTGTATTGGAAGACATAACTGCAGTTGACAAATCTTTACATCTGTGGTTGTAAAACAAGCTTGGTACTTATTCAGCAGACTGTTAGGGAGGCTTGTTATTTTATACCTTTGTGAATCAGGAGATTATCAAGGTCCTCCAGTCATTTCTGATGCTCAGAAAAGGAATGATTTTGATCTAGTTTCAGACTGGCAGTGGCTAGAGTAGCTGAATTGCTACTTTTAAACACCAAGTTTAAAAGTTGGAGTTCCACCTGTGCTGCTCCCTTCATGAGAAAGTTTGTTCTTAATTCTGAGTTGCTGCGGGCACTAGTGAAAGTTCTAAACCTTACATTCAATGTGTTTTCTTTGAAAAGAGACTCTTTAACTTGCAAAGTTTATTATGCTTCATGTTGCTTGCTTCCGCATCTTGATAGGTCACAAGTACAGGAAGTAAATAGATTTGAGTCTGGCAGCATCTGTTGAGATTATCTCTTCTAGCCTTAGTGGCTGCCCAAAATTATTCATTGCAGCTTTTCAGTATCAGCTATTTGTCATTAGAACCTGCAAATATGTATGTTTGTGTGTGTGCTTAAAACATACGTGTTTATAAAAATACACAGATAAATTGAAGTTAGAATTTGAAAGAACCTCTTTAATGCTGAATGTTGCAAAAAAGCTGTTTACTAGCTAATAGCTTAACATAAATGGGTCTGCTTCAGTCTTAGCTCATGGTCTTACCTTTACCTTTTCAGGCCGTGTTCTTAAAACTGCTTCAGGTAAAGGAAGGCTACCTGATGGAGTGGTAATACTAATAGCAAGTGATGGAAATTTTGGACATGCTCCTTAGGGATGAAGGCTTTGTAAGAAAGAATAAGGATTGAATTATACATGAAATCACACACCATTGTTATCTGCTAATATACATCTGAGGATTGAAGTATGTATGATTTTTTTAAAGAGTGACAGCATTTGGGTTGCGTGCTTTAACTGATCTAGTCTAGATTGTGACAAAAGAAGGATGCTGAGTTGTGTAAGACATGGTTCTCTAATGAGAGTGATCTCTCGGAAGAAAATCTATTCAGGACAGCAAATGCAAATGTGGGATCTTCTGGCTTCTTTAATATGTTGCTTTCTGGATTGGGTAGGGTCATCTCTATACAGACTTGACAGGTGCAGTTCACAGTAGCTCCAGCTGCGGCCCAAGTCAGAAGCTCTGCAGACTGTATAATTGATTAAGACCTGTTAATTCAGACATTTTTATGAACTAGTTATAAGTGCAGAAGGAGGCAATCCAGGAGCCTAAGCATGCATGGCGTGAGCTATTCTGCCTCTGTTCTCAAATCTGCTTCAATCAAGACTCAAAATACAACTTCATTGATTTAAAACTAAACTGCCCAATTTTACTGTAAGTGGTTTAGCGAAGGCTTATGATTTCTTTTGCTGGCACAACAGAGGAGGTAGCAACAATTGATGAATGGAATAACCAATATTTTGTGGCAGCCCTGTCTTCATTTTGGTGTAACTTTATGCAGGATACATGTCAAATGTACCTGCCTAGCATTACGTTAGACTAAACTAATACAGATCATTTGAGTGTGTATTGAGTGTGTATTCTTAATTCGTGTTATGTGAATTTATAGAATCATTTAGGTTGGAAAACAACTCTAACATCAAGTCCAACCATAGATGGACTTGGATTTAGTGGTAGGTGCAATTATGTGTGTTTAGCCACTTGTATGTATTCCATTTCTGTATTGCTTCTCAATTTAATTCTCTTAAATATATATGTTTAGAATATCATTATGTGGCTGGATACAAGTGTCCTGCCTCTGGAAAACCTATGCTGAATTAGTCATTACTTTTCCAGTAGAATTAACACTGTGTTCTAATTTTGTGACCACTAAAATATTTTGGTCACTTTTCAACTGCCTTTGGACTAAGTCCTTCGTGAAGTCCTCTGTGAAGAACATTACCATGTGTTTCCTCCTAGATTCACTGTCCTAGGCCCACACTGATCTCTGCTTTTACTTCAGAATAGTCCAGTAGTAAATAAACCATTTGGAGAGGCTTCTGTAACTTTGAGCCTAGTGGCTGCTGGGTATTGCAGCGGTGCATTCAGAGCAAGATACTCACTTATGTCAGTAAACAGGAAGTATTTCTTGATCAGTTTTTATTTGACCCTGTGAATTACTGGAAAAATTCTGGTTTCTCAAAGTGCTCTAATGTTTTCAGTTAGTTTTCATTGATTGTGTGTTTCTGCTAGTGGCATTATGGTTGGAGAATTTTGAAAGGATTAAAATGTGTAAAGCCAAGGCTATGTTTTTTTTCCCCCTGGATGGCAGATCTCAGCATGTTTGTATATAATGGCTTGCTGGACAAAACACTTAGGGGAGTGAAGCATTCGTCTAAAGTCAAATTCAGCCTTATTGAATTCAGTCCTCCAGCGGATGGATTCTGTCCTTTACCCATCAGTTTTTCAAAGCAGATTTTTCATTGATTTCTTTTATTCATGGGCTCTGATCTGATTTTCGTATTTGGTGGTTCATCCCTCTCTAGTGTTCTCACAGCATTTCACATATCATTCTGAAGGAGATAACCTTTAACTGCGAGCAGTTTTCTACCCACTCAAGACCTAGTCTGTATTTTATGCAATTTGAAAGCAGTTTTATTGCTTTTTAAATTGAGTGCTGACAGTGAATTTTGGTGTCTGGTGCCAAATACATCTACAGAAAACCCCCAAGTGCTCTTTGCTAGTAATAGCAAGATTGCTTTAGGTATCACATGGAAGATCTGTTCTTGTACATTGTCACTAATACAGAAGGTGTAGCATGTTCCTAACTTCTGCAGTTCCTCATATGGCACTAGATTTGGAAAGAGTTCCAGTTAAAATGCCTAAAAAAGGGCAGTTGAGAGTGCCACAAACTTGATCAGAAAACAATGCTGTAAAATCTTCTGGAATCTTCTATGACAGATTTTTGAGAAACTGGCTTATCCTGTGGAGATAAATATCTGTATGTGCTGGTTTATTAATCTGTTGTTTTGATAAGGTTAAATAGGGTTTGATGTGAATGTTTGACCTAATGAAGATAATGTGGTTACATAAGTGAAATTTTAAGCTGATTTGGCCTGCAGGAACTCCACTGGTAAGTGAGACATGATGCTTTAAGCTTGGTAGGTTCCCTCTTGAAGACAGCTCTAAGAGCTTTAAGCTGATCTCTGGGCTCTGTTTCTTTCAAGTGCTATATGTGAGTATTTAAAAAGTGGTAAATTGAATGCATAGTGTTAAGTGTTATTTCTAAGGTCAATTTCTTTTGTTGAGATAAGCACACTTAGGTGTTCCTGATGTGCCTAGGATGGGATAACCAGTTTAAACAGAGTTAAGCTGTATTGTTAAGGCTTTTGAGCTTTAAGTATGAATAATTTTTTGGTAACTGATATTAAAAAAAGATGATCTGATGACTGTCACATTATTTCAGGAAACGACGTTGGCAGAAGTTCTTACGGTGCCATGCAAGTGAAACAAGTTTTTGATTATGCCTACATTGTTCTTAGCCATGCAGTATCACCACTTGCAAGATCATACCCAAATAGAGATTCTGAGAGGTAATTAGTTCACTTTTTCAATATCCATTTGTCTGTGTAATCAGTTAGGAATGTTTGGATCTAGATTCATAAAAGGACTATTGTTATTTATTGTTTAACTGTGGCTGTATTGAAATCTGCACAGAAATTTTAGCTGCCCAGGGATATGAGAGTGCAATGCCTCAGAGTGCAGCACTGAAATGAAGGGAATATGATAAAACCCAGGATGAGTCCAGTGTGAAATTCTGTTAGTGTGGAAGGAAGCCAGAAGACAATTGGTCTTTTTTCCTAAAACATTCTGCTTAAAGTATTTCAAAGGAGGGTTTGCTGGTTTAATGTTCAGTATGATGCGTGTCTGTATTGTGGCAGAAAGAAATGTGTGTGATCTAATTGTTTGTTTAGACAATTAGAAAACTAGACAACAAGGCTAAGAATTTCCTTGGTTCTTTAATACATGCCCCCATAAGCTGTTTTAAAAGACTTGATATGTATATAAGAATTTAAAAAAGAATTAAAAGTACTAGATTAAAAAAATAGTAATAGAATCAGTTCAGTTTGATCGTAATGCCAGAACTGCCATTAAAAGTAGCATACTTCTAGACGTGCTATTTTTAATGCAGTTCTTAGTGTCTTTCATAGAAACACAACCAGTACTTTCCAAGCTCTCACCTTTGCAATTTCTGTTTTTTGAAAGGGAGAGGAGAAAGACAATGAAGGCATGGCAGCCATGTGATATTTCCATTCCATGCTCTAGCACCTTTTGTTCTAAGCCTCAGTGTGAATTTGGGCTAGATCAGAGGATGTCTCTTCCCCGAGACTTCCCTAAACTCCCAATGGCTTTGACCTACCCAGCAAATCACAGGGAAGGATGGCTGTAACATGTCACACAAACCATCTTGATACAATTGCAAACTCTAGGTATGATGTAAACTTCGAGCATTAATGCCGTTGGAAGGTGAAATAGTTTTCCTCTAGTAAGTTTACATCAAAGTGGACACAGTCTTTCACTTTTGAGTTTAAAACTGACACTTGAATAGTGCCTGTAAATCCTTTAGGTTTTCATTGGTATTCACAAAGGCTGAGACTGCACTGTGATGGAGGTACAGAAGGAGTGGTACAGTGTTGCGCATTGACATTTGAGTCTGCTGGTTTAAGATATTAAAGGTCACTGTTAAATGTGTATTGGCTGACAATTCTTGGTACCAAATGAAACTTTGTTCTTACCTAAGTACAGATGGAGTAACTTAGGGATTCCTGAAGTTTGCTTGTTGTCTTGGGTCCTGGCCTCCATTACCTTCTCTTTTTCTCTGAAGAATACAGTCATTCTCTTATGCGGTATCTGTATTTACTAGACATCAAAAACTATGTTTGTAAAGCATTTACTGAGAGCCTCAGGTGTCATCAACACGTGCACTTTCCATGGACTTGTACTTGTTACTGTATCTGGGGAAATGTTTGCATTTTGTCACAACTGCAAACCTGTGCAGCAGTTCCAGCAGCAGTGTTCAGGTGTCATGTCTGACCTGTCTGCGAGTTCTGGGCTGTCTGTGCCACTGACAACTGAATCTCAGAACCCATCATGCCACTGCCTTGCAAGAGGAACAGCATTCAACAAAGTTCTGTATACAAATAGTTCCCCTAGCACCAGTGTTGTGAGTGCCAAAGGACTTGTAAGCAGATGATGAGCTGTTTGGTGATGAGTGTGTTGCAGAAATCAACCGTCCATGTTTGGCCTCAGTTAAACTTTGTGCTTGGGTAATCCGGGTGTGTTTGTGGATCCCTCTTCCTGCTGTAAGGCAGAGTGGTCCATGCTCTGTGTAAAGACCTTTCTGATGGGCTGACCTAAAGCCTGGCCATCTGGGAGCCCTTTGTCCTGATCCAATTTTTCCCCTTTTCTAGGCTTGTTAGTAGATAGGTTAAACTATAGCATAACTGTAACTTTAAACAGTGGGCTCCATTTAAGACCAGGGACTGGCTACATGACATTCTACTAGAGGGATCAGGGCTAAATTAAGAGTACTTAAAAGGACAGGAAGTTGCAGGAGGCTGAACTCCCCAGACTGAATTTATTCAGTTTTGTCCTAATTGGGGCTAGCATTCTCTTAAGTGGGATGGTTTGTGCTTGAACTATCTGATGGGTTTGAATTCATATTTCCCCTTTCCAGGGAAGGTTTCTGTGTACAGAATTCTATTTTGTAGATGACACTCTCAGTAGATTTCACATCTTTCTTGGTGATTGTTGTGGTTCTTTTTCAAAGTCAGTCCGACACAAATGACCAAATGTCTCCATTAATTTAAGGCTTTCTTGACAGCTACTGCTTCTGATGTTCCCGGGGGGGTGAAGTCAAATTTTAGTCCTTCAGCAGCATTGGCCTTTTTCTTCTTCCATGTTCTGTAATAGCAAGTCCCACAGAATAATAAGGAATAGATTCACATCAGTCTTACCACCATCTTCATTGAGGCTTCCAAATAGAACATCTGAGATATAGTGGAATTAAAAGCTAGCTTCTGTTGTGGAAAAGCTTTCTTCTCAGTGGAAACAGTAATCAGCTGAATCCTGAAGGTAGTTCTTATAGCTACAGAAATTACCGGAACACTATTTTGTCCCCAGTCAATCCCACCTGTCCCCTTCCAAGAACAGCTCAGGAGAGCTTGATTGACTGTTTGGTTGATTTTATTAGAGCAAACAGCTTCCTGTCATCTTGGAAAAAGAAGTTCCCTTTTAGGAAAATAAAGAGACTGATCCATTTTGAACTTGTACAACTTGTATGCAAGGTAAAATTTGGTGTTGTGTTTTCAGCCAAGGTGATTGAAAATCATGATTGATNTGTGCTTTCAGTTCGAGTTCCGAAACAGTCTGGCATGGCTCCAGTCCCCCCTGTACGGTCTGAGGAGTATTCTGGGCTGCCACATTGTGTTTTCAGCCAAGGTGATTGAAAATCATGATTGATTTCTTAATATTTAGGGGCACAGAAACATGAGTCTAGCTGTGAAATACAGTTATGGACAGGATATCTCCTGCTTAAGGATTGGTGTCAGTATGTGCTTTGAACAGCTTTCATATGATCTTTGCCCCAGCCTGTCTCTGGGAAAGAGTGTGCCATCTTAAGTAAGCTCAGTTCTTTAGTCTGTGAGGAATGATATTTTCATAGAATCATACAGGTTGGAAAAGACCGCTAAGATCGTTGGGTTCAGCTGTTAACCCAGCCACTACTGTGTTCACCCCTAAACCATGTCCCTCAGTTCCATTTTTACATGGCTTTTAAATACGCTCAGGGATAGTAACTTCATCACTTCCCTGGACATCCTGTTCCAGTGCTTAACAACCGGTTTGCTAATGAAAATTTTCCTAATATCTTATCTAAACCTTCTGTGGTGCAGCCTGAGACCATTTCCTCTATGCTTGCACTTGTTACCTGTTCATGTGGAGCTTGACTGGACCTTTCCATATTTGATTTTGCTGAATGTGATTTCACCACTCTGATCCTTTTAAGAGTGATCTTAAGATTGATTTGGCCAGTAGTTGTGCTGTAATGAGAGTTAGAAAGTGTCCCTGTGAACCAAGGTCTTGCAGCATGTAAAAGGAGGAGCTTCTGGGTTCTTACTATAAAATAAGGTAGACCTGCAAATAGCTTATTCCTGGTCTTACTATATGATGCTATTAAGGGAAAAAACTTAAAGGGGCATCTTTCTCAGGAGAGCTGTCTAATTTTACTAACCAGTTAACTGTATTTTTTCGTGTCTTCTAAACAAGCCTTTTGAGGAATTGTTTGTCTCAGACATCAGTTGATACTTTGGCCTCAGTCAAAATAAAAGCCCCAAATGCATGAAATTTTCTCATAATGAAGGCAGGGTAGATTAATAGGTTTTTTGCTCCTAAGTATTTTCAGTGTTGAAAACAGATTTAAGCACAATTTTCAAATACTTGTTTTAAAAAATTGTTCTTTGAATCCATGAATATGCTTGAGTCCCATACATAGGAAATGGTGTTCTTTGAGATCAGTATCTGGTTTGATCACACTTGCTTCCTCATTCTTTGCTGCTATATTAAGTATATGTCAGTATAACCTTGATCACCTTTTGATTTCTGATGTCCCGTAATGAATGTTTTTAATTTTGCTGCACAAGCAATGTAGCATGGATCTGCTTTTGGACTCCTGACCTTATAACTTAGTGAATTTCCTTTTTTCTACCTTTATACCAAACAGGAGAGTTTAGGGCTTTGATCTCTGTGCTCTTCTTATGAAACTGGTGAGAGAAGATATTCCCCCATTCTGTGCATGCAGCTCTGCCACAATTGTTGGTGTAGCAGTTGTTTCACCCATTAGGCCTATTTGATAGCAGGCATTTTTAATATATCAGTCACCCAGTCTGATAAAAATAGCAACCTAGATTGTTCATTTTGCTTCTTGTGTATGAAATTGTGACTCTTGATTTACTTCCAGGAAAGTACTCCAAGAAGCATCAGGCTTGACAAACTCCTTATATGTAACAGCTTGTGTTGCTCAGCACGTGTTCACTTTCTGGTTCTAAGACCACAGCTGGTGATAGTTGTGAAATTTATGCGTTATCCTGGAGTAAAAGCTCAACTCTTTCTGAAGGCATTTTCAGATGAAACTTTAACTGCAAGATTTTCTTCCCTGTCCTGGTGCTGAAGAGACTCAGCCTGGTGCATGTTTGAGGCCCATACTGACATTCCTGTCTTGGGAACTGCAAGGGCCACAGCTGAATCTCTGTAATTTTGGTCACCCCCATCTTCATTCTGTCTCCTCTTGCTCAACTTAATTTTTGAGACTGAGAAACCACAACTGCACCGAGTATTTAAAATGCTGCTACATCATGGGAGCATACATTCATTAACAAAATGTGGTCCTCTGGTTTATTTGTTCTTTTCTTAATGTCCTCTGCTTAGCTATTGAATGTTCCCAAAGAATCATTTATTATAACCCAGATCTTTAATTTCTAAGTGGTGACAACCACACTTTTAATTCTGCTGTAAAATTCAATATTTTATTTTCCAGCACGCATCATTTAATCTGCATTACATAAATAGAATGGTGGATGACATACATTCTGTCCTGGTGGCCCATCTGCAGCTATTGGACTTGTAATTTAAGATGATACTATTTGGTTCAACATTTCCTTAAAATGCTGGACTGACTTTTTCAGTACTAACAGTAACATGTCTTTAAAGTTGAAAGACTAACATGGAACATGTGGTATTTGGTCTTGCATGAAGTAGTAATCCCTAGGACACTAGGAGAATTATTACTGCTTCAAGTGTTACTATGAAACCTAGTAAAGGTAGTCTGAATATATTGGGGTTTTGTATGTCCTACCTTCCCATTGTACACCTAAACCAAAAGGAAATTCCAGTACAGGTACAAGGTACCTTTGTGATGTGAAATATAAAATGAACTTTAATATAACCATTGAAGATTTAAAAAATTACTACTACCTGTTCCAAAGTGGTAACTTTGCACAGCCCATTTTTGTACAATAGTCATTTCTTCATGTATCTTGAGCCTGGAGTTTATAGTTAGTGTTTCAGTGACTAGTCTCTGATGAAAAGAAAGCTTGAAAATTTATCTCTCAAACAAGAAGACAGCTCACTCTTGCTCAAGAAGTACGATTCAAATAGCTGAATGTTGGGAAAGTGTGTTGGAAAAACACCACTTTGTTGATAACTGGTCACTGTTCAGCAGGACCAGGTAGGCTTTTTCTCTGAGCCTCTTACTGTTATGAATTTATTAAAATTATAACTTGTTTTGGAGCCAGTCTGTTTCTTGTTGCACTACCTCACGATCCATGGTACTTCCTTTATAATTGTGGGGCCTTAACACCTTTTCAGTTGTTGTGTAAATCCAGAAGCAAGGGTTAGTGAAGGTCTCTCTCCAGACAGTCAGTCATGGTGCTGGGATGTGTGTGTTTTCCGTGCATCCCATACCTGTTTGTAATCCAGACTCTATGGAAAAACTTTTCTGTATGGAGAAATGCAAGAACCATAAATTGCTTTTATCAAGTACACTGTTGTCAGCATGTACATTTTTTATAGTTACTATGCACTCCATTTAGAAATACAGAGTAAAAATCTTACCTATGTGTCACTGCTTGCATGTTAGTATGGTAGAAGAAAAATAATATAAGTGGTGGTTCAGTGGATTAAACGGTGTGCTAAAAAAAAGAAAGTTCAAAAAGATTCTTTGGTTAGGGATATCTTAAACTGACTTTTAGCATAATTTGGTAGCTTGTTAAAATGCTTGCAAATATGTAACCAACAGTCTTTGTTTAATACTTAATTGAAAAATTTTTTTAGCACATTAGGTAGAATCATCAAAGTGACCCAAGAAGTGATTGACTACAGGGCCTGGATTAAAAAGAAGTGGGGGAGCAAAATTAATTTATCACCTGAACTTGGTAGGTATAGCAGGAAACCAACTTAACATTTTTTCTTGAATTTGATATAATTCAAAATACTCATGCCTTGAAATTAATCATTCAGATATACAGGAAAAAGATAAAAGGAGCTTGTAACTCTCTAACCCAAGATTAGTTTTCTCTGAGCCTGTTTTTCAAGTAGCTTGTTAAACTGCAGCTCTTCTTAGACTTCAAGGCCCATGTGTTTGTATTCTGTGCTCTTAATTGATACTTACGTTTTCTGTTAACAGATAATAGGTTGAAAATAAGAGACCAGATAGCTCTCTGCAATGGAGAACAGCAGCAGAACAGAGACTCTGAACCATCTTACAGTCAACACTTGGCGTTGTCATTGGCCAGTACACAGCAGCTATCCTCTGGTTCATCTGCCTCTTCTGTGTCATCACTCTCCGGCAGTGACATTGTAAGCTTTTTCTTTTAGTGGGTTAAATTAATAAGTAGCAGAGTTTATCTTCAAAGCCTCAATGGATACAATAGCAGTTAATGTGATACTATCCCTAAACTGCTACAGCAAATCAGTAATGTCCCCTGCTCAGAAAAATTACTGAAATCAAATAATTTTTTTATTAAATTAAATGGGTCTTATTTCCATCCTAAATCTTTGGTACCCTTTGTGGTAGTAGTTAGATGTAATGAAATATAACAACCCAATTTAACAGTAGCTAATTAAGTAGAAGAGTAGAAATGTCTTCATATATCCTTCCATTAAGCAAAGTCTTCCATTGTCAAATTCTGATCCTTGTTCCCCACACCTGAAAGTAAACATGAACATTATATTGCGCTGTGAAGGTGAATAATACTCCTTATTATTTTCAGCCAAGCAGTCAGTTCATGTTTTAATGGTGACAGGGCACTTGCATAAAGTCTTGTTGTCAGCTTCCTTATTTGAAAGAAATTGCTGGGCTTTATTATAACTTCCTGGAAGGGGAGGCTGCAGTCTCTTGAAGTATGTTCCCAGACTCTTTAGGTTCTGCCAGATAGTTTTGTTTTGGTATAAAGTTAACTCAGTGCAGAATTGGGCAGTGCAGATTATAAAGCACAGCATTACAAGGGATGAGCAGCTCATTGTAAATCTTCTGAAGCATTTTGTCATAGGTAGAGGCATTGATGGAACAAGATGTAATATGCAGTCAGAGGTCCAAATACCTGTTTCTCAACTGCTTTCAAAAACTAGTCAAACATGGAATTAAAAATTGGGAATTGGATTTAATAAAAATATAGTAACTCTTGAGGGGCAAGCACTGCCTTTGTATGTTCTGGTTACTTTCTGTAATTACTTTACACTACTGTTTTTTTGGTGTTGAATTGCCTTTTTATGCCACCTTCAGTAAACAGGACAAATGTTTTAGTTGTACCATCTGGCTAATGAATAAAGAACAGCATGATATTTGCCAGTGATACTATTAGCCATGCTCCTGGTTTAAGTATATCAGTGGGAAAGATTTTCCTGTAATAAATCTTAGGAAAAAATGCACGTATTTCCTTATTACATTGGGAGTGCACAATATTGTGTGGTGAGTCATTATGAACTCCCCTTAGTCCTGTTCAGCCTGATGTTGAAGGTGAAACTTCATTGCCTGATGCCAGAGAAATTAATGAAAAGTGAAAAGGAAGCTCTCAACAAGATAGAACTGAAATCAACTTGGGCATTCAAAAAGTAAAAGGAAATGCTACGTTTTCTAACAAAATAAAAAACCACATCCTTGCAAGAAAGGCCAGGTCATGTGTCCTTAGCAGACTGATAGGATGTTGTCTTAATTTGGGATGGAATGGCAGATTTCTGACAAATGACTGATGAGTTCATCCTACTCTTACTTGGGCATGTGAGGAGGAGCAGGTTCTGGCTGAGCTGTCCTGAGCTGCACCTGATTCAGGAAGAGAAGCCTATTCTGCCAGAGTCACACGATCCATGCCATGACCTGGCGTAATGCTGTGCCCAGGTCACAGCAGAGGAACATCTGCCATGTGTGACAACTTGGTATTCGCACCAAAACTTGTGGTGCAGTATTAATGAGGCATTAATACTCATGAGCTTTACCTTCTTCTGAAGCTGACAGCAATTATGAATATGGTGCATCTTAGCACTTTAAAGTTATATTTAGTGTTACCTCTGTTCTTGTGGAAGGATTGTTCTTCGGGAAGGATTCTGTTTTTAGTTAAAGTTAAATCATCTGAACTTTTCCGATACTGGAAGACTGAAAGCAAGGTATAGATTATGAAGAAAATGCGGGTGACAAGGAGACCATAGAGTTACAGCTTGCTGAGCCCTCCCCAATAATTAAGGTTTTATTTTAATAGCAAGATATTATTCCCCATGTTGCTATTAACCTTAAGCACAAGGTCTACATTAAGACATTGTTTCAGGAGGTGTATTTTTCATGACTTCAGAATGTCTTTTGCTGTTTAAGAGGTGCAAGATCCTATCTGTTAAATAGTCTTGGAGAGACTAGATAGAGTATTTGCTTTTCTGTTTACTACTGAAGTTTCACTGGTAATAGCGATCAACTGCATCTGGTCCTTTCTGAGTTCTACCTGCTAGTATAATAGAAGTCAGCTAACCTGTGTTGAGGAAGAGGAAATACGCTTGGAAACTTGTGACATTACTTTGTCACACTGCCCCTCTCCAGCCATCCACTCCAGCACAGAAGTAGTTGTATTCTGAGATCATCACATCACTGTTCACTGGTGATAAGTCTGGAGGCGTTACATTTATTTGTCAACATGTCCTGGAAACAATATTGGCATTATATATTGAGTGTGTAGGCATTATCAGAGCAGTGCAGTATTGCTCATAGGGATCCTAGAATTTTTATTAAACCCTATAATTTGATAGTTGGTTGCAATACAGTATGTTCTATGGTTTTTAAAGATTTGCTTTCTTGGATTTCTGTGACAGCATTACAGGTTTTGCATTAATAATCTGTAAATATGACTCAGCAGCTGAATAGGTAAGGGTTCTGGTGTCTTGGGCTTATGGGTCTGTCAGTGAAAGCAATGGTTATAGATTAATTCTGGCAGCAGGAGAATAGGTCTCAGAACAATGAGAAGGAGCATGTTTTTATCAAGACTGGAATGGCATAAACCAGAGCTAACATTCAGAAGCCAGCCTCTCAATGCTTGTATATGCTCAGAAAAATGGAAGTGTAGGGATATAAGAGCCTACAGTTACTACCCTGAGTTCTCCATACTGGTGGCAGCCTTTTGAAAATGAGAACTTGGGTACCACTGAGGAACAAGAGAACTGCCTCCTTCAAGGACGGTCTTGTCTTTCCCCATTTATTTTAGATTTATGTGCTTTTTCTCAGCATACCATCTGAAACTCAGGAGGATGTTTGCTTTCTAGGATTGTTTGCACATCTAGGATTAGCTTGCAGGGGAACACACTTCTGGGCCACTGTCTACACAGCCCAAAATTAAGAACTGGATGTAATGAGACCAAATCATAATTTGAACAAAAAATATCCTTTTATGGATTTCCCAAGGTAGCAAAGCTATTTACAAAATGCCTTAGTCTAGCACTCTCTGGCCAGTGAAATTCTAGCCATGCTGTCTTTAGTAGACATCTTAGCCAACTGCAAAATCTTAATCACAAAGGACAGCTTTTCAAAGGGCCACTAAATTTTGGATCAAAGATCTTGTGCGAGAGAAGCCTGTCTTCAGGTATCACTGTAACTATTAGTGGGAGAGCTGTTCAGTTTATGGGGTTGTCTTACTGCACATGTCAATACGGAGCTCTGACTCACTCACCAGTATTTCTAATATAGTTCTTCTCAAGGTACTGAGTATTAAAATTCCTGCCTTGTTACCTTGGCTCTGTGAAGAATGTAAATATTAGTGATCAGGAGCAAACTGAAGAACTCATGTTAAAAATCCTTATGGAACCTTAAGGAATCTGGTTATCAGAACATATTAGACTGTTCATATATTTTTTTCAACTATATTAATTATCAAACTGATCTGTATAGTAAGTCTTCTCTCAGTGAAGCTTTCTGCTGATTTCAAATACCCTATTGCTGCCCTGAAAAAAAGCAGTGTGTATTCCTCACTCCTGCAAACAGGTAAGTTGTACAAAATGATGCAATCCCACATGATCCAACAAATGTGGAAGTGAATAATGGAAGATGCTTTATAAATGTCTTTGCCATCAGGGACAGTGCAAAGTGTGTGAATTTTTACTGTATGGAAGCAAGAATCAAACTGTTCCACAACAGAAAACAAGCCTCTGGCATTAAAAAATCTCACCTTCACACTGAGTTAAGTGATTGCTATGAGAATCTGAAACCAGGTGGAATGAGCTATGTTCACCCCCAGCTCTCTACTTTGTTTTGGCTAGTTGCAGGTGTCAGTCTCAAAATCTAAGCAGTGACCAAATTCCTCTTGAAAATGCTATTTGTGTTGGTTGGTTTCTTGCTTGCTTGTGGTTTTTTTTCTGGGTGCTTTTTTTTTTATTCTGGTCTTGCACTCTTACTGGTTACCAGGATTTCTTGTTGCTTAAGCATTGTGGAAAAATGCTTTTCATTAGCTCAGGCAGTCCTAGAGTAGTGCTAGAGAATTTCTATTGCTTGATCAACAGTCTCTGCCAAGTAAGAAATAATCCCAGCTATGTTTTTGCAGTCTCATTTTGGTCTGGTTTGATTTCTGGTGCTAAGCATGCTCTGTGGTTTTGATGATGTGATACCAAATAAAGCTTTAACATTTTACGTGACAGTGATGCCTTCATATCAGTAGCAGATAAAATGGCTCATAGGAAATTCTTTAAAGCTCTTTCCTGTTACCTGATGGATATATAATGTCATATCCAGTCCATCACAGAAACTCCACGTTGTCTGCTACAATTTTGGTTCTAACAAATTTCATACACCTTTTCAGAGTTTCTGGTGATAATGTTGTGTGGGCTTCTATGATGAGATAATTTTGTGAAGACATCTGAGTTCTCAAGACCATGCAGTCATGCCAAGGTAGTTGAAGTTTCAGTGAACAAGGTACCCCTGTAGTCTAGCTTTAGAGATGACACCATCCTTGCCACTTTTTAACATTTACAGTATTTCTCAGACTGTTTTTGAAATTTTAATTTGTAACCCTTTCAGGATTATAAAAACTGTTCATCAGAATGTCAGTGCTTGATTTGCCCACTGTTGAGCCCCATCAGCTATAGAATATGCTGAGCTTCAGTGTTTTGTGAATGTGTCTTTTCACTGTATTGAAGTATTATGTATTCAGTACCTTGATTGGATGCTTACTTTCTGAGACTAATATATAAATATGACTGATAAGAATAAAACTCATTATTCTTACCGTTCTGCTGAATGCATACAAAATCCACACTTATTTTTGGAACTATTACTTGCTTTGCAGCAGTTGAGGCTTAGTGCTTGAATCAACATGCTTAATGAAGTTATCAATCATCTCACCTTCCTCCCTATTAGCCAGACTAAATTTAAGTTTATTAGCCAGAGCGATTGTGCTTCCATATTCACAGAGAGAGGTAATAGAGTATATGACATGCCTTGTCTGGATAAATGTGCCTTTTTAAAGTGATTAAATTTGCAGGCATAAGGCATGCTTATCTGCAGTAGAGGGACAGACACTTAAGAATATGTAACAGCTCTTCTTGTAGTTTTGTTAAATCTATCTTAATGAATGATTATTTTGTACAGTTGTAGTTGAAATTGTGTGTATAAGGAGTGGAGGCAAAAGGAGGTTGCCTAATAAAATTCTCAGCCTGAGAGCAGGAGCTACACACATTTTTCTCTCTTCTTTCTATATGCCTGAATATTCTTGTGTCCTAACCAAAGTAACTGTTCAAATATGTATGAATAGTTGATCATCTTTGTGTAGAA
Organism: Platysteira castanea; assembly: GCA_013397175.1. NCBI lineage: Eukaryota > Metazoa > Chordata > Aves > Passeriformes > Platysteira > Platysteira castanea. The sequence goes on from VYXC01008166.1 coordinate 420,534, forward strand.
TAATGCAGGTTTTGTCTTAAGCTTGTTGCCTTCTTGAACACAAAGAGGCAAGTTCTTAAAAAGCCTCTTAATGTTTAGACTTCAGAGAGACGTAAGTGCTGACTTGCAGACAGGCTGTCTCCAAATAAAGCAGTGGCAACCCGAAGTGCAGGACAGCCTGGTGTTACTGGGGAAAAGCATTTAATTGACGTTTGATTTGGGGCATTTAAGAGTTTAAGCCCCCAAATCCTCTAAAACTGCATTCTTTTTTCTTATTCTTGCTGTGCAGATTACTAACACTTCCTGTGGACCAGAAGGGAACAAATTCTTCCAGTGCTGCTTTTGCCTATTTTCCTCTTTCACTGTATGGCCCTGTGTTTGTTTTTGAGGTTTTTAACCTGTATCTCTGATTGTGCAGTGTTTTATACTGTCTCATGCTCTTCTTTGGTTCTTCTGTATCAGTTCCTTGAGCACTCTCTTCTCCATATCCACTTGAAGTAAGAGTAAATTTCTGCAAAGCTGCAGGAGGCACAATTTTGAATACAAAATTCTAAAGTAATTTTATTCAATAAGTTGTTCTAAGCAGTAGAGGATACAGAGGGAATTTGTAATTCAGCAAGTGAAGTGGGATTTTTCTGCAGTGAGGTCATTGAAGTAAGGAGAGAAGCACATAATTTTGGAAGAGTCAACTTCAGAGTGGTTTCTGGTGCCAAAGTCTAAGTTGTAATCTTGCCGTATCTTAACATTCCCTCCCATGAAAAAAACCACAGAGGTACCTAAGTCATTTTAGGATGGAAGAAAACCTAAATTCGGTATTTATAGTCTAGTATGGTGCATGTTCAGCTTTCATAATGAGTCCTATAATTTAGTGCATAACTTGAAAATCAAACTGGAAATATTTTTATATTGTTTACAATGCAGACCAGCTGAAAGCCTGTGAAATGAAAGTATTGGGGCAAGAAAGGAAGTTTTAAATGACACACTCTTGGGACCTTTTTTATCTAAGGTGCTTTATCTGAAATACAGTGAGTATTGATAAAACATGGAAAAAGCTTGCAGTCAGACCTCTCAGGATATAATGAGGTGTGGTTGAAGGGGTACTGTGCTTGTATTTAGTCTGGTAGATACTAATTAGATAATGTTTTCAGTTGTCTTTCTGTAAAACAAACATGAATGCTTTTAGAGGATGCATATTTTTCAGTTTGCTTGCGTGTTCTGTCTTCTTTCACTTTTCCCCTTCTGTAATCACAATGACCAATTTCTTTTTGGAATGAAAGGCAGAAAAATGAACAAATTTCACCTTAACTCAAGACTTGTATTGTTTATAGACTGGCCAGTGGAAGTGGAGCAGCTGTATTGATGCAAATCATCTTGTGACCTTCCATAGAAGTAGAAATTTTGTTCATCTCAATTCTACTTTATTTACACCATAGTTGAAGTTATGGCTCCACCTACCAAGAAGGAAAGTGGCACACAGTGTCGAAGAAATGGGATGAGGGCGGGGGTTGATCATGAAGTCACCTTGGAAGGATGGTGTTTTATCAAGCAGAGTTAAGTACGCTGGGGCTAAATCCATTCAAGTGAGAGCATGCATTGAAGTTCTTCTCCTGCGCATGGCCCCAAACTATGAAATATCTGAAGTTCTCTGGTGTTGCTTTATGTTTAAAGGAGTGTGGTTTTGCACTTTACTGAGCCAATTCAGAATAGGATGTATTTGCTAGCCAAATTTCCTTTCATTAGCTGCTCCAGCTTTTCTGTACTGGTGTTCACCTAATCCTGTGGTGAGCTGATTCAGAAAGTAAAACTCATAAGAAGGGGATTACTGTTTCTGTGGTTCACCTCTGTGGATTAGCTCATAATAATGTCAGATACTAATGCAGGTTTAGTGGAGAATGCCAGAATGGGAAAAGAGGCAGAAGGAGTCAGACTGGCAGCAGTCATCTGTTAAAACACTGTAATTGTAAGAAAGGAGAGGAACACTTGAAAATGTACAGTGTAAAGTGTTAACTATAAACAACAATTTTCAGTTCTTTGCTTTCAAAGATGGAACACAATTTTTACTGAAATTGTCATTGTTCTCTCACAGCTTCCAGCTCCTGAATGTTACGGGAAAGAGAAAAAAAAATGTTTAATGTGGAAGAAATTTTGGGAGTGGAAACAATAAGGATCTTTTTGCCAAGACTTCTGTAGTTCATTCTTGGAGACAGGGGGGTGAAAACCCAAATACATCACATTATCAGGAAACTTGCATTCTATTGTTTAAGTTTTTATTTCTGAATACTGACTTTAGGATAGTTAGACTCCTTTGGCATTGAACCAAACTTAAACAGACTGGGGTCATGAATTAATCTTAGGTGACTTCAGCTTTTAAGAAAGCATACTGTCTTGGAAATGGAAAGCTCTGAAATGGTACCTGTTGTTAACAGAGACGTTTACCAGGTATCTTAAGTCTTGAGTTATTAATGGAACTGAAATAACCTCTTATGGCCAGACCTAGTTAGTAATGAGTTTTTGGCAAGTAAATATTCTCTTGGTGATGAGGTCCTGGGTCTTTTTATAAGGGGAGATGCATTCTGCAGAAGAGTAAAGGATTTTATTTTGTTCTCATCCTGTGTCAGGAGGAGAAGTCTGGATTTTAACATTGCTTCAGTTCTTCATCTGTCATATGACTGCAGTGTTTCACTCTTTCTGTCTAGGCAGAAGTTCATCAGTAACACTTGAGTTTCTAGGTACCTTCCATACTTTTTTTCCAGCATTAAAGTAAATTAGAGTTCTCAGTAACCAGGGCTGTGAGGAGTAGAAATCTTCCTTCTGGGTACTAAGTTTTTAATCAGGAAGTTGAAACTGGTTAAAGAGCATGTTTTAAAATTGAAATGTCCCAGGAGGATAAACCTGCATCTGGTAGTCTTTCTTGGTTTCCAAAAGCATATCTTTATAAGATACTTTCCTTGCAGGATAAGGTACTCTGACAGGCAAAGTAGTACCATTCAAGAGATCAGGAACTTATCTTGGCTCTTAGTGCAGTCTTGTAGCTTTAGGCCTACATTATCTGCTAAAATCAATTGAAGAATTTTACCCCTTTTGTGGACACTTATCTTTTTTACTGTGACCTCTCTAGCCCTCACCCTAGTAGTGGTCAGAGCTTTTGTCTTCCAGATGTGTACCTAGAGTGTTGAGAGTGTTACCTCCATGTATTTACTTGTAGGTCATCTGAACTTCTGTAGTGCTTCAGGTTTGCATGTTACACTTAAGAATCTGGTCCAGAAGACCAAGGAAGATTTAATCCTTCAGCGTAGGCAATGCTTACGGAAAATCAGATTTGTTCACATTGGGCTCAATTTTCTGATCAGAGGTTAATCTTTCAGTTTAAGAAGGGTAATGCTGCTCTTCACAGAAGGATTTTGTTGCTCCTGAGAAGTCACGATATGAACTCCATACAGTAATCCTATTAGCAATCCAGGAATGTCATAGAAGAAACAAACAACCTGCTTGTGTGAGATGTGTTTCAGTAAATAACACTTGAGGCAGAAGAACATACCTATTAAAAAATTAAAATAAAGCAACACAAGCTTCATTTGTGGGGAAATCTAATCTCGGTTAAATGCTATGCTCTTTTCTCTTCCATCTGCTACTCTTTCCCTTTTGAGCAATTTTTGGTTGTTCCAAAAGCCCCTTAGAAATCTTGTTAATGAGAAGTGTCCCATATGGGTTAGGTATGTTGACCTTTGGGGATCTAATTGTATCTAAGCAGAAGAGAAAGGGGAGATACTTTGAATGGAGACACTAAAGTTGTTCTTTGATCAGGTTTGTGAAGGCTGCATTGCAGTAGATTTGCACATTGGTTTAGCTAGACAATAAGATCCCTTTTTCCATCCCATCTTCTAGCTCGTGGGTACTTGCGAGCAGGCTTAGAACTTGTCTGTTCATTTCCCCCCTTCTCATAAGCTTTTTAGTAATTCCATGACAAAATGTGTCCAACCTTTGTGGAGACCTTAGCCTATTCCCACGGTATTGGTACTGTAGGATTGTACAAAGGAGAAAAATGCCGTCTAATCCAGGCATCAACTAGACCTAATTTTTGGTCAGTGCTACAGCATGTAGTTTCCCACTATAATGCACATATTTATTAAAGAATAAACATCTAATCTCATAAATAAGAACTTTCTGCACAGATTCTTTATACGAGTAAGGAATCTGCTTCACAAAGGCATACTTAACTTTTTTCTGCTTCACAAAGGCATACTGTAACTTTTATTACTAGCTGAACTAATAGGAGAACAGCTCCTTTCTTTCTGGAACTTATTTTTTAGTAAGCACAACTTCATAGAGACCAATAAAAGACTGGTTGTTCTAACAAATTGGTTTTATTGAGGACTCTTTCTACTGTGAGTATTCAATTCAGCTGGGATGCAAGTTTTGCTTTGTAGTAGCTTATTGCTTAGGCTGCTCAGTATTCACAGTTGTCCATCTCACTTATATAGTCTTTTTCCCCAAGAAAAGCTTTGAAATATTTTCTTGTTTCTGTTCTTGGGCAGCCTATTCTCTAACTGAAGAATCTAAGTTAGAAAACAAGGCCATGTGAGGGCAAGTAGTAATGCTGGAGATCTGTTTAAAGTTTGTGTGATTTAAGTGAAGAGTCTTTGCTTCCAGGCAGTTAATCTTTAGAGACAGAGCAATAGAACACTTCAGTAATTACTTTAACAGTAAAGATCTGTGATGACATGAGCCAATAATGCCTTTTAATGTGGTAAGTTCTAAACTACTAATTGGCCAAGCCCCATCTCTTGCTATATTTTGAATCAGACAGCTGGGAGTGGAAAAAACACTAGCGGTTTGGGACAAAGAATAGGTTTTTCCATTGTCTTTAAGTTCAGAATTGTTTGGAGTTAAGAACATGATAAAAAGCAGCAGTAAATCTAGGGAAAGCTACTTCTGCCATTATGTTATGGCTGGAAAATAAGTTTTACAAAATTTTTTGTGTTCAAAGTTGTTTTAAAAGGCTGTAACTTGCTTTCCACCTTTCTCAACTTAAAAAATAATTGGTCTTTTAAGAACTGAGGTAGTTGGATGTTTTCAGACTTCAGTAATTCCTGTAAACCCCTGAATCCGTGCTTGCCTCCTTGTTGTTAAGTGCTCCAGACACACAGTACTTTAGCATCACCCATATGTCTGCTTAGGATGCACCTAAAATTGCTGGTGATCGGGCTGGAAGGAGGAAAAATAGTAATCAGTGATATGAGTTCCATTTGCAGTATCTTTTCTATTATCCTGCATCCATCCTGCTTTCCCTGAAGAATTATCCTTCAGATTTCAGATGGAAAGTGAGGGGAGCAGAACTCCCTGTGAGCAGTGGTGTGTGTGACTGGCAGAGCATCAACTTGTTTCTTGGTAGGTGGAGCTCTAACTTTGTGGTTGCTGGGTCGAGTGGGAGAAGAATGTAGCAATTACAGTGAGTAACTTTGCCATATAAATCAGTGCAATCAGAACACTGTTCAGAGGACTGAATCTCTCATGAGGCCTAAAATTCTTGTCCTTCTATCACCTACAGTTCTCATTCTGTTTTTTCCCAGCCTTAGTTCTCATCTTTTAATTTGAATTTGGTAGAGACATAACTTTGGCTTTAGATTTGTGCTGACTGGAACTGACCTGTGACTGCCATAGACCTGTTGACATTGTCTTCTTAATAGAGGTTCAGTTAAACTTTTGCTAGATACATAAAATAAACATAGTGCTGGCTTTTATTTTATTTTTTTTTTACAATTGAACAAATCATTCTATGTTATAGTATTCATTTAAGTTGATACTTCGGTGCATTTTCACGTGCATAGTCTGAATATACTGTACTTTCTGTAAAGTTGCTTTTCTTTTCCCCTTTTTCTCTGCCAAAAGGAATCAGATACACCACCTTGCACAGCTCCTAATGTTTACCAGTTCAGTCTTCAAGCACCGACTCAGCTTATGGCCAGTTTAGCACCCGCATTGCCCCTGCCAAGTGGTAAACCCCAATCTGCGCCTCCAAGAACCTTGATAATGGCCGCCAGTAATCAGGTATGAGCCAGCAACTCTGTCACGAGCAAGCGGTCACATCGCAAGTGTAGGTCATGCGCGCTCTGCTGTCAGCCTAAAAGCCTCTGAGGATAACCTTCATATAGCATGTGCTAAGCTTCATGTGGTCGTAAAAGTACTTACCTGCTGTGTCAGAGGTGCGGGGAGAGCAAAGGGTGGGAAAGGGTTTAGAGTAGAAGAGCCCCTCCACAACACAGACACCTAGGAGCAGGTTAAAGAATGAGTGTCAGGTGTCTGACTCCTTAAGCTGTATTTGGGAGTCCTGGTGCCCAACTAGTGGGATATTTGTAGATCTTTAGGCTGTTTAATTTCCACCACCATAAATGTGGTGGAGCTTTAAGATAGCTTTTGTGTTTTAAGGAATAGTACTGACCTTTCTAGGCTTATTTAGTTTTGAATTATTAGAACAAATTTGGTTACACTTGTAATTTTTTGTAATACATGTTAAAGGTAGAGAACAGAAAACTAATTATGGACATGTGTAGAAGAATTTTTACCAAAAACTTAAATGTGTGCATAAATGTGCTGGGACTTGAATGTATTTTGGCTAATGTATCCATTCTGGTACAATCACAGTGCGTCTTTCTGCAGGAAAACATTCCCTCAGTCTTGATAATTACAGCTGTTAGTCAAACATGCCTCACATGAGGCTTAATGCAAGTAGTGGGTTGTAGGTGGCCTATGATAACAAAACAGTGAGCTGGTTTCTTTGAAACTTAGTTTTGGTCAGGTTCTTATAAGGTTTTCTTTCTTCTCCAAGTCCTTCTGTCAGAGTTCATGGGAATCTAGGGCCAAGATATTTTCAACTTAATGACTTTGCCTTTTTTTATTTGATTCAGCACTTACTTATCTTCATGGATCTTCACTGGACACTCTCCCATTTATCCATATCTCTGTTCCCGGGGAGCCCAGGCCTGGGCCCAGCACTCCATGTGTGACCTCACCTGTGCTGAGTAGAGGGGAAATGATCACTTCACTTGACTTGCCTTTGGTTTTAATCTTCTAACTGATTACACAGATTCTTCCCCTCCTTTATTTCCCTACTGCTCAGTCCCACCTAGGCAATACTGGCTTACCTGCACAGGAAATGCTGTATTAGTGGGAAGCTAATAGAATAATATATTTCTATTTTAGCGTCTGCAATTGAGTATTCACTGGCTAGTGAATACAGTAGAGTCTGAAACTTTAGAAGCTTTTTTTAGAATAAAACTGGAGAGTTACTTGAAGTTAAACGTCATCTAAAATACAAACCTAGTGTGGATTATTCTTTCCTTAACAATTCTGCTTTTCTAAAGAAGTACCCTGGAGCTAGTTAGAAGGCGTGCAGTTGTTAGTACAAAACAAGTTGGCATTCAGAGTGTTTGCCACCGTTGTGAAGAGGCAGTGTGTTGTGTGAATTTTGGATCTCTGTTGGAATTCTGAATCTTGGAAGACAACTGCTTTGTAGCACTTTTTCTGGCTTTCTGTTCCTTGGCTGTCCTTTCAAGTGATTGTTAACTGTTCTGTTAGTAGTTTTATAGTACTTATATGTTTAAAAGTGGGAATTCTTCTGTGGCTTTGCTTAACAAAGATGTGCCTTTGAGAATCATATTAAATCAGAAGAATATCTTGCTATCTATAGTTTTGAAGTGGGATAATGGGATTTTTTACATTGAATTTACCAAAAGCTTATTTTTGTGAAGTAGGAGTGTTCTTTTTTGATAAAGTTTGATTGAGTCAGAAGTGGGAAATGAAAGCATTTTACCCAGAATATTTTCTTTCCACTTCCAACTTCCTGGAGCATGACTGGGCTAGATTAGACTGATGGCTTTTCTTTTGAGTTGATGTAACTTGAGACCCAGCTGTCTTAGACTTCTTAACAGGCACATTCTGCTGTCTTAGAGGACTCCTGCCCTGATAAATTTGAACTTGTGCAAAATGTTCTTAAAAGCAAGCCTTTTTATATTCAAGGAGTTTTGAAAGGGATTCATTTGTCTACATGGTGTCTTCAGCTTTCTCCCTGGCAACTTTTTCCACCTCAGTTCAGCTTGGAAAGCTGTACCTAGGTGTCGAGTACAACTCTCAAAAGCAGGAGGTGCCAAGAGCACTAACTGTATTTTGAACAAATTACAGCCTTCTAGGCAAGTTTGCTGCTGTTAAATCTTCCTGGTACTTTCATTTTTGAAACACATTTGGTGTGATTACCAATTCTGTTTATGTACTGCATAATTAATTGGAGAATTTCCAGATAGTTCAGTGACTGATGAAGCTCCTGGCACAGGTCTGTGTGCTTTTCAGGATCATTATCATCCATCATTCTTCCAAGGTAATCTTTCTTCTACTCTGCTGACAACAATTTGAAATTTCACTTGAGAGAGCAGAACAGTTTGTAAAGCAGTGCTGCCCACTAAAAATAAGCAGAAAAACAGATGTTGACATGCATGTCCAGATGAGTAGAGGGTGCAGAAATTGCTTGGTAACTTCCCAACAAGAGGAAGGGACTATGTTCCCTGTTGTTACTTTGAGATAAGTTCAATTCGTGCTGGATTGCTGTTTGCTAGGTTACCAAAATGAAGACAGAAGAAACTTCCTTTTTCTTAGGTCAGAAGAACTCCTTCATTTAACTTTTAAAATGCTTTCTTTTTTTCCCCCAAAGGGTTGTGTTTTGATTCCAAAGTTTTTAAAACCAGTAAGCACAGTTCCTCTGCTGCACAGGCTGGCTGCTAGTGTGTCTGAGAAAACCTCCACTAAAGATGAGTGGCGTCTGATTGGGAATATGTTTGTTGTTATGGAGACAACCGGGAAATGAAACCTTAATGTCAGTGCTGAAATACCACAGTCAAAACTTGTAAAAGGACTTGCAGGAGTAGGTTCTTTTTTTTCAGATTCTTTTGAGTTTGGCCAAATAAGGTGGAACATTTAAACTTCTAAGTTGCTTTTTTGTATTGAGTTACAGGCTCTTTTGTGGCTAACATACTTTGCTTCAGAGTTTGCTGTTATCCAGAAGAACTGTTAATGGTGTTGCCTTTTCTCACCAGTACTGCTGATACTGCTAGTATCTCTGAAATGAGAATGAAATGATTGCTGAAAGGTTAGCAGCGTCGCAAACAAAATTGATCAGGGACTTGAGTCAAAAATGTATTTCTTTTAGATGAATGCAAACAGTTAAGTGTAGTTCACTTGGATGAAAGATAAGTTTGTAGACACGTTTTAATTCATGTCAGTGCAGAACTTTACCAAATATTTCTGAGAAGGCAAATGTCATCAGCTAGCCAGTGTACAAATATGCTGTATTCGCTTTGTATATTGCAATACTCCATGGTTTTCAGTATGTCAGATTCAATTTAGAAATTACCTGATTTTTTCAATGGCATTTTTAAGCTGTTTAGGTACTGAAGGTTTCTTCACTCAACCACATGACATTTTCGTTATTTTTTTACTGAGAATGCTCTCATTTAGGGTGGAATAATTTTTCAGTGCCCATGTGTTTTCATAGGAAGGAGGCTACGGTTGTATACTTCGGAAACAGTTTTGATTCTCAGTGTCAGACTCCCATCTTCTATGTATGACAGAACATTGTTTGGTTTTTAGCACATTGGCGATTGCTTCCTGAGCGCTCTTTGAGTTGCAGAAAAGACCGAGTAAAGTCTAAATAGTAGTTTCTTAGAAACATAAACAAACCCACCATAAATAAAAGACTTATGGAAATGTAGAAGTCATACCTTCCTTTTGTTTGCATAGTACTCCTTTATCTTCCAATGTCATTGTAATCAGATTTTTGTTCACAAACTGAGATGGGTTTGAATAACCACACATTAATTTCCCCTGCAGACTTCTTCACATGTACCGTATTGGTGTCTCTTCATCATTTGGAAAGAGGTTTTCTTACTGTAGTAGTAGTTTTTCTGTTCTGTGGGAATTCTCAGAGAGGTAAGATTTCTCTTTAAGGTCTGAAATTGTCAGCTGTGTGCTAAGAAAGCTCTTGTTCCCTGCAGTGACAAGTATGCAGATACATTTCATGGCCCATGTCACAACAGCAGCAAAGTTGCAGTACGAGTTCTGTCTTCTGGTAGCATTGTTTTGACTCTTGCCCCTCAGTTTTGACACTTGAGTAGTGACAAGATCAAAAAGGGTATTTATTTCATGTGTCATTCTATGGTCTTTGCCAAAACGTAGTTCAGTATTTGCTGCGATACTGACAGTAGTCTCTACTGTCAGTCACTCATTTTGGGGACTAGGCTCTTGTCTTGGTTTAAAAGACAGGTGTCTGCTCAAGGAAGGCAGCAGCCTCCCTTGGAATGGGAAAATGCAACTCCCCTCCCTCCAAATTTATAATTTTGAAATTAAGAGGCTTTCAGGCAGAGATATGGGGGATAGGAATAACAGTTCTTTTACTAAAATATATATAAATATATATATATATAAAAAACAAAACAGTAATACAAAAAAAAACCTGGTTTAAGCTAGCAGTCAGGGTATGACCTGGCACCCTGCCAGGCAGGGTGGGGGTAGCAGTCCGGTTTGATGACAGCTGCAGTTCTCCTTGAAGTAGTTCTGTTGAAGACAGTGATCCTGCAGAAAGATCTGGTCCTTCTCTGGAGGCCCGGTGGAGGTTAGGGAGCTCTGGTCCTCTGGGAATCCAGTTGGTGGTGCTGTTCCTCTGGGAGTCCAGTGGAGGAAAAAAGCTCTCCCTTTGCTGCTCCAAAACCCCAGACTTTATCCTGGTGGGAATGCTTGGCTCCTCCCCCCTGGGCGGAGCATCTCACAATGGGATGGTGAGTCATAGGGCAAAGCCTTAATGGGCCATTAACAGGAGATAAGCCAGGAGGAGGAGGTGGGGAACAGGAGGAGGAGGAGCAGGCAGGGAGCACCACCACACCTGGCCTCAGCAGTTCATGAAAATGGTAAAAGAATACTTTTTTGGGGATCCATCTTACACTATAACCTATGACAGCTCTCAGCTCTCTCAAATACTAGCTTGTCTTGGAGCTGCTCATACTAGTCTTGTCTACCCTATTGTGAAAAGTGAAGAGAACCTTGACCTTTGTGTGGTAGCTCTTCCAGTAGCCTGTAATGAAGTGAAATAAGATATGAAGGATTGATATAATCTGCTCCCTTGCAGCTTTAATTTTTCCAGTTCTCTTGTATTGGAATTGTGTACAATTCTTCTTGATTTTGAGCTCTTTCTAGTCTCCATGTTGATTTTTCTTTTCTTTGCTGTTCTTATGGCTGGCTCCATAAATGCTCTTTTCCCTGTTTAATAACAGTGGAAAAGAGTTTGGACTCATTTTATAAAATCTATTCAGGACTCAAGATGTAATCAGTTGTAGCTGAAAGTAGCCTGTAGGTCCCAAAAAGAGAAATGTCTTTGTTTGTAGTGCTTTGGGCCCTATTTCCCTAGATTGCCAGTACTAAACAACTTTTGGAAGAACTTGTTTTGGTTTTTCTCTACTTAAGCTTAGAAATCTAAATCACATAGAAATCTTAACCAGGTTTGGAGTACACCCAGCACGTGCAAATATCTTGTAGAATCCTGTTAACTAATCTAAAGTAATGAGGCTAGGTTGCCCAATACTTGGCTTATTGCTTATGCAGTTGTGACTAAAATGTTGGTTAGGTCATTGTCCATTATTTATCTTCAAAACAATAAATTTATGTCATAAAGAACAGGAAGATAAAATTTTTAGTGTATTTACAGACATTATGCTCAGAAAGTGAGCAAGTGAGTGCTCCAAGCCTAAAAAAGAAAATTTGGAAATACTGCAAACTTTGTGAAATATTTTGAGACTGCATGTTAGGTCATTTAAGGGATACTTAAAATGTTAATGGTACATTAAGGTAGCTCTGAATACTACTCTGGTATTTCACATGAAATGATTTTGAGGTGTATGAATTTGATTACAAGTCTGGTCAACTGCAGACTAGATTCAGTCATGGCTTTTAATCCTGTACTCTTAACAACAAAATAGTAAACATATGATCTTTCAAAATTGTCTTACGCCCTTTCTAAGCTTTTCCTTTACCTCTGCAAGTACTTACCAATCATTTTGAAGCACTGTATGTATAATCTCTTTTGAAGTTGAGTACAGTTATTTTATTACCATCATTTCTCTGCCTTTTCTTTCCTCCTTACTTTAGAAATGCTATCAGGCAAAAAAAAAAAAAAAAAAAACAACAAAAGACCAAAATTATTCAGAAGCCTGTTTATGTTTAGAGTTCAGCTCTGCTATGTTACTTGTGTTATTTCAAATTGTAGGGGATTGATTTTTGGCTATAAATTTTCTTTTTGAATAATGGCAGTCTTTAAATGTCAGCAGTTTTGTGTAGTAAATTTGCCAGTATTTAAGAATAGAAGTTTGGTTTCCCTAGCAAATAATTACTTGATATTTCTATTGCAACCAAATTTCTTTTCTTGAGATGTTTCTGGGGCTTTTTCTTTCCTTTTTTTTTTACCTCCTGGGTTTTTTTCCTGTTAAGTTCTGGGGTTTTGTATTTATTTGTTTATATTTTTTCTATTTTCTGTTGTTGTTTTTTTTCCTGGAAACCTACTTAAACTGGTATGTGATGCAGAATTTCATCTTGCCCCCATCCCCAGGCTTGTCTTAAGTGTGAATTCCTTAGTTTTCCCTCCAGATCTAGCAGATTATTCAACACAGCTAAAAACCAAACCAATTCTATCATTCAGTTGTTGAATCAATAGCCCTAAGATGGGAGAGATTGTTCTATCTAGAGAAATAGATCCAAAGAAGTTGAAACTTCTAAATTGAAGATTTATCCATCATATCACAGATGAAGGGCTTTCTTTTTGGATTACCTGATCTCTCTCCAGCCATCCATCTGCTTGCAGACCTGTCATCTCTCAGTGACTGTATGACTCCTGAGCATGTGAATGTCCAGAAGTTTGTGCATAAGAGAAAGCTGTTTGATACAGCCTCTTGAGATTTACAAAAACATGAAGTAAATTTCTTTTATCAAAGATCCTGAAAGAAGCTAAGTGAACGATATGTGTCCCCTTTTAAAAAGTTAACTGATTGGAAGATGAGGAACTACAATTCAGTTTTTGTAAGAAATGGAGTTCACCAGGAAAGCCCTGCAGGAGTTTGTGCTGCCTAATGTCTGAAAGGCAGTGGATGAAGCCTGGTGAAGTTTGCTGGTGGTGTGAAGCACCTTAAGGGCTGCCTGAGAAGATGTGCAGAAGGACCCTTCAAAGTGATGCATCGGGAGGGAGAGAAATAATGTAAACTTTGTAGAGAGTGGTAGGCCCTGAGCTGACAGTTTCTTGTAAAGATGACGTCGTGATGTTTTTGCAGAACACCAACAGTGGGTATAACCTTGCTGCCTCTTTCCTTATCAGAGGAAAGTCTAAACACAAATGGAAGGGGAGTAGGGAAAGATGTTAATACTGATTAAACATATGGAGTTGCTTCTGTGTGAAGAAAGAAAGCTTGTTTAACCTCGACAAGATGAGGTAAATGATCTAGGTCTATGTAGTCATCAGCAGTGTATGAAAAAGTTAGAGAGCAAAATGACAAGAAATCATTTACTCCAAGAACTGGTAGATCATCCCATAGTAGGCTCAGATTAAATGTGATGCTCGTTTAAGCTGTGAAATGCCATAGCACAGAATGCAAGATGCTAAAAGCTGATGGTTTCAAAAAACCAAATAAACTAGTGAACAAAATGTAGCTGAGAACTAGTAAATATCAAGGTATCATCTGTGACTGAGGTGGTCCCTGAGTCAACTTCCTTAAGCACCTCTCTCAGCTGATGAGTCATAAGACTGATGGATTCAGAGCCTACTCCAATAGATTGACAGTCTTTATCTTGATGGCCTAAAAACAGTGCAAAATGCTTCATCACAAGCTAGAGTTCACGTTCTGGCTAGGTTATTAATCATTCTTTGAAAGTTTGTTTACCTTTTGAGCAAACAAGGGGTATGACATCTTTTAGGATACAGGCAGATCCACGTAATCGTCGTACTTGCTGTGTTCCTTGTCTGGTCTTGGGGTCACCTACCATCCTGCCCCCAGTATTTTTTTGTGGTGAATCCTCACTCATATTGAGGAAGAAATCGCCAGATTTTTCAAATTTTCAGCTGAAGTGGATGGTTAAGCTTCCTGAAAGTTTGTGTGTTCCTTGAACAGCCTTTTGTTCTGGTTGTTCAGTAGCAATACTAAAGTTTTCCTGTCTTTCTTCAGCATATAGCTGAAGGTAGCTGTGATGACTGGCTACTTCTAGTGTTTTGACTATTATAAGGTCATTTTTAGCATTTTGATGACATTTCAAGTAAATGTTTATATATAACTGAGTCAGAGATATACTTACTGAGCTAGAAATCTTTGCAGGAGAATGTGACAAGATGGTGTATTTGCTTGAAGGACTATTTGCCTAAAATATAAAACATTCTAAAGATTTTTTGTTAGTTTCATGTTGACTTGCTAAAACATCTACTAGAAGCTACTTATGAACTGTACATCAGTAAATTATGTTTGGGAAGTTGTGTCTCTTCAGAATGAAAAATTCTTGGCTTCCATTTCCTCTTTCTGTTTGTCCTTGAATTATTTTGCCACTGATAGTCTGAGGATAACACTTAGTGTGTCTGTCTTGAGAGTTTAGAAGTTGCATGTTGAAGGTTGATTAGGTTGCTGTAGGAAACTCTACAAATACAAAATAGTTAAAGGTTTTTTGCCATCCTGCAGTTAACTGTGGTTGTTCCTCAACACTAGTCTTCACCAGTTTGTCTTTCTGGGTGCTCAGTGTCTCTTCTAGTTATAGTTTGACAGTAAAATGTTGCTTGTGGAATTATGCTTTCAATAACTTCTTTTTGTTTTGTGCACACAATTGTAATGGTGGCTTGGTGTTCTCTCTTCTTCCTACTTCACACTTGTTTGGAAATACAGCATATAAAATACCTGCAGCTACTTTAGTGTTCTAAGCAGTTGTCTCAAATGTTAGCTCTGTGTTCCTGTTTAACCAATTAAGGCTAGAATTAGCTTTTGCTACAGGCAATCAGTTGTCTGTTGAGTTATTGTTGTCAGACATCAGCAAATGTTGCTTGCACTGATTTTACCAGTATTTAGGAAGTCATTCAGTTTCATCTTCTGAAACTTTTGTACCTATTCTGAAACTATTTTAAGTACATACATATTAAGTCAACTTACTGTATGCCAACTTACTGTATACATACCTACTGATGCTGCTACTAAACCTTCTGAGCAGTTTCTGTTCCAAGTTATTGGAGATCCCCCAAAGAAAGCGTCATGCTGTATTTCTGATCACTTCATTGTTTTGCCTTGGTCTGCATATGAGGTACAGTCTGGGAGCTGTGTAACCTGATGATCAGACCAGTCAGATTTACAAGCTCCTCACAAGCCGTACTTAGTTTGCCTGTCACTGATTTGAGATTATGGGAAAAGCAGACTTGTACTCCCCATGCACCAGCTCATGTGATCATGCCCTTATATTTGTCCATGATGTTTCTGAAAGACTTAAGTATCTCACTTGGTCATGCTTTTGCTAAGATACTCCAAAATAGACATGTCTGTCACAGTTAGTATTTAATGTGGAAGTTCTCTGGTTTTACAAGGAAAGTTGTACAGTGAGCATATTTCATACTGAGATCTGAGGGTTTTAAGGAGGCTTTGAAATCTACACCGCTTCATTTGCAGAACATTTTCTTGAGAAAACACTTAGTAAGCTGTTAGTGCCTTGGGACTTGCACAGCTACAATTAAACAAGCATGAAAAGACCAGTTGCTTCAAGCAGTGTTTTGTGGAAGTAACTTATATATTGAGAAAATACAACTGGTAATATATGTCTTGTTTGTTGTTTTTATGCCTCAATGAATGCTTTTTTTTTTTTTTTTTTTTTACCAGCACAGTGGAATGAAGTTTTCCATGAAAGGAACTCATAACCAAGGCAACAGCTACAGCCCCGTCAGCAGTGGAGGCATGAGGCAACCAGTTGGTAACCGAGGACACCACCAGTACAATCGTAATATATGGAGAAGGAAAAAACACAGAGACAGTTTGCCTATCAGTCTGAGCAGATAATGGCAGATGCCAAAATGACCTTCCCTGTTCAGACAAACTGAGTGCCACTCACATCCTGAGGGATGGAGACCAGCGTCCAGCACATCGTTTTATTGGTGTTGCCAAATATCTGCAGCTGACTTCTTTGCATGTTTCTTTGTGTGGTGGTTCAGTCCATCTTCAAGAAGTAGTTGTGCTTATCTGTGAAGCCTTATTAAATGTGGAAGTTTGTTTTCTGCCTTCCCACAATGGTTCATTCAGTGCCGAAGCAGCTCTTGACAATAGAACTGCAAGGACATTTACAAATGCTGTAGCTTTTTTGCTGTGGCTATATCTGTTCCTTTTCTTTTATTTTAGAAGTGAAGTAAACTTCAGCCCCTTGGAATTACTATTTTTTTTTCTTTGCAGCAGATCAAGTTGGGAATTCATAAAAGTAAATTTGCTGCTCTCCTGTTTTTTTTCTCTGTAAATATTGGAAGTATGATTTGTGCAATAACTTGGAATTTTTAATTTAATTTCATATTGTCACATAAGTTATATTTAGGGGGAAGAGGTTTTTTAATTTACAGATCCTTTCCCAGGTTGCATTATCTAAGTTGGGGTCATAGTTTTGGCAGGTTGTCTGAGCAATGTTATAAACATGACATTTGGTAATATTTGAGGCTTCTTGATTCACAATGAAAGTGCGATTTGGTTTACAGTTTTAAGAATTTACTAAGCTCCAAAGCATTTTGACCCTGTGTTTTTTTAGCTCATTGTCTGGCCTCTATCAGTCGGCTTGCTCTGACCAATGAGTTTTAATTTTCTTTAACTAGACAACAAATCCAACATTTGTAGTACCAGAAGTAAACCTTTTGAGAGGAATGGGAAAAAGGTTGGTTCAAGTCCTGATAGGAAATTAAAAAGCTGTGAACTACATGCTTTGATGCATTTTAGTAATGTAACCTGTTAATGTTTGGGTTGAAACAACACTATTAAACAGAGGTACCCGGCTTAAGGAATGTGGAGAAAGGAAATATGTTGATTCCATTAAGGAATCTGTATAGTAGTATGCATTAGTTCTGTTAAGAGCAAATATATAAAAAGTACTTCAGCTGCTCTAAGCATTACAAGAAGTATCTTTTAATGTGTTGCAGGAGAGCACAGCCCAGTGTTGTACACAGTATGAGTGGCTGGCACTTAATTTACAGATGCATACAGGTATACTATGCAAGTGTGTATTGCCATGACAAACCCTGTCTTTAACTTTTTGAAAAATGTACATCCTGCCTAACCCTGAGTTTTTAAAGCACCACAGTTGTCCTGGGAGTAGGTCACATCTCATGCCCTCTGACTTCCCTTTTTTTAAGTGAGAGTTCTTAAGCTATACAGAAAACTACAGGTAAGTTATGTAAGTCCACTAGCAGAGAAAGCTGAAGAACCCTGTTAACAGGAGAGCTATACTGTGTACAGATATAGAAGGTTTTAAAACTGGTATCTGAATATTGAAATGAGGTGTCAAGCATGAAGCTTTTTAATATGCTGTATGCCTTTGAAGCAGAAGTAGTTCATGTTATTACTGAATCTATCAAACACAAACAGGTCCTTGAGGGGAGAGAGGGCAACATTCCAAAGTAGAGTAGTGCGTATCTGTTTGCAGAAAGTTTGTCTTAATGCTCCAGACTCATCCCAATAAAAAAAGTTCTAAAAATTATGAGCTGATTCATAAATAATATCTAAGGGCTGTTACATGAGCCTGTACTGCTTAGTCTTCACACACTAGCAATATTGAGCATAACTACATTAAAGAGCCTTCAGAGGCTTTAATTGGTGTCTTATACTAGCGTCCATTTTAAAGCAAAACTCATTTGAAAAGTGGTATCATGTAACACTTCAGTCATGGTGAACCAAATGAATTGGCCTGGCTATCACTGTGGTTATGTGCTACAGGTTTAAAAAATGTATAAATCTTTTGTGTGGACAACTATGTGGAAGCTAAAATTGACATATTTTTATGTAAAGTTTTCTATTCTTTGATTTTTAATAAACTTTGGAGACCAGTCACTCTTCTGTACTTTTTTAGAGGGGAAACTTAATGGATGAAGTGACACTTGACCTTCTCGCATTCTTTGATACACCCTTTGAACATCTGCTTTAAATTGTTGCTGCTGAGCACCTTCAGAATGAGTGTACTAGTTTGAAATCAAACCAGTGGGAGATCACAAGTCAGAATTATAATTTTAATAGGAGAAAATTAAAAGAAATAAATAAATGCAGTAGTACAAGGATAGTGACAAAAGTCAGAATACAACCTGACACTCTATGGTGGTGGCAGTCCAAGCAAAAGCGGTTCTGTTGAAGCGGTGATCCTGTAGAAAGAAGGGTCTGAAAGTCCAGCAGTAGGTCTTGTCCTCTGGGAGTCCAGTAGGCAAGTCCTCCTGTGGTGTTCAGAATCTCAGCTTATATCCAGGATGGAATAGTTTTCCTTGGTGCACCTGGAGGTCTTCTTTACAAAGGTATCTGTCCTTCACACTTGTCAGCAGTCGCTGCCAGAGGCTGAGAGTTTCTTGGGTTCTCCCGATCCCCTGGTCAATGACCACATCCCGGGACAGGGATCCCAGTTGCCTGGCCTCGCTTCCATCCAGGATGGTGTCATTGGCTGCAGCGTCCCAGATGCGGAGCAGCCAGGTCAGGATGGACTCGTTTGTCTGGCGGGTGAATTCCCTCCGCAGGTCACGCAGCTCACCCAGGGATAGGGAGCGAGTGACGATCTCCGGCTCTGTCTCTTCTGCTGGGCGCGAAGGTCCTGCTGCCTCCTCGTCAGTCACTATGCGGACTGATTTGCTCTTTGATTTCTTCTTCTGAACGGGGGCAACTTCTACTGGTTTAGGCTGTTCTGGTTTGGTGACCGTTTGTGTGGAGATGCTGAGGGTACCTTTGGTTTCTTTCTCCTCTGTGACAGTCTGCGTAGACATGGACGCTGTTGTTTTGCTTTTGGTCTCTTTCTCTGTGACAGTCTGCGTACCCACACATGCTGTTGCTTTGCTTTCTTTCTCCTCTGTGACAGTCTGAGTAGATACGGATGCGGTTGTTTTGCTTCCTTCCTTCTTTTCCTTCTGAGGATGATGTGCCATACCAAGTGTTCTGACTCTAAGCATGGTAGAGGCTGTGCAGAGAAAACAAAGCAGAACCAACAACAACACTATACTATCCTTGACATCCAGAGGGAACTCAACATTTTCAAAAACTGCTGTGCCTGGCCTGAAAGGCTGGAAGAAGCCACTCTCTACTCTTCCCACCAGGGGCAGGGTATGATTGTTGAGGAGGTCCCAGACATAGCAGCCCAGACTAGGACAGGCAAACCAAATTGAATATATATTCCGAATGGTATTCATTGCCTCGCAGGTTATCATGCAATAAAAATAATAACCCAATAAAGCAATTCTCATACCATTCCCTGGTCTCAACAGGAGCAATACGACAGGCAGGTAGTTCCCCATGTGAGGGAAAATATAGAGAGCAAGATACAGGACCCACACAAACAAGCCAAGCACCATGGTGAATAGATTTCAGTTAATATGAAATTGTAATTCTGACTTTCTCTCAAGGTCGTGCCCCACATTGGGCGCCAACATGTGTACTAGTTTGAAATCAAACCAGTGGGAGATCGCAAGTCAGAATTATAATTTTAATAGGAGAAAATTAAAAGAAATAAATAAATGCAGTAGTACAAGGATAGTGACAAAAGTCAGAATACAACCTGACACTCTATGGTGGTGGCAGTCCAGGCGAAAGCGGTTCTGTTGGAGCGGTGATCCTGTAGAAAGAAGGGTCTGAAAGTCCAGCAGCAGGTCTTGTCCTCTGGGAGTCCAGCAGGCAAGTCCTCCTGTGGTGTTCAGAATCTCAGCTTATATCCAGGATGGGATAGTTGGCTCCTCCCTCTGGGCAGAGCATCTCACAATGGGATGGTGAGTCCTGTGATAAGGCACTGATAGGCCATTAACAGGAGATGGTCCAAGGGGGAGTTATCTCTGAGTCATGGGGTGAGGCATTGATGGCCCATTAACAGGAGATAGTACAGAGGGAGAAGGCAGGGAAAACACTGCTCCACCTGGTTCCAACAGCTCACAAAGATGGTAACAGAATACACTTCAACCCAGGACAATGAGTTTGGAAGGTGGATGGTTGCCCTCAAATGATGGTGATATGTTTTTAAATGGAGTAATGAGCATGGATTTTGTAGTTGTGGATTTGATTCCTCGATAATGAGAAAGCAGAGGAGTTGGAGGTAGTTCCCACAGTATTCTAAAAAGGAGATTGACTGACTAATTCCTTGGGATGCTTTAACTTTTCATTAACTCTTTTTTTTTACTAGTCCTTCCCTGTAGTTTCTAAATTCTTTTCAAAATCCTCATCTAGGTTTCAGCCTCCTCAAAGATTGGATGTGTCTTGTCTTTTTTTGTGGAGTTCTATTAACCCTCTGAGAGGACTTTGAAATGTCAGCAACTGACTCTCATTCAAAATTTTAAAAAATGGATCTTTGGAAGGAACTAGTATAAATCTGTGAATGCTGAGAAAGGGAACTGAAGTGTTTTTAATAGACAGCAACGCAGGGCTAGGGATTGACAGAGGAGTCTGTGGTTCTTGGTCAATCTTAATGAGTATCTGCTGGAGAAAAGCAGAGAAGTGGTGGGAAGGGAAAATAATAACCACTCAGTAGTAGCTGGGATAATAACAATTATTTTTTCTGTCAAGTCAGTTAGCCAGTGAGACATGGCTGACAGAGGGATATATAATCTCTACAGACACAAAGATTAAGTGCAGCAACATTGGTTTTGTAACTTCTGTTTTCCCAGACTCCACCTTTTCCCTCTTTCTGTCCAGGTGATGATTTTATTTTATTCTTCCCACAGATTCTGCTCAACTACCTATCCTTGTTAGTAGTCTGCATTTAATGCATTACAATTCTCCCTTGAACCCTTGTTCTCTGATAAATATCTGAGGTATCCCCTTGATCCCAGCCCTAGTGACTATTTTGTACACTTTTCATAGGCAAAACTTAAAAGACTTCTTAAGTTACGGACTTAAAATGTGGAAGGAAGAGACTGCAAATTGAATGGAGGGATGGGACCCAGAGAGTCCATCGCAGAAAGAGCTCAGTTGTGATCTATTCCTGTTCACAAGATATGTCAGTGCCGGTGTTGCGTTGGATTTTCCCTGTACCTCTGTCCCAGTGCACTGGGGCAGGGATAGAAGACAGAAATGTTACTGCTGGTACCATGCTGCTGGTTCAGCACTGTTTCTTTCCATGGGGACAGCTTCCTGAGAATGGGCATAGCAACAGTCAGAGTAGCGTTAGAACACAGCACACCTTCAAGAATGTGAGCTCTTCATCATCTGCAGGTAAAAAAAAGCCTAAATTGTGAGCCAACAGCCAACTGATCACTTGCTATATACATGTGGGGAAGTAAGTGTGTCAACTTCTGTGCTCTCAAGGACAAGAAGCTGCCTGCTTGCTGACTGCTGCCAGTGTAGTCTGGTTATAAATTTAATAATACCTGAACTAAACCAAAGTTATGGCCTGAATTCTTCAACTGAAAGACATGACAGAGCCATGGATTAGGTGGCTGCTCTTCTGTATTTACACTGTTTTGATTGGGGTTTCAAGTGTTGTGGAAAGCAGATGTGCTACAAAGGAGGGTTTTGGAAGTAGCCTTAGAAGAAAAGCCTGAAAAGAAACATCTTGGTGATCAGGAAAATGTGTGAAGAAAAATACCAGAGGATGCCTCAGAACTTTAACTGTGATAGTGCCTGTCTAAAGCTCTGGTCACAGTTCTCAGTGTTAGGCTACTGCAAAAGTTTTAGCTTAGAGCTGCCTATGGCACAGTGGCCTTTTGGTTTCATATCAGTTAAGGATTCTCCAACCATTATGCTTTTTTCATAATCCTTTTGTATTGACCAATTGTTGCCTGAATATAAAAAGAAATTATGTATGGCCCATGTGCAGTGCATACTGATGATATGCATGTCTGTGTATGAGGTCAGGAAAGACAAAGGACATCTCACCCAACACCAGCTGTTTGCCCCTTAGCCACCAAAATGTGACACGTCCTTCTGATGTGAATTCTTAGGAAGCAGCAAGCTGCTTCCTGCTTCAGTAACTTAGGAGAATTGAGCAGTAGGTAGATTTATGGTTTTACTAAAACATGGCTTCCAAATAAATGCTTCACTGACTCATTTTCAAACCTAAACCAAACAGGATTTAGGAGCTCCTATTACAGGATTTGCTGTGTGAGAGGATGAAAGCAGTGCTTAAACTGGAAGTCCAAAACCTCTGTGCTAAAATTGCAACTTTTTATTAGTGAAAAATCTGGCACTGATCCTCTGTGGATGTTTTGTTGAGAAAATCTTTGTAAGAAAATTCCTTGCTTCTTGCTCTTTCTTTCCAGAGAAGAAAAGGTGAATCTTCTGATGTGCAACATCCACTCCTTCAGGATTGCCACTGGATGCATCTGGCTAATTCCAGGAGCCAAACTGAGCAGGTGCAATCTTGCCCTTGTTAAGGCTTGCGTGTCCAGTAAGAACCATAAGAGTCACTCGAGTATCACTTACTATGTAATTGTGAGTGAGATCAACAAATCACCTCTGTTCCCTTGGGGAAATTTCTTAGGAGACGTAGAAAATAAGACTATTCTATTAGTCATTCACACATGTTCATGCAGTCTTCTGTAGATGAGCAGAGCAGTGTTGCAGTTCCCAGCTGCAAGTGCAGGATTTGTTCTGTCCTCACAAGGGCCCTGGAGGGAGCCAAGGCAGCCCAGCAGGTGTTTGCCCCTCAGATTAGGGGGTAACAGAGCAGGTCTGTGCAGCAGTTTCTGACCTGTTCTTGATACAGTGGTTGGAAAAAGTGGCTTGCTGTTTTCCTTCCATTCCTCTGTTAAAAAGGAATCATCAAGGAATGCAAGGTTATGGGAGATGCATGTGCTGTGTGAGTGTTAGGAATTATGAGTGTTTAAGCACTGGGATACAAGTGCTCTAGTGTGGTAGTGAGATTTCCATCCTTTATAATTGTAAAAACCTGGCTGGACAAGGCCCCAGGTAACCCATTCTAGATTCAGTCAGTCCTACTGGACCACTTGACCTCTGTAGGGCTTTTCCTTCTTAATTTTTTCTGTGATACCACTAAAAAGAGAACTTTTTTTTTTTTTTTTTAAATTTTACTTTATCTTTGCTGGGTTTATTAATTTTTTAAATGGGGTCATGAGTCAGGTAGGTATTGTTTGGTTTTTTTGCGTTATCCTGCACTTGGTAAAATACATCTGCAAATTCTAGGACCAACAGATTGAAACAGGTAAGAACCTAGTGATTTTTGAAGTTGATAATCCCTAGAAATGAGTAGTCCCCAGTCATAAATTACTGATCAAGAAATATAATTTTTTATATCTTCTCTGTATGATGATGATTATTGGTAACAATGTTTACCGAGTTCAGTCAGTTTGCATTTGCAATGGTAGCACAATGAAGATGTGAGGGGGTAGTGTCTTGTGTAAGACATCAGCAAAATACTCCAAATTGCCAAGTCCTTCACCATTTTTTCCCAGTGAGTTGCATAGATTCATTATGGAAACTTTTGATAATTAAAATTTGCTTGTTTGCCTTTATTCTGCAATACAGGAGTAGATAGTTTACTTACACTTATACTCCCTGAGAAGTTGTAAAACAGTATTGATGGAGCTGAAAGCATCATGAAAAGGCTTTTTTAGAGGTAGGATTTGAAAGCTGCCATTAGCCTAAGTTTTACGTAACTAACTCAAGATCGTGTCCGTCTAGATCAGAGTTGTTCCTTATGATGCA
This sequence comes from Platysteira castanea, assembly GCA_013397175.1. Lineage (NCBI taxonomy): Eukaryota > Metazoa > Chordata > Aves > Passeriformes > Platysteira > Platysteira castanea. Next base: position 444,422 of record VYXC01008166.1, read on the forward strand.
TCATAGAAATCTGAGAGTGAAGAATGTTCATCAAGAGTGGATCTGTAGAAAAGAAAATTTCCACCAAGAAAAAGGAAGCAGAATCCAAAACCTTAGTGATCTTAACTTGAAATATAAAATAACCATTCCAGCAGAATGGGAATTGTGACATACCAACCCGCAGATTTATTAATAAAGACTTAATCACCCCCTACTACTATTACTGCTACTATTAGTAGTATGATGTATGGAGCACAGCTCCAGGATCCCTAAGATACTAATAAGGCCAAGACATGCCAGAAGCCCTTATCTGGAAAACTCATACCAGTATTTCATTTTTATTTCAGCCAGACCACAGAATAGGGCCAGTTAGAAACAGAGGCAAATTTTAACACTAATTTATCAAATGTTTTTAATGCCTAACCCAGTACTGCTGCTATTAACATCTATATATTTAAATTGTTGGTAAAGCCTGTGGTGTGGTTCAGTGCTGGGTGGTGACTGAGCCGGGGTGTTCTGAACCAGAATAGCATCAATAGATGGCGCTGACTGCAAATTTTTGGGCCAAAGTGGTGCAGTTAGTTGAAGATTAACTTTGGAAGCAGATTATTTTATCTGTGTTTGCTGATTGTTGTGACACAAGAACTGCCACGCATGGGCTGAGTGTCCTGGTGTGACAAATATGGGAAATGTGGCCTGTACACAGTGTTGGAGTTCTGTAGTACTGAGTAAATAGATATGGGATGAAATATAAAGCACACGGCTGGAAAATGAGAATTTATAGCTACTTCCAGACAGTGAAAGCTTATGGGTTAGAAATAATAAAGAGGAGAGACACCTGGGCATATTTGTTAACAGTATGATTAAATTCACCAGCTTGTCTCACAGAGCTGATAAGTGAACCAAACAGATAAAATGTTTCCATTAGCATTAGTGATTTCCTTTTATTACAAGTCCAGAGTTTTACTAGTTAAGTTACCTGTGGCTTTCCTCATTTTGGGGAGGAAAAAAGACAAAAAAGAAAAGAGGCATAATCCTCTTGTTTTCTTTATTCAGTGATGGCAGCAGCTATAGACACAGGTTTAAAGCGTTTTCTGACACCTGAGAATCTACTTCATCTGGAGATTCAAAGCACAAGCTAGCTTTTATGATGGCATGTCAAAATGCTGTAAAGTACTAATGATGACAAATACCATCACCCAGCTTTTTGCGCCCATTTGCACCGTTCTTGTATTGACAAACTTTTGATCTTTGGCTTTGATGTAGGAGTGACTTACCTCCTGGGGATGCTGAACATGCTAGCTGGCTGTCACTTCAGATCTCTGGGTGACAAGTAGAAGATCTGACTGGATGTAATCTAGCTAGGGAATGAGGTATGACTGAAGTAGTCAGCCTTCCTTTCTCAGTTTTGGTGGAGAAACCCAAGTGGTTTTATTCTGGGTTTCCTGTTAGATGCTTTTGTGGTATCTGGAATGAAAAGGAATGCAGCACTTCAGACTGCTCCGTTAACCCTGACCGTTTTAGTGAATAAAATTGGATGTGAATTTCATGGCACAATTGGACTTAGCCTGGCATGCTAGCTCGATCCCTGATGGCTCTCGCTTCCCATCCCTGTTCATTGGTCTACTGGCACAGATAGGTCTGAAATCAAAAGTACGGGAGAGGAGGGGTAGGGGACATCTGACGTTTTGATTTTATTTAATTGGGAGACTTGGAAATGTCTGGGCAGACCCTAAGATTCAGGATGCTGCCTGGAGTATCCGAGGGTGTAAACAGTCATGGCAGCCGAACTTTAAAGACAGAAAAGGTTTATAAACACTTCTTAAAATGACCCACCTGTTCATCCACCTCACAGCTTCCTTCTTTTCCCTACAGCCTTTATGTTCTGTAGGAACTGAAAACCTGACCTTTCTGGCTCTGGTGAACTCCTGAGAGGAGAGAGGACCGTGGGGGAGGAGAGGTGGGGAGGCATCTGATTGTGAGGACTGTAATACTCTGAGCATGGATCCTATTTACATTACCAAGGCAAAATGCACTGTTCATTATGCATTTAGATTTCAGAGACCCTTTTGATGCAGGAGGTAGAAAGAGGCTCAGCAGGATCTTTCTAAAGATGTTTTATGAAAAAGATTGTTGTGAACATGAATTAATTTTCCAGCTTTGTTTGAGCAGATTGAGAAGACAATTAGCTTGTCCTTGTGTCTTTCTAGGTGAATATTGAATCTGGAGAAAAAAAGCTTTTTTTTCTGTGAATTTTGCAGAGGTTTGGTTGTTTTATTATTATTATTTTATGTTTAAGTGAAAGTCCTTGTGGAGTCCTGGAACTGAATGTTGCTTATCTAGCAATAAGACTTTAAATTGACTCAAGTACAGGATTTTTTTTTTTTTTTTTTTTCTTTTTTTTAGTTTATCTTCTTACAGAGTATTACAAGATTTTACTGCTGTTAATCAGGAAAATGTGATTTGCTCCAGCGACAGGGAGGGTGCGCTCTAGCATCACTCTTACTTCCCAACGCAAAAGCAACATCTGCACCGTCTCTGGTTTGGAGGTGGTGCTACCGTCATGGGAAAACTTTCCTGAGGCACAGGGTAGCTTTAGAGGCAATTTCGTTTTGTTTCATACGGATAAGACTCAGAACACTTTATTTATAAGCATTAATGGATGACTGAGCAAGGTAGTTGTTTTTATATCTATCAAAACTGTACTTGGGAAGCCCACATTTGATTAGCGCTGTGCAACTGTGCCAATAGAAAAATGTTTAATCCTTCCAGATGTTAAATTGTTGATTGTGAATTGTTTCCTTCTTAGGGATTTCTTGGTCCCTTAACTACGCACATCCAGCTCACGTGCATGAGCTCCTAATTGTTCTAGCATGCAGAAGAGGTTTTTTTTCTCCTAAGTGCTCTTGGAAATGGAACTGGGACACTGACAGGTTTTCTCCAGCTAGCCTGAAATGGCTGTTTCAGGTTGTTTCTTTTCTTCCCCCCTCCCTTCAACTTTAAGATGTCAGCTGAAAATAGCACAGATACTCAGCATGGATATAAAAGACACTCTTGAAAACAGCTGCAGGGATTATCCAGTTTGGGGATGCTATGATTTGTGCACGAAGGTACTTATGTTCAGATAACACAGTTCCTGATGTGTTATCCAGCTTTAGTTCAATGGCCAATTTACCATTAATACTATTTTCTAAAGGCTAGAGTTGGTAAAGTCTAATCTTTATTCAGTTACGTAATATCAGCAATCACCATGGAGAACGAGCTTGTGTTCGCTAACTGTGCATGGAAAAGAACAAATAGGAATAAGACTTCTAACGCAGAGCAAAGATGTACAATCCAGAACTTTATTCAGTTCTTCTGTGCAGTTCAGGCTGAACGCAGGGAGTGTGTGTTACCATCAGTTTAAGAGTGAAATTCATGCTTTTAAAGAAGAATTGGAATTGTAAGTGAAACAGGTTGCATCAGTAGGTATTGTATTTAAATAAGCTTTTATGTTTAGTTAAATAACTTCTAAACAAAACTGTGTTTGTTCACAAGGCTGTCCTTTCTTGTCGATTAGGACCAGAGTTACTTCAATCAAGGTTTGGGTGTTGGTTTTATGTTTGGGGCTCCCCACCCCAAAAGCTTCCACCCCAGTTCTCCTTAGAAGTCATTAGAGATAAGAGTACTGATACCTGTTTCTCATCCTGTACCATTTGCTGGGGTAAGGCCTCCATTTAGACTCACATCTATGTCAGAAGACCATCTTAGAATTCACCTATGACAAAATCATTTCCTTGTGTTTATATTAACAAGGAATGAGTGAGGAATGGGAAGGGGGTTTGCAGAGCTTGGCTCTCACTGTCAGAAGCAAGCATTTGTTTTGCTAGAGCAGAAGGACTTGATCTTTCCTAAAGCCTGTTTCTCTCTCTCCAGCTACTTCATATGCTGTATAATGAGTAGTCCTTTAGAAAAAAAATCATGGTTTGTCTGTTCTGTGTATCAAACCTTCTGTATTTTACCAGACTTTTGTAAGCTGAATGCTCATAGAATAGTTTAAATTTCTGATTTGATTACTGTATTTCTTACCTTGAATTCGACGTATATTTTAAAAAAGCTCTCAGTAGTGCGTCAGAGCAGATGTCCTTTTTCCCCCCACATAATTTACTGTTACATAGTTCTCAGGTATTATATGCATGTTTCAATTCAGGTGAATTTAAGAATCTAAGACATCTGTTCAATTATGGTCAGATTTGGAGATGCCAGAAGTAATGCCTTGTTTAGTTTCTATGTAAACTGTACAGTTTCCACATAAGACTACATAGGATACACAGATAGGACTTTTCACCTATGACAAAATATAAATGAAGATGGATTTGACAAAGGTCTAAACTATCAAGTGAGGGAATAGTTGCCAGTCTCTTCTGACAGCATTTGAACATCACCAAAAAAATCATGTAGGTGTGGGCTGAAAGACAGCAAAGGGAAAAATATTTTTAACTCCTGGTTTAGTTGCAGGATTTCTTCCTGAAAGATTTTTGTGTGTAAAATCTTGAGTTTGAAGATCTGTTGGACAAATCCCAAGAAAAGAAACCCATTCAGGGTTATTAAATGTGAGATAACGCCTCTGGATGCAGCATTTAGAGCTGCCAAGGAATTGGTTTGGAAAAGGAGCTGTGTGGTGCAGATGGAAGCATCTCTTTTCACCCTCCTCCAGAGGCAGGCGACAGTTTCCAGAGTGTTGGCTGGCTTCAGGTTGAGGTAAACTGTCTCCAGATAAACCTAAACTGAAAGTAGTTTGTATGGAGAAGGAAAGGGACAGAAGAGAAAAGGAGTTTCTACAATGAAAAAGATCTGGGAGACAGCATAATAAGATTAAATTAAAGAAAATTGCATTAAAAGAGTCTAGTGATACTGACTTCTTCAACTGCACAGGAGAGTGGAGAGCAGTAAAGGGCTTTAGAGAGAAGAGAAAATGAAGAATAAGCTAATTGCACAGAGGTGCTGGAGAAGGGAAGTGGAGGGGGTGGGGGGAAATAAGTGGAACTTGTGGCAGGTGAGGAAAAAGCACATGAATAAAAAGAGATAAAATTGGCAGCTGTTCATGGTGCTTAAATGCTTTGTTTGTCCACTGTGCCCCAGCTGCCGCCCTAGCACGAAATGCAGTGTGGTTCCACAGCCTCCAGTTACTGTTTTCTCTGCCATCCGTCCCTTCCCTGGTTTGTCTCAGTTGCCACCACTCTCCTGGGTGGCCGAGGCTTTTTTGCTCTGCTCCTGTCCACCTGTGGGATTCATGCCAGCAGTCTGGGGTGAATATTAGTAAGGAATATGCACTTATATATATATATATATATATGAAAACAAGCTCTCTGTGGTGTGTAAAAGCCTCTTTGGTATGAGTCTGTACCTTATTATTTCAGTGTATCACTGATTACTTCAATTGTAACAAATTTTGGAGTGTTGTCTACTGGCTCTGCCCTCTGGCTTAGGCTGTTGTCTGTTTTGACTGGGTACAGGTTTGGGCAGCCTGACAGCTGCTGTAACCTGTGTGGTAATCCCTTGGTCATACTTCTACAGAGTTTTTTGATTTTTAAGACTAAGTATGTCCCCTCTTTTCTATGTATTTAATCATTACTACACAATGTTTACTAGAGGTATGCAGCAATACTCTTAATCCTTGTGCTTAGCAATGTCTGACACTAAACCAGTTCTCTTCCAAAGGTTTCACATGGAGGGAGTGACTCCATTTTACTCCATAAGTACTCTGTCTATACATGGACTTTGGAGGATTAAATCTAGATGACTTATTACTTCATTGCAAAAACATTTAGTATACCCCTGTATGGAAAGAAGAATTATGTCAGGTAGACTACTTAGTGGATCAGGGTAATTCTTTTTTCCTTAGCTGCAACCCAGTTTTGGTTGTTGTTGGTGGTTTTTTTTGTTGTTTGGTTTTTTTGTTTGTTTTTGTTTGTTTTGTTTTGTTTTGTTTTTTTTTGTGGGAGTGCTTCCTCTGTTGGTGTATGTCAGAATGCCAGTGTTGAATTAAATGATTTAGAGCAGCTAAGAAAAGGCTCTCAAAAATTTGAATGCAGGATATACTGTTTGTAAAATGTCTTGAGATGTGTAAAATACTGAAATAATTAGTAAGTCCTTATGAAAATCTGAAAGGGTGATAATAAGATTTAAGTGTCAGCATCTTGCCAGTGGTTGATAAATGGAGTGTGGAATGGCATGTGAGTGGAAGCTGAATCCTGCACTTTCCCTTCCCAAGCAGGCTGCTGTGATCTGGTGTGGCTGCTCACACTCCTGTGAATTTGAGTAACACGATCATCTTCTTGATATTCACCCCTTTTGAGCCTGTCTGAAGCTGGCCAACAGAATGAAGTCTTCTAACAGAAGACACACAGATGGGACAACTAGAAAGTGGAATTGCATAATCTTAGTTTTCTTAGGAAACTCCCCTAAAAATACAGCCTTTTAGACCTATTCATGGGTCTTGCATCCCACTGAACTGCAGTTTTTCTTGTGTGACAGATACCAAGATTTAGAAGCAGAGAACAATTTGATTAAATTTGTCTCCTTTGTTGCCGCAGGTACATTCTGCGTATTCTTAGAATATAAATCCTGCTGCTAATTAAGGTGTCCTCTATTTGATATGATGTTCTTAAAAAAATATAGCTCACCTCAGGGAGTCCCAGAAAGTAAAATGTCCATACACAGGATTGTAATTTACCAGGAATAACTACTGTGTATCCTTTCACTTGAAACAATGGAAGCTATTTTCATTTCTTATATATTCTTTTCAGTTTGCAGAAGTTACTTTTATTCCCAAAAAGCTGGAAAACAATCATAATTCTGAGAAGGTCATATATTGATCATTTGAGTTGAACAATGGAGAATAAAATATTTCAAGCTGATCTCTGCTCCATGCTCCATTTTAACTGTAGAGAGGTGAACAGTGATTAAATACAACATTTGGCAGAAGCAACATGCTCAAACGGTGATGGCACATACAAATATTACGTAATGAGTTTGAATTAATTTTGTATCTGAAGAAAACAAAACCCACTAGAAGCAGGTTGTTTTATGAGCAGCAGAACTAATCCATTCCAGTCTGTCTGTATTGTTTCCGGCTCCTACCCTCTATCCCAGTGCCTCATGTGTCTGCTGTGGTATCTCCACCGAGCAGAGCCCTCTAACTAACCTGGAGCTGGTGCTGTCCTGCTGACCATATGGAGGGCACACTCTCTGAATTTGTACAGCAGTTTGGTGTCGGGACACTTCTGTACTTGTGCTTCCCTTACATCCACCTGCAGATTTTCAGGGAAGCTGTAGAAGGTGAGTTCCCTCAGGGTTTGTGCAGCACGTGCACTGCAAGGAACAGCTGAGGAATGGGGTCTGACTTAGCACTGAGGAGAGGAAGGTTCAGGGGCACCTGATGGATTTCCAGAGCCCACAAGGAGATTACTGAAAAGATGGAACTGGGCTTTTCATGGTGTTGCCTGGAGGGATGATAGGAGCCAACAAGTATAAATTGAAACGTGAGAGGTTCTGACAGCATGTGAGGAGAGACTTCTTAACCACCACAACAGTCAAACAGAGGACCAGGGTGCCCAGAGAGATTGTGTAGTCTCCATTATTAGAAGTTCTCAAGACCAGGTTGGAGAAAACCTTGGGGAGTGATCAACCTGTGTTGATCAGAGGCTGTGTAAGATGATCTTCAGAGGCTGAAGTCCCTCCCAGTCTGTGCTATTCTATGACCCTGTTTTTCTGTCCAATTTGTTTGAGCTTGTGAGATAGCTGCATGGAATATATGGCAAATTACATAAGCAGGAGAGTCGTTTTTCCTCCTAAAAAGACCCTTTCATTTTGCTTATGATAAAAATAGGTTTACATTCTGTGTTTCCTCTTCACAGCAAGCTCATAATATTCAGAGGGGAAGCCCTTCCTTCACCACATCCTACACCCTTAGCAGGTCAAGGGAAGTGAGGAAAACTGTCCTGTTAAAACAGGGCTGCGCAGGGTGAGCTGAAGAAAGCTGTTTTTTATGCTTTGGTATTTCAGTTTCTCTTTCAAGGAATTCCAGTGGATGTCAGCATCTCTGTTCCCACCTACTTCACAGTTCAAATATTTATTTATAAAATTTGTCTTTAAACCAATAGCTATTTAACCATAGTAGAAATAAGAAACTAAAGTTTAATCCCCTTATAATAATTCCTTCTCTTAGTAGGAGTGTTTACTGCTTTCTAGACTGACACCTTACAGAGCCTTTTCACTTCTACAGCTACTCTTGCAAGTGTGTCCCAAGTCATAAAATGAAGGAATCAGCTTAGCTAATTAGGAATATTCCTCATATTTCTTGTTTATTTGCTTCATTTAAATATGGAAAATGCCTCAGAGGCTGACTGTGGCTTTCTCTCTGAGGTTATTTTTTTTTTTATATGAACCTGCTACACCTGTCTTGGGCACCCTTGAGGTGTGGTGAGTGCTGTCCTTTTTTATATCCTGGTGTGGTTATTCTGGATGCAAAGCAGTTGATGGGCCCTTTTTTTGAAAAACTCAAGACTTTGTGAAGACTGCTTGTTACCTCTGTGGTATGATTGAAATTCTTCTTTTGCGTCATTAACTGGTAGAATTATTTTCCCTTCAGCCATGATATGAAGTCAAGAGTTTAAACAGGTTCAGAACTGTCCCTTCAACAGTCTCTTGATAACAACTGAGAGAAAAACAGCCAAACGAGAAAAGATATTAGTTTGGAGACTATGTGGGCATCAGAAGAGTTTCAGGGAAAAAGAGCTGGGGGACACGATCAGCCAGCTACATTTTCAGGGTTTAGGCTAAACAAAAGGTTTTCTTGTTACAAATGGAAAATTAGTGTTTTAAGCTCGACTAAGCTGAGAAAGTATGCTGAAAGACCAGCTTTAACTGCTCATGGTATATTTAAATTGCCAGAATATTTACAGATGATACTGAATCACTGAAAAATACACTTTCTGGAAGGAACAATAATTGAAAAGCAAGAAGCTAATTAAATAGGATCAGTACCATTCAGGATTTAATTTAAAGGCTAATAGGAAAGGAGAGAAAAGAAGGCTGTTATAATGATTTCAAGTAATATTAGCAAGGCGGTTTTATTTTTTTCCCCAATTTGCCTATTAGTTTTTAGGTTACTGTGTTTGATAAACTGTTGCTACTCATACCTTTAACCCAGAACTTAATCATAGTAGACATGTATTTGCCTTGAAAGGGCATAGTTTTCACTAATCCCAGAAAGAGATGTCATATGTGACAGCAACTGGATGCCACAGGGCACTGTGTTTTCCAGCACATGCTGGAGCTAGATACTGCCCTGGGGACATCAGAGGACTGTGCTCAGGTGCAGCTCCAGAGGAGGCTGCCACTCTCCAGGTCTGGAGCTGCAAGGAGTGCCTAGAGCTGCTGGTTGAGCCTGGGGCAAGGGGAGGTTGTGTCCATACCTACAGGAGCTGAGTGCTGGTTCAAGCGGTATCCTCAAGTTAAATGAGCTGCAGAAAGATGGTTGCACGTGGCACATCATTAGGGATGATGAAACACTGATTGGCTGGATCCAGACAGGACCCAGTCACTGCAGAAACGAGAGCCTGGACTCTTGTCCGCACACAGGGACAGCCAGACCCCGTGCTCATCAGGGTAGCAAATGAAGACTCCCACGATCATGAAGGCTGGAGGCCTGTGACTTTCAGCAGCAGGAGTGTTGTTCTGTTTTTGCTAACCTTCTGATAATTCACATTTTTGGAGTCAGATATTCTCACAGAGTTCATGTAAATAATAGACAATGTTTATTTAACGGTCCCTTTTGTTTACATTCCTGTACTACGAGAGAATTTTTGAGGAGCACCCTTTTTCTCCAGTGGGATTGAAGAGGCAGTGACATGTCCTCCAATCCCTTGTGGAATTGAGAAACCTGTAAATAAAAAAAAAAAAATAAACTTTCTTTTTTTTCTCTTTCTGCTCAACCTAGCAAGAGTCCATGTCTTTTCTCATGTCCTATAGCGACACAGGAGGGCAGTTCCTTCTCCAGCTGCAGATCTGCACCCACGGAATGGGTTTGGTGCCCTGGCAGCAGGCGAGGGGCTGCACACCAGGCACTGGAACTGGCCAGGCCTGATCCATGACAGCATCAAGGGAAAGCAACGCATGGGTAATAGCAGGAGACTTCCCCCTGCAGGGAAGAGGAGCCCCCCACTTTGCAACCTGCCTTGCCGTCTGGGGAGGTTTGCTGCTTGCTGGGGGCTTGAATTCAGGATGTTGCAGAAAGACCCAAGCTGTTCCCACCCAGCTAATTTTCCCTGTGGGCATCAGAAATACTGCTGGGGAAACCTTGAGTGTATCAAGAGCGACTGCACACCCCTGGTTTTCAGCATCAGGTACATGGAGACCCAGGTGGTTTTCTCTCCAATGCAGCTAATGGTAGGGAAGGGCTTGAGGAATGTTTGGATGGAACCTACGTTCCCTCGTGTTGTACTTCATGAGAAGTTACTGTCAACCTGCTTCTCTAGCCTGTCAATGTCCCTTTGGATGTCCCTGGACCCTCTGGCATATCAGCCACCTCTCCCAGCCTTGAGTCATCTGCAAGCTTGCTGAGGGAGCACTCTGCCCTACCATCCAGATCATTAATTTTTCCACCTCCTGACATTATGCCTACCCATTCCCTGCTCCTCTGGATCCTTCTGTCTGTGGTTTTATTCTGGTGATGATGCTGGGTGCTAAGATGTCAGCACCTGGTGTTCTTTGCTAGGAGGAATATGATGTTCCCATTGATAATTTTGTCTTCTTCCTTCTCGGAAGTACTTGGGGTCAGTTCTGTTTGCTCTCTAAGGGACTTTTACACCTTTGCTCTTTCTTCATGTGTCTCCAGCTAAAGTGTTACATCAACATTTGCTGGATCTTGTGCCTTTTATGTATTACTGTTAATAAATATATTATTGTTCTACTATCTTATGAGGCCTTATTTTTCTACCCTTCATCATTACATTAGAGGCCTAAATATCACATTCTGCATAGAGTAACCTACTATTACTGCTATATAAAGCTATGGTTGTGCAATACAAAGATAAAAGAAAGTAAAACAAGTTAGCCACAGACACGTGGTAGCCAGGTAAACTAATTTAAAGCAACCAAGTAAAGCAAACTTACAGGCAGATCAGGAAAAATGAGCCAGAACACATCCAAGACACTAAGGTCTGGTGCCTTTTAAACTCATTACAAAACTTGTGGCTTGTCAGTGGCAATGGCAAAACTGTATAACAGGTTACATGATGAAACTATTAATAGTTTTATTCCAGATTTTCCAGCTTTGTATCAGTAAGTTGAGATTTTGCTCAGTGTCTTCAGACCTGTTGTTTCTCCCACATGACTAATGCATAAGAAACAAGATTTCCTATGTATAGTAACTCGCTGGCTTCTAACATCATCACATTTGGGTGCTGCACTACTTCTGTCATAACGAACTGACCTGTTTGGTTTAATGGCCATGATGTCAGGCTCCAGGAAAAGCCTATTATATAGCATTAGATCTTTAGGATGCAAATTATGTCAGAGCCATTTGTTCTCATGCATAATAGTGCTTGAGTTGTAGCAGTACTTTCTGCACTTGGACTGTATAAACACCCTGAAGTGTTTTTCATTCAGCCTCTCCCTTACTATCGGCTGGAGAACATCTCACCTCTATATATCAAGAAAAGCTTTTTGCATTACTTCTTTTGAGGTCAAGGCTTCATAGTGTTCTTAGTGTCAGAAAAATGGTCTGTGCTAGCTGTCTTGTGTCATGTTGCCCTTGTTACACAGCAGGTTAAGACGAGTGAAGGTGAGCTACCTAGTGTTTCCATTTTCATATTATCTGTACATTCTAGTCGCTGCATATTTACTCTTTGTCTTGTCTAGGGGAAGAACCATTCCCATGGGAATTCTTCGATAGGCCTTTAGTGTTTCAATATCTTGTCAGTCAATTAACATTCATTAAAGACATAGCCTTCGGGAGAGTCTGCTGGGAAAGCTCTGGTACTGCCTGCTGCATCTAGTTGTGGACCTGAATAGAAATCTGTCACTTAAGAGCAAGGGTGAGGCTGGATAGGAATAGAAGATTATCTCTAGAGGTTGTTTAAGATGTAGTTTTAATATGAATTTAGATGCAGATGTCTATAAATAGAATAAACTTTAAATATTAAGGTAGTTAAACATGTTTTAAAATGCAAATAGAAGACTCCCTTATCTGAGAGTTTTCTTTAGCTTGACTCTTTCATTTCCCGCTTCACAAAGTCCATTCTCATGAGTTTAAATTATTTCATTTTCAACTTCAAAGTAATTTACAGGTAGGGAAACGTTCATGAAATGTTCTTACAGTCCTATCCAAACTGAGATTGCCCCAGTTCAGTGGAACTTGTAAGCAGCCCCTGGGTGGCCATATTGGTCCAGATGTAGTGCAAGCATGAACTTACTAAGACTCATTTTCAAACTGTTTGAGGTTTCTGATCCTGCTCTCATAAGAATCTGTTCTCAGAACATGATTTCATCAGTAGTGCACATTTCCTGCTCTTATGACAAATGGATATTTATTCACGGCTCATTAAGAGTCACTTGTTCTCGTGCGTAATAGTTCATTTCCTTCCCTGATGTTGACTGAAGTATCTGCCACTGTGTGTATAGGTACACATGCTAGAATAACTTTCTGCCTTTTAGAGAAGAGCTTCTTGGAACCCAACAGAAAATACTTTCTCACAGTGTCTCTTAAAACAAACCCACACACCTTTCATTTCTCAGGCAGGCCTTCTTCACATGCCTTTCAGGTTTTGTCTTTCCTGAGTATAGGTCATTGGTCCTGGATCCACAATTGAGAGCAGTTTTCCATCTGCTGGGAGCACCTCTGCTGGCAGATTTTATGGTTTTATTTTGGTTGTTTTGACATTTTAGAAGCACTGCATTGTACTGGCCATTTATGTGGGCATACCTAGTCAACGTGGCCCAATACTGTGTATAGAAAGAAAAGCCAGCGTGAGGCTGGCTCTGTGCTCATAAAACCAGAGCAGCTGTGCCTGTTCTGTGTCGTGCACTGACCATGTTCAAAGCAAAGCTTTGCAGTGATCGTGTTCAAAGCAAGGCTTTTTAGCCACTGCTTCTTCACAGTGTTGGTACTGGCAACAAAGTTCTTCCAAAATCATCTCCAGTCTTTCATAAAAGCGAGAGGAAGTGAAATGAAAAGTCTTACATAAAGCATTTTGCCAGCAAAAGCTCTTCTCTCTTGCAACAATATTCTGCATTTGAGAGGATTCTTTATGATGATATTTCCTTGTTCAAATATTCCGAGTTCTATTTTAAAACTTGCTTGAAATGTTTCTGTACAATTTGTCAGTTTTATGCGTTTACTTGTGCCAATATGCGTTGCTATACTCTAGGATAGCAATCTGACATGTAGTTTGCAAAATGCTAGTTAGGGGAAAATTTGCCTCTAAGTTCTTGTGCAGGAGAAAAAAATCATGTGATTTGAACTGCGCTGTTAAATCGGTTTATGTCAAATCATTGCTTTTTTCCAACAAATATGATTTTATTATAAAGTATATGAGGATCTGGGAAATGTCTGTGCCCAAATGTCTCTTTTCTGGTTGTTTTATCATATCCATCACAGTGGTACCTGTGGCTGCCCTGAATTCCAAAATCCATGACCTTTGGAAGCACATGGATTTCAAAGGATAGCAACAGAAATTAACCTCTTGGGTCATACCTGAAAAGTAGCTGTCTGGTTGTAGACTTTCTTTCCACATTGTCACCTGAAAAATACATATGATATTTGGATTCTTGACAGTGCCTGTAAGGGGTGAAAGTTAGGTATGAAAGAGTACGGAATTTCCAGACAGAGAATTTTTAAAATTATGAATAATTTAAAAGAAATATGGAAATACTTAATAGTCATTACTTATTAATCAGTAACTACTGATTCAATTAATAAGTAACAATTCAACATTATTCAATACTAGAATATGAAAAGAAATTCTTAAAATGCACATCATGCTTATCTACATAACTGTTATAGTTTTATGTACAAGTATGCATACACACATACTTGTATGCATAATTTTTGTCATATCACGTGATCGTGGTCCTTTGTCAGAGGCTGGCTTCTGTCAAAAGGATTTAGATCTATTCCCAGTGAATGTCCCCCTATGAACGACTGGCCTTGTTCCTGTAGGGTGGCACTTAGAGAGACCCATGCCCCAGTGGGTGTCCTGAGGATTTTGCACACTATTTTTTCACTGGTCTGCAGTGCTTGTTGTGCTTAGCATTCCTGTGCCTCACTTTGCAGCAGCCAGCAGCTCATTACGCTGTTTGTTGCTGATATCAGCTGCTGCTGTTGCTGCCGCCGGCATTCCTGAACTGCTGCGTTTGCTCCGGCCCTCGAGCAGGCTTCTCCGTACATGACACAAGCCTTGTCAGCAGGGTCGTCCATCCCAGGGCACCCGGTCCACCAGGGCTTCCAGTGTATGGGCAAATAAGTGGAACAGATCAGTGTCTTTGGACAAAGTCCCTCGCCGGAGCTTTAGAGGACACTAGGTAGCTGTGGCACAAGACAGCAGGTCCATAACTGGTCACAAAGGTAACAGAGAGTGCATGATTGGGTCTGGCTAAAGAGAGATCACCAACCTGCCTGCGAGTGCCACGAGTGCACAACGGGTTAAGAAAATTGCAGATGGTGCAGTTACTCATAGCAGTAAGGTTTAGAGCAGGCTGTGAAGAATTGAAGGGCATTTCCAAATCACTCAGTCTTGTAATAAGCTTACTCAGATGTAATTCAACAGAGGCAAGTGCAAAGCGATGGGCTTCAGGGGAAGATAGACGTCGTGTCAGTTGTAAACGGGTGGGCTCAGAGCTGGTCTGCACGGCTCAGGGGCAAGGTGGTGGGGTTATGCTAAATGATTCCATGAAGACACTGGCTCAGCACCCAGTAATGGTCCAAATAGAAACCAAATGGGAATTTCTAGGGGAACAATTATGCCATTCTTCCATTGTATAATTCTATTCACCTACCATGGAACTTTACAATGTAACAAAGACAGGGGGGTTATAACAAGGGGCTACAAATCTGTTCACTGCTCTACAATACACAACCTAGAGGCTTAAATTCGAAAGCTAGCAAAAAACCAGTTCAAGCACAACAAAAGCCTGTTGAAAGAGTGTCGGAAAGGGCCATTCTTACCGCTCTCTGTCCTGCCTGGGTAGAGCAGATCATTGGGTTGGACCTTTTCTTCATTGAAGTGGTGGCCAGTCACTGCAACAGGCTGCCCAGGGGAGTGGTGGATTCACCATCACTGAATGCAATAAGCTATTTTTCCTAAGGACGCGCAGATGTGGCACTTGCAGACGTGTTTTAGAGGTGGACTTGGTAATTCTGGGTTAATGATTGGATTTTATGATGTTGGAGGTCGTTTCCATCTGTAATCATTCTGTGTTTCTATGACTTTGAAGCAGAGGCTTTACCTTCCACGTCTCTGCTGTGTCCTGCTTAACCCGCTCCTGGTGTCACACGGGGCCTCTTGGTGACGTGCTGTGGGTAGCAAACACCCTGCACAAATGCGAACACCAGCAGCAGAGAGGCTCCAGCAATGGTTTGTGTGTGCATCAGTAGTTTTGGCAATCTGTTTCTGCAATAAGTTATTACCAACTGTTTGTCTATTTAGAAATGATTGGTTTGACAAATGGTGGCTATAAAATGAAGGCTCTTAAATTGCTGACCTTAGGAAGTCTGAGGAGGAGGTACCTTTAGAAACTATGAAGACTGAAGACATCTTAAAATAGACACAAATCATATTTGCCATCATGAAGGTTATCCATCAAAAAACAAAATAAAAATCAACTTTTTCCCCCTAAAATTCAATACATATGGAGAATTTGCAGTTATATTTAGAAAAATAAGAAAGGAAATTACAATATCATGAATATATCTCTATGGATTTTATGTCAAATGACTGCAAATCTGGTAAAAATACCTCTACTGAGTTGGAACCAGACCCCAGACTAAGCTTGAAGTTTTATATGAATGTAAAGTAGACATGAACTTGTTGTGCATTTAGCACATTTCAGGAGAAACTACAGGTGAGGAATTTGAATTCAGAATATGTTTCCACTTGCTATTCAATTTTCTGTTTTGTGTATCTCCCAAATAATTTACTACAGCTGGTGTGATTTTATTAAACCATGACTTTATGACGTTGGTATAGTCCAACTGTTCAGCTCACAAACAGAAAATGCTCAGAAGTTGACCTTGCCCACCTTTCTTTATTATTTATCGACAAGGGACAAATTGTTCCTTAGGTCTGATCCAAAGCTGTGGTTCATTTTGAGGACAATATTTAACAGTGTCTACTCGTGACACTCTCTGTAAATTTCCTGAGGGATTCCAAATGTATGCTATTAGTTATGAAGAAGACATAAATGGAAGAGATTATATATAATAAAGCTGACAGCAAAGAAAGATTTTAATGGACAGCTGAGAGATTGTACATTTAAATTCAAATGGAGATGAAACACTGTATAGTAATAAACATTTAAAATAGCGGGGAAATGAAAAACTGTACCATTCAATCTTAATACAAAATGTTCTGCTTCTTATTAAGGACCATAACAAGCTTTTGAGTTTGTTCTGCAGTGAGGAAAGATGGCAGAAACACAAAAAAGAACTGCTGATTTACTTCAGTCACTCTCCAGTGTACATGCCAAGCATCCGCGTATCTACAAATAATTTTCCAACTTCCATGACTGCAGGTGTCATTTGTCATGACAAGCTACAGATTAATAGTGACCAGAGTTAAGCTTCTCTAATTTCATGCTGTATTTTGTTCCCTGTATACATTCTGACATAAAGCTTTGTACAAACCGAGAATACACTGAACTGGCACCCTGTAAAACCTTGAGACTTAGCGATTTATCCAGGGATTTACTAGTTATGCATCCTGAAGAATATATTTTCCAACAAACCAGAACTCAGTAATGAGGCATTTTTGAGCGTTAATTGTTATGAATAAGAATTCATTTTAGCAATTATGCGTTTATTTTTTCCCTTTACTGTGGTTTATAATTTGTTATCTGAATGTTATGTTACCTCTTATATCTGTAGTTACTGTAACTGTTGTCGTAAAAAAACCCCTACTTGTAAGAAGTACCCAAAAGCGGCAATTACACTCCCTTATCAGTGCATAACAATGATTGGAATGCATCCCTTCCCCCTCCGTTACCTAAGCGACCACTCACACCCCCCGGCCTGGAGAGAAAAGNAAAGAAGTCAAGGGTTGCCAAAATCAAACGTGACAAATTTTTAGCATTGCAGTCACTTCCTATGAAGGTTTTTGTCCTCAAGAAACAGCTACAGTGATCACATCCTTCTCCTTAGGGAAGGCGGGGTAAAAACCTGCAAATGAACTCTAATGAGCTAACAAGGAGTAAATATCTAGTGGTATTTCCAGATGGTACAAGTAGCAAGAAACGCTGAGTTCCATTTTTGAGGAGTTATTCTCCTTAAAAATAAATAGCAAGAAAAACTGCAAACCAGAGGAATTGAATCCCATCGTGACAATCCCATCCTGACTAACGTCTCTTGTACAGTTTCACAGCTGCTGTGCAGAACCAGTGCTTGGATCAGGATTGTATCTGCTGTGGGTTACAGTGGATAGCCATTAAAAATGGATTCACTGGTACTGTAAACAGTGACTGGGGACAAGGCAAGGGGGAGTGATATTTACCCCACCCAGAAAGGAGGAAGATCTCTCTTCTCTTTTAACTGGGGGGAGTTAAGGGAGTCATTATGGTTCCCAAAATCCAGCCAAACACTTGTGAATTTGAAGATATAGTACTTGAAATCTCAAGTCTCTGGTTGCCTAAGTAGCACTCAGAGCTTTGCATGGAAAAAAATCATCATCAAGTACAGGAAGGCTTAAAACATGAAAAATTTATTATGCATTCTGTAATTTGATGTGTAGATTTTGCACGAATGTCTTGGTTTTCAAGTTTTATACTGGGGTTCCTTGTTCCTTCTGTTATAAATGAACAGCCAATTTTTATAATCAAGGAAAAATAAGTTATATTAATTTGCCAAAATATCGGCATAGAAAACAAACGCCACGATCGAAGGAATTGCAGAGTGTCGAGCCTAGGAATTGGCGCTGGGTGAACTGTACGGAACTGGCCTCTGGCGCACCAATTCCCCCTGTTCACCGATGTTGGGTTGGATCAGTCTGATTTTATACTGTTTTTCTTGCCTCAAGCTATATGACATAGTCCCGCAGCCTCGTCCCTTCAGAATTTCAGATAGAGCAAAGATTTTCCGGGGTGTTTCTTTTCAGTTCTGGGTGGGACAATGGAGCCTCCTAGGTGGAGTGGATCTTCGGTCCGTGTTAATGGCTTGTTTCGATGTTCCAGGTGAGGGCGATTATCGGCCATCACTAGTGCCGGGCAGTCCATTGTGTCTTGGTCGGGGAGCAGATGTTCCAGATACGTTCTTGTTCCTCAGGAATTCGGCCTTTGTATATGTTAATCTCGAACCGGAGGGGAGTGTTCGCCTTTTGTCTGCACCACAGAACTGGTTTTCCTCAGTTTTAGCTTTAACTCTTTTTAGAGAAATTTTCCATTTTCATATATTGAGGCTTAGCTTATATTTGTGAACGAGCATGGATCGCGACTAATATGTATAACATACATCAACACAGATCATAACACAGCAAGAATTAGAAACAACTTATATAACAACAACTAATATATAACACACATAAGCCCGGGTTATAACCAACATATATACAAGCACAAATTACAACCAACTTATATATAACACTTCTATTGATGTCTGGGTGATATCACCTGGAAATCTTCCCTCGTCATTTGTAAAAAGAGTGCAGCAGGTCTAATGTTTAAGCATCACAGGCAGGCCCATAGAATTTGGGATGGTGGAGTCTGGTATCAGAGGGCAGAGGTAATAAAGGTGGAAGAAGAAATAAAAGGGGTCAAACACAACAGATCAGTGGTGTGTCCAAGCTCAGGTGGTTCTTTGCATCCAATTTCTGTAGTGAAAGACTAGATAGCATTACACATGGCCTTACTGCTTGTGGCCTTTGATGATGTCTAGAGGATCTGTGCATGGCTGGCTTGACTGGAACCAGCCTTTGGGGCAAGAATTAGGTTTGTAAATCCAGATTCTCAGGTGCCTTTGCTTCTCTGTCATCATCTCATCACGGAGAAAGATTAGGAAGAGAGTTTATTTGATCAACATGTCAGCTAGAGTGTGCTAGAAAAAGAAAAATAGATGTATAAAAAGATAAAAATCACCAAATTTACCGGACAAAGAGAGTGTATTCTAAAGGCAATAATATATTGTGATGATTTTGGATATAGGCAGGTAGGAATGTTGAAGAGCCAAATAAGCCATAAAAAATATTTTTTGAAAGTATCAACCAGGGCTTGTGAATTTTTCAAAGTACACCTCTATAGAAGAAAGAAATCAGGATAATAAAGATGAAAAATGTGAACAGACATGAAATACCTGAAGTACTCACAGTATACTGGCAGTGAAGAACTAGTAGAGAAATCATTCAATGGAGTTCAGTGTTCTGGTTTTGGAAAAGTAAACATTTTTTGGCTAAAATTGGGATTGCTTGACAGAACAGAATTCACTGAAAATTATAATAATTTTAGATTATTATAATACAGTAGATTATAATAATTCAGACAAAAACTTATTTCTTTGCTGATTTTTGTACACTTCACTCTGCAAAAGTTTCTGTGAAGAAAAAAGGAAAATATACTTGGATTTTAAAACTGTACCAAATAACAAATTGCCTTTGTATCATACAGTCAATTTTGATAGACCATTTGTATTATTCACACATTAGTGTATTGCTCCTGCACTTGCTAGTACCTCTTGAATGGATATTCCCTACCTATTCCATTTAATTTGTCAGTAGTAATAAATCACAGTGGGTTTGTTTGTGTGTCCCTGAAGTAAGACAAATAACTTCGCCTTACTGCACTTAGCCCCAGGCTTCCTTGTGGGTGATATGTATGCCTGGACATTTAAGTCAGAAGCAATACTTGTTTTTTCATTATCCCGTTGCTGTCTGTACAGCCCTAGAGAATGGAAAAGTAATACTTCAATTTTCAAGTATTTGGGACTGAGCTGCAAAAAATCACCTCTGACTTCCAAGTTGGAACATCACAAAAGATTAGATAAGAGTAGGTAAGACCTCTTCTAAAAAGAAACAAGCTTGAAGTATGAGGAAAGTAGACCCACTTACTAACGGCTCCCAGCATCTAAAGAGCCATGGTCAAAATTCATTGAATTTAAACAAGCTAATTTGTGGTAACCCTATCATCATCCAAGCCTTTTGTCTGTACTTGGGGCAGAACGGAGTAGTTTTGAAGATGATTTTAAATAGCTCACTTGCTAAAATATGCATGTGTAAGAGACCTCAACACAGCCAAAAGTTTGTGTAGAATAGTTTTGTCTGAAAATGTTACCTAAGCCTGAAGAGGAAGCAGTGCTCTCATTGCTCCAGGAAGAGCCGATATTTTGGATGTTCAAGACCCTGAGAGCACCTGTAGGCTTTAAAGGCCCCTGCCAGCCTCACCGAGGGACTCCACTCACCTGTTTGACCACGGCACCCAGGCCGTCATTTAAGCTGAAGCTTGGTCCTCAGTTCTTGCCTGAGCTGTGTCATGGACATAATGGTCTCCTGCTCCTCCTCAGAACAGACCTTGGGCATACGCATTAGGTAACACTATTTCTGCTTCTGCCTGTGGCCCTGCCAGTCCTAAGTGGACCCCTAAACCTGACTGATGGCTTTCCTTCTCCTGGGGCTGCTCATAGAGCCCATCACTAGCATCCTGCCCTGTCCACTGCGTGCAGGTCCTGTGGGACTGTGCCTTATTGGTGAGGACACTGCCTGGGCTGCAGTCGCCCTCACTTTCTGGTTCGTTCCCTCTCTCTGAGCAATCCCACTCATGCTGCTCCCCAGCACTGCTTTGGGATAACCACAGTACAAATCATTCTTTGCCTGTTTCAGAGATGGACCTTCATAAAGCCCCCTTGTTTTCCAGGACAAGCTCCTGTCTCACAGACTCATGGCATGATGTCAGGAGAAGGATGGTACATGATGCTCCGGGATGCAGTGTTTTGAGCATTTTCTCTCAAAGATATTTAATTGTGCTGACTCTAATGTGATCACAGATGTATAGAGCAGTCAATCCTGGTGTACCTCATTAAGTGTTGATTTAGTTGTCAATTCATATGGAACCATGTTCTCTGTCCCTCACTGGAGGCTACTCACTACATTTAAATGCAGTTTGGAACAGAGCGGGCCGCTGCTCCTTACACACACTACATCCATGAGATTTCAGAGACCTGCTCACTGCCTTCTTCACACAGCCAGGACTAGCGTGGTGCTCTGGGACATGCCAGCTTTTGGTTTGCACCTTTGGCAAAGCAAGCACTTGGAACAGGGTGCTCTGTCACTGATAGCGACTGCTCTGGCTCTGGAGGATAAAGAAGGGATACAGCACTCCATCCTCTCTGTCTCTCTGAATGCTGCCTAAAACCTAGCACTGCTCTGATGGTTTGCTTTAAGAGTGTTTCTTTATGACTCTGTAGGGGATAAATGGAGTATGAGATACCCATACAGACAGAGATGACCATGCTACAGGTTTGGCAAGAAGGTCCTCTTTTGGCTTGAAACCTCTTTTAAAGAATAAGAAAGGTAAAAGCAGAGTTGATGGTAATTTTCCAGGACAGAGAAGTATCAGCAGTGGCATCCCAGGGGTTGTTACTAGTCCAGGATCTGAGATTCGTCCATCATCTTCATCACTTTCATTAGAATGGCAGTGCACAGTGAAAGTTTGCAAGTGATACATTTGGGTATTCAAAGACTGTTTAAATTGCATGGAACTCCAAGGCAACCTCATAGAACAGAGTAAGTGAATATCCAAGCCATTTTGACTGGGAAACATGGAGAGGAGAGGGGTTCATGGACAAACCTCTCTAGGTGATGTGGTGATTCCACGAACAGCAATCAGTCTGTGGTTGCCCCTGGTGACATTGAACGTGCAGAGGATGAATCTTGGTGCCAAGCGGGCCAGTCCCTACAGCTGCACAAGACAATACCCAGTGAGCTCAGGGTGAACAGCAGGGAGTGCAGGGCCTTGGGATGTGAAGTCCCCTCCCTTCAAGATACAACCCCTGGTGGCCATTTTGGGGCAATCACAAGCAACCCAAACACTTCTATCCGTCTCTGAACTTCTGAAGAGTTTAGTATTATTCAAAAACTCAGAGATTTCATTGTGTATTTCTTTCTCTAAATTGGTTATTAACATATTGAATGGAGTAAGTCCCTCTACTGATTCCTGCTGGGAATATAAATATAATTTTGGAAGGACAGACACTCAGGCTATGCCTATACTAGCGAGTAATGGTTGTTGTAAAAATATACCCAGACATGGTTTGGGCCAGGAAATGTACGTGGCTCCCAGGATTAATGACATCATGCCATCTTGGCAAAATTCCCTCTGCTTCACTCATCCATCTCTTTCCCATTAGGTCTTGCATGCCCATGTAGATCTGCATGTTATTAAAAAAACACGCTTTGCATTGAGTTGTGAAAACCCTATTCTCAGAGGTTGTTTTTTTAAACCTTTGACAGGAGGAACAGCTTCGAGCTATGTGGGATCCTGGAGAAGTGAAGATCCTGGCTTTGAGGACCCTGCGTGGGCAGGTGGACCAGGAGTGTGTGTATATGGGGGGGTGAAGGTGTGTGTAGCATCAGCTGAATCTTCCCAAGTACATGTGAAGTGGCAGAATGAAGTCTAGAGATAGAGATTGTCAGTGATTTTCCACCTGCTACTGCATCCCCAACCTTCACTGGGTCACAGGCCAGAAGAGACCTCCAGTGAGCATTGAATGGCGTTTCTACACTTGTTTTTGGGGTAGAACATGGAGCCTTTCTAACACCAGATGCTTGGTCACAGTGGACAACATATGCAGAAACTTGGCACCTGCTTTTGTGGGTGGTGGAGAGCTACCATCTCCACAAATGACAGTCTTCCATGGCAACCACAGCAGTCATAGCAGCAGCTATGAGGATTACGGATAAACCAAAACCAGCTACCTCACAGATTAGAGCACAGCCTCCTGAGAAATGATAATGCAGCATCTGTAAAGATGCTCAGATGCTTGTCTTCCTAAGCAAACTGACATGACTGTCCATGCCCAGGGACTCCAGCCAGCTCCTTTCCAGCTGGAGCATGCAGGACACTGCTAAACCACCAAAACTGATGTTTTGTATCTGGGCCACACAGCAAAGGTTCACCTCTGCACTCCTGGAAGCAACTTCTGTGGCTAATCTGCAGAGCACTTTCCACCCAGTGGGGGAACTACCATGGCAAATACCTTCCCTCTCCCTCTTCTCACACCCATAGAGGACCCAACTTGCAGATTTGGCATAGTCCCGAGACAGCCTTGAGCAGCATGCTCAGCTGCTTTTGCCTGCTCTTTCCTCATGCAGGTCCTTGAAATCCCTGCTGCCCTCCAGTACCCTTGCTCTTCTTTGCATCCTGCCCTCTCTGGGCTCCAAAGTGTCTCCTCTCACGTGCTGTGTGAGGAGGTTTGCACCAGAAGTGTGAGATGGACACTCTGTTCCTCATGCAGGGTAGGGCAAAATAGGGAGGTGCAACACCCTTATCAGATGCTTGATTCGATCAACTCCCATAGATGAAGCAGGGAAGCACCCTTCTCATGCTGACCCTCCCTCAGCACGGGTTGTCTGGCTCCTTCCCAGCTGTTGTTGTTCCACTCAAGGTGTTGTTAGAGACAAACACAAGCTCACCTTTATTTGTTACTCTAATTAAAAAGCTAATGAAAATGCGACAGACCGGTTATTATTAGTCCAGTTACAATATTGCTTACAATCACAATAATGCTTACACTTGACTTGGATACAGGAAAGCTTCATTAAAAATAGTACCCCTAAAAGGAGAGAGCTGGAGAGAAGGAAAACTTTTTTACCACGAGGACAAAAAATAGGTGGAACATGTAGCCCAGAAAGCTGCTGCTTCCATCCTTGGAGGTTTTTGAGGTCATGTTGGAGCTGAGACCGAGCCCTCGGCAATGCAGCCTGGTCTTATGGCTGTCCCACTCCGAGCAGGAGGTTTGGCTGCATAAACCTCTGTCTCCTCCTCCAACCTCGATTATCCTCTGATGATGAGACAGACGGCACTCCCAGCAGCTGCTCCAGCTGGAGCTCAGGTGCTATGCTGCAGGGCAGGCTGCCCTGACGCTGGGGGAATGGGTTAACAGGAACCTCATCAGCTGCACAGGTAAACGCTGGTCCCTGTCCCAGGAACAGCATTATCCCATGGAACAAGGGAGTTTGGTTTCCCACTGGCTGGGCAGCAACCTTGCAAAACTGATATCACAAGTGCAACATCATCAGTGTTGTGGCAAAGACAAGCAGTCTGTGGTCTCTGGGAGAGGAGAGGAGCTGGTAGGCTGAAAAAAATCATTCTTCCCCTCTATCTGACAATCATTAAACACCAGCAGAAGGACCAGGCTCACATGGAGGTTGCAGCACAAAACAACACCTATAGGCAGAAGAGGCAACTACAAGGTACAAAGGATGGCTTTTGAAATATTGCCCAGGAATGCAGGGATGGTTTAGAAAAGTCAAAGCTCAGCTGCCATTGAAACTGGTGAAGGACATAAAGGGTACTATGAACTTCTAGGCCTACTTTAGTAACAAGACATGGCCCAGCTGCTCAGTGGGTCAGTGGTTTTAATGAAATAGACACGGGCTGAGGTACTCGAAGCCTCACTTCTCACCAACAGCATCTGCCAGTCCCCTATGCTTAGTGAAAGAGGTCAAGGAGGAGAGGAACTTCCAGTATTAGGTGAGGATTGAGTCAGGGATTGTGTGTGAGAACTCACCTGCCACAAGTCCAGGGGACCCTAATGGGCTCTCTCTGAGGATACCAAGACAATGGCCAATGTCTATGCATGAACATGCTCCATAGTTTTGAAGGCTCGGGAGATCAGGGCAGATTCCTGATATAACTGAAAAAAAGTTGCAGCCAACTTCAAAAAGACCCAAAAAGTCAACTCAGAGAAACAGAACCTCAGTTTGGTTCTCTAAAAGTCATGGAGTGAGTCACCTTGGAACTTCCTCAAACATGCAGAAGATCACTGGAAACAGTGAGCATGGAATTAGTTACCGAGGGTTAGTTATACTTTACCCACAGCTTGCCTGCTGTAATTGAATGACTGCATGTGTGGAATTGGGGAGGGTAAACCAGTGAATGTCATCTCTCACAACTTCAGGAAAGCTCTCAATACTCCCCCACAGTCTTGAGAGGTAAAGAACAGGTTGGAAGTTTGAGCCCAGAGGGTAGTGGTTACTGGATTCCCACATCCCACCACATTTCTCTTTTGGATCTCATTTTTCTTATGATCCTGTCACACTCTGGTGGTTACTTAAGGACTCATCAGGTGGACTCCAGCTTCACTGTTCACACAAAATAGAGAAGAAGGAGAGAAGAAGGAGGGAGTACAGCTCATGGTTGGTATGGAAATATGCATCAGTGGGAATTAGCAGTTCAGAAATCTAGGGCTAGGGAACAGAAAGAACAGTTAAAAGAACACAGATTTGGTCAGGCACTGTTTCAGTGCTTATAAAGTGGTTGGGGGAATACATCAAATCATCTTTGAGCATGGAGTCTATAATCGGTTCTGTCCTGAAGTTACCAGCATGCACAATTTTATATAATGCCCCCTAATAAATCTAAGCACTATGAATGTGGACACGTTTTAAAAAAGAGTCACTAATCTGCATACTGATAGGGTGTTTTTTTAATCCACCTTGTGTTTGACTTCTAGTGTTGTAAAAGTTTTGAGAATACTTTATACAGTCTGTCCTCAATTCTAAGATTATTGACAAGTAGCAAGGAACATTAGTCTCAGTTTTGCTGCTAGTCTTACAGCAGTGATAGATCTGACAGCTCCAGAACTCTCTGAGTGGTAGAGCAGTTCTACATGACTGGTGGGGTGGTCCAGGAACTGGAAAGCCACACAAAGCAACATTCCCTTGTTGGAGTTTCTGCTATGTGTTAATCTATGTCATCACCTTGTGTGAGGGGAAAAACGGTGGTGGGCTGTCCTCATGTCTAATATCCCTGGACCGATTTTCTCCTTTTACACAGTGGTCATTAGGGCTAAGGGGTCAGGAAGGATTTTGGGCCAAGACATTTTTATGAGGTTTGTCATTCATTGTACAAACATGTTTAAGACAGTCAATATAACAGCAAGCTCTACCTGCCAAGTGCCTGTAAGGATAAGGGCATAAGAATATGGTGCCCTAACCCATGTGCATGGAAGTCCTCAGCCCCAGCACCCATTTCCTAGAATCTTTAGATATTTTTAATTCATGAAACTAAGCAGCCATTCCCAAGTACTGCAGTCCTAGACCTGTGAGTGTCACTCCTCCTTCTCCCCTTTTTAAAAACACTGTTTAAAACCAAAATTATACAATCCATTCCTGAACATGAATATTATGTGTGTCAGGGAACAGCGATGACAAGCTTCTTTCTCAAGGAGGATGAGCTGAGCAAGACAATGGAGTCAGCAGAGCTGGTGCTAATCCCACCTGCACTATCTGAGCAAGATGAGCAAGGCAGCCCTGGAGGTGGAAACCAGGTTGAACTGTGAGTCCAGATCATAAGGTAAGTCAGGTCCAGGAGTCAAGTCAAATGAGTCAGGTGGAGACAGGAAGCCAGTCTGCAAGCCAAGATCAGGTTTGGTGAGGGTAATCAGGATCAGATGCAGCCCAGTGATTGTTGTCTGATGAGAAAAAGCAGTTCTTGGAACAGTCTGTAGCAACGAAGGAGAAAATTTTTGATGTGAGAGAGCTGACTTGTCTCCTACAAGAAGTGAAACTTCTGAGAAGCTACAGGAGTAAGACAGTGGTGAGGATCACCTCCCATACTATGAGAGAGATGGTGATGAGAATGTGTGAGTAGACCGCTGGATGGAAAGCAATGCTGGCCTCTGCATCTGTATGTTCTTGTTTGTATTTCTCATGCCTAAGACTGTAGTGCTAATAGAGGAAAGTATAAAGGGATGTTTCAAAATAAAATTTGAGGAGAAAGGTGTTCAGTGAGGTTATGGTGGCCTTTCTCATTTCAAGTGGCTCATGTACATTTTTACCAAAAACCCTGTAGAAAATGAACTTAGTCTCACACAATCCTTGAGCACCATATTGGCTCTTTTTGCCCTCAACATGAGCTTTATCTTATCAGTCAATAAGTTCCCATATCCCCAGTCTTTTCCTAAATTACTGTACCACATGCACTTAATGCAAATTATGACAGTTTCTATACTTGCCTATAATGCTGTTTTTTATAGAGTATCAGCCATCTCACTGCTGCTGGCCAGTATGAAATAGCATCTCATTTTGATTTTAGTGGAAATTCCCTGCAAGCACAATGTGCCAACATCCATAAACCACATTTGCTCCATAAACTGTTTCATTGCAGAGCAGCTAAATATACTGCTGCACTCTCCTGAACTTTGTGCCTGCTCTCTCCAAACAACTCCACCTCCAAACAACAACCACCATATGTAGATACTGAAAGAAACAGAGCTGGGTTTTGGTTGGTAATTGGACTTAACATTTTTTATATTTCTTTCATGGTTTGTGTGCATTTTGGGGTGACTGCAGCAGACCTAGTCAGAAGACTATTGTCCATCAAAAAAGTAGTGATCCACAGGACCACTGACCTGAGCAGGCACAAGCCTGTGTTCTGAGCAACAGGCATAGGCAAAGTTAAAAAGACAGGCCCAAGGTCAAGCCAGGAAAGACAAACAACACTCCAGAAATAAGGCTAGGGACAGGCACACTTAGTACATAGCTAAGGAAGGGGCTGAGGGCCCAGAACTGAGCTTAAAGTGAGCCCCTGGACTATGGACACGAGTGGGGGCTGTGGATATGGTTGGAATAATTAGGGACTACTTATGCCTTCACAAATTAGTCCCTGACAAATTCCTGGCAGGTCACTCAGCTAGTAAGGAGGAGATGTGTGACGCTCAAAAAGAGCTGAGCTGCCACTGCTGCTGATCCCTGGGGGTGTGCCTCTGGGCAGAGGGACCTGTGCCTTTTCTCTGTATGGTGGAGCAGACTCTGGTGAGAAGATACATTATTTAGATTTTACTAATAATCATCACCTCATCAACAGAACAATACTGTTTTGGCCATCCCAAGGTTATTTCTGAGAGTTCTGGTACCCCAATGGCATTTTGGGCTGGTGAAAGCGAACACTATCACAGTCAATGAGGAAAGAACCAGATGAGTTGTAACAGTTTAGAAATGGTATTCTCCAACTTAGTGTTCCTACTGAAAGCACTCTAAACCATGTGCTGCTCCCTCACTCCCTCCCTCCATCCTCTCACCCGTGGAGGGCTGGAAAGGAGAATCGGAGGCACAAAAGTTGAAGATCATGGGTTGGGATAAGAATGGTTGTTGCCCTGGTTTTTGCTAAGCCTTCTGTTTTTAACCTTGGAGTCAGATTCTTTCACACAGTTTCGTGTAAATAATAGCCAATGTTTACTTAACGGTATTTTCTGTTTTCCATTCCTTTTGTGATAAGAGAACTTTGATGAGCACCTTTTTTCTCCAGTGGGATTGAGAAGGAAGTGACATGTCCTCCAATCCCTTGTGCAGTTGAGAAAGGTATAAGACGTGAGATATGTAAATAATAAAAGTCTTTCCCCTCCTTTCTGCTGAACCTGGCAGGTGTGAGAGCATCTTATTATGTTTTCCCAGACACAAATGGTTTACTGAAAACAGCCATGAGATAAGAAAATAAAGAATAATAGCCACAATATGAATGCCAGAGGGTACAAGAAAGAGGTGAAGGATTCACATCAAAACAATACCTGACCACTCCCTCTGCCACCCTGCACTGACCCAGAAGAGATCCTTTCACCCAAGCCAGGGAATGATGTGAGGTAGTACAGACGAACCTCTGGGTCCCTGCCATGGCCCCTCCTGGCTACTGCACAAACCAACCCTGTTCTGGCTGGAACCAAGGCAGTGGTATGACTGCCTCTTTTCTCTGACTTGCGCTGTGTTCACTTGTGGTTTTGTTAATGAGGATGTGCACGGCAATGTGTCAAAAGAGGTGTGACCCTAGAACACAGCACTAACATCTTTGTAACTTTCTTTGCCCCTGCATACACAGGCTTAGAGCTTTATGACACCTTAGGTGCCCTCCAATGTTACCGATTTTATCACGAGACAGCCTCTGAGGTTTTAATGAGTTGTTTAGGGGACCAAACACCCCCAGCTTGATTAGGTGACCTGATGAGTGAGCTGCTGCTGGACAAGCACTTTACTGCCGAGTTTGTGGCATCAGCACTGAAATCCTATGGCTATCTGTGACGTGTATGGAAGTTAAAGGCATCACTCTAAATGAAGCAAAGAGAAAACATTAATTTTGAGTTGCTGAAGGATCCCGTCTTGGACTATGGCATAATTACAGACAGAGATGCACCACAAAAGATCATGAGACTAAGGAACAAGAAGTGTGTCATAGAAGCAAGTCACTTCAGAAGATGCAGAGATGCTATATGACAAGAAAGTAGTCATTAAAAATATTGGCAGTCTTCCCAATGGTTTTGGATCACTTTTCATTTGGTCACTGCTATTCTGACAAGGCACAGCAGCTATGGAAAAAATTGCTTTGTAAAAAAGTCCTGGAGAATGCCAACTGTTTACTTTTTGCTCTGCCTGACAGACTCATGTTTAGTTAAAGTTGCAGGCAACTGTTGTATCAGAACAGTGAAAAAGAGAAAGAAAAAGAGAAAGAGAAAGAGAAAGAAAAAGAAAAAGAAAAAGAAAAAGAAAAAGAAAAAGAAAAAGAAAAAGAAAAAGAAAAAGAAAAAGAAAAAGAAAAAGAAAAAGAAAAAGAAAAAGAAAAAGAAAAAGAAAAAGAAAAAGAAAAAGAAAAAGAAAAAGAAAAAGAAAAAGAAAAAGAAAAAGAAAAAGAAAAAGAAAAAGAAAAAGAAAAAGAAAAAGAAAAAGAAAAAGAAAAAGAAAAAGAAAAAGAAAAAGAAAAAGAAAAAGAAAAAGAAAAAGAAAAAGAAAAAGAAAAAGAAAAAGAAAAAGAAAAAGAAAAAGAAAAAGAAAAAGAAAAAGAAAAAGAAAAAGAAAAAGAAAAAGAAAAAGAAAAAGAAAAAGAAAAAGAAAAAGAAAAAGAAAAAGAAAAAGAAAAAGAAAAAGAAAAAGAAAAAGAAAAAGAAAAAGAAAAAGAAAAAGAAAAAGAAAAAGAAAAAGAAAAAGAAAAAGAAAAAGAAAAAGAAAAAGAAAAAGAAAAAGAAAAAGAAAAAGAAAAAGAAAAAGAAAAAGAAAAAGAAAAAGAAAAAGAAAAAGAAAAAGAAAAAGAAAAAGAAAAAGAAAAAGAAAAAGAAAAAGAAAAAGAAAAAGAAAAAGAAAAAGAAAAAGAAAAAGAAAAAGAAAAAGAAAAAGAAAAAGAAAAAGAAAAAGAAAAAGAGAACTCCAGAACTGCTCTGCAAATATTTTTTAATAAAATTTGTGGATGACTTAGCTGAAGATCTTAGTGACTCTCTGTATGAGGAGAGGCTGAGAGAGTTGGGATTGCTCAGCCAGGAGAGGATTAGCCTTAAGAGTAATAAATGTGTATAAACACCTGATGGGAGAAGGTAAAGAAGATGGAGCCAGACTCTTCTTGGTGTTATACTACGGATGAACAAAAGACAATGATCACATATAGAAATAAGAGGCTTTTAGTATAAGAACTGATTTTTTTTTTTCTGTCAGAGCATCTATTTATTTACATATTGATAAAAGCTACTGGCATCCAGTGCTAAAGAGGAAGGACCAGCATCCTGCCTTTCTATCAGGGCAGGCTTAGAAGCATGATATCCC
The DNA here is from genome assembly GCA_013397175.1 of Platysteira castanea. NCBI lineage: Eukaryota > Metazoa > Chordata > Aves > Passeriformes > Platysteira > Platysteira castanea. Next base: position 475,375 of record VYXC01008166.1, read on the forward strand.
ACCATCTGATGAGTGACCTGTACCTTCTGGAGCAGTGATCTTAGTGCATTCAGGGATGTGCCATCTTGGGTGCATGCCTAGAAAAGATCCTCTGGCATAGGGGCTTGTTGAAAAAAAAATAATAATAAGAGCTCTTTGGTGTCCGTCTTCACATTTTATCAAAAGGCTTGTATCTCCTCTGGTTTGTCTCTATCACATTGCCAAACATTGCTGAACACGATCGCATTAACAGTGATGGTCAAAGCCCTTGAAAAACATATTTCTGCTCTCATTTTTTCTCTTTTATTCAAGGAATAGGGACCAACACAATACTGATCTGAAGACAGGCTGAAGGCAAGCAGGTTATAGCCAGGGGTGAACTTTTCCCTGTTGGCTGACAGCATATGTGGTTTTTCCTGTGGCTGCCAGTCCTCTGTATGAGCTGCAGGTATTCTCTTACAGCCATTCCTAAGATTGAGCTGCAGTGGTTTCACTAGGTTTTGTTCATCATCCACATACAGAACCACAAAATTTATATCTCACTCTTTGATGTTGAAAGCATAATTACTGCCAAAAGCCTTGTTATCTGTCACCACGATAACAAGAAGCTCGAGCAGCTGTCCCAGAAACAAATTTTCCTGGTCGCTGACATGGCTGCCTGCCTGCTATGTTGAATGCTCCCATATCCACCTGGTCAACCAGGTATTTAGTGTTGTCTTTGTGTAAAGACTCAGCATGTCCCCAGCGCACCCTGTGTGTCACCCACACTCTTCACACACAGCAGGCCATGGCTAATAACTGGCTTGCAGGTCTCTGTTGCCAGGGAGCATATCAAACAAAAGCTCTCTTTGCTGCACATAAGCCTAATTTTTACATGTGTTCAGATCTCTCTGATCTTCCCTAGTCCTGGCTATGGAGAAGCCCAGAGGTGCAGATTGCCATGGTGGAAAGTGGAGTCACTTCCACAGTCTTTTCAATGCTTCAAAGAAATCCAGCTTTGATTTGCTGTATTACTGTTCTTGAGGAGCCTTAAATGCAACTCGTGCCTTTTAAATTATATATCTCCTTTGCTAGTCATAGAACAGGTATTTTTTTTCCCCTAGGTTTTCAATTTCTTTTGCACCATTTGGCTTGGGTTGTTCTTTTTCTTCTTCACAGCCAGACTGCTGTCTGGTGCCTCCTGTCCTCATCTTTTTAAAGGACAGACACAGGCTGCCCTGTGCCAGAAGGCATGACAATTCTCTCTTTCTTTCAAAGTTTTCCTGTAAATGTAAATAAGCCACAAGCCCTCCTTGATTTTCTGCTGTTTCCAACTTCCCCAACACAGCCTTGGAAATTCATCCAAATATATTTTTTGCAGTACCTTGAGTGAGACTTTCAACTTGTGACAAGTATATGGAATTCCATGTGGTATATGGAATATACCTCTTTCATATACAGAATACATGGCAGGCTGCAGAGCATACCACCTATGTATGTGACATACATAGCAGTGATGCTCGAAATACCAGGTACACCATGGCTAGCCTGCACAGTATAGTTCATTTACAAGGCTGGATCCCTGTAACAATTTGCTTCTACCATGTTGGTGATGTTTATTAAGATATCAGAGACTTACAGGGCCGCAGATGCTACTTTACAATCAACTTCCTAAAACAAAGTGTGTTTGTTGTGGTCAGTCTTTATTTCAACCCTGACTGTGTCAACACAGAGCAGCAGCAGGCTGGCAGACAGTGCAGCTATGGTTATATGTGCCTGTATAGCCTGATGATGTATTTTGTAGCAAAAGGTGCTCTGTGCTATTTAGTTTAGAGTGCTCAGTTAAAGTGCTTTGTAATGGAGGCTTTTACTTCACTAATAGTAACAAGTGTTAAAGGTTATTCAGCTTTAAAAGCCTTTTTTGAAGACCAACTTAAAACATCTTTTCCCAGTCAGTCTGTAGCTTCTGAGGTGGTGTGCCCTTTGTAAAAATGGTTCTAAATTGTTGTCCCCGGCTATTACGCAGTGGCCTGCACAATGTACCTGTCACCTTGAAGATGCACTTAATACCAGCCCCGTATTTGGAAAACTCTTGCAGCATCCACCAAGGTAGCCATTGTACCTCCACCTCTGCCACAGCGACCTTGTTTATTTTTAAGTTCTTTCTTGCTGCCTTACAGAAATTTTAAGCTTCTTGGTTTGCAGGCCACACAGGCCTTTAGCTTCTCCAGTCAGGTGATTTACACTCTCAGATATTCCCATTTTCCCAGGGCCATAGTGTCTTCTAACAAGACTTGTGGCATAGATGTCTTTCAACACACGTTAAGCAATGAAACACTGGGCAATCTCATTGCAGAGGAATTTTATTAACTGGGTATGAGGAGTAATGGCTGCTGCTCAGGCTTCTCCAGCTCCAGCACTGGTGAAATCTTTCCTCACCATCTTTTCCTGTTATGCATTTACATCACAGTTTATAATGGGTATGACTAGAAGACATCATTCAGAAGTGTCTTCCCATTACTTGAAGCTGAATTACAACGGAGCAGCTGTAGTAAGATGGACTTTTCTTCTCTCCCTTTGTTTTTTGGGATGAGTATTTTTCCCTCAGTATCTAACAAGCTACCTTTGAAGGGGTTAGTGGAGTCTGTATTCAGCATTTTGATACTTACACTGATTCACAGAAAAGTTAGTTGTTCATTTTGAGGGAAGGAAAAAGTAAAGTATTCCCAACTGACAAACCACAACAGAGAATGTGGTCCCTAAATTATGTGCTCAGAATGACTGAGTACATGACTGGAAGTCAAACATTTTGTTTGTTTTCAGATTTCAATGCAGACAAACAACCTGAAGACTTCACAGATGGAGTTGCAGATGAGCGCATCTGCACTGAAATTTTCTGTTGTTCTCTTTTGTTGCTGTGTTATCTGATAAGCTGTAATCATACTTATGTCATCCCATTTGTTCTCCCAAGCTAGTATCCTAATGACTTGGATAACGAAATATGTAAATCTTATATTTGGCTCAGCAAATGTTTTAAAGCACGAAAACACAAAGAAATGGAGCCAAGCAAAAGTCTGAATTTTGTGTTCTGATGTACTAATTTCAATATCAATTTGATGCTAATTTTTAATATGGATTGTTTTTGTCTTTTAAAAATGATTATTTGACAGACTAGTAATGAATGACTGTGGTTTTAATTTGGATCCTTAACAAATATCCATACCATGTTTATTTTTATCAAGACTATTTTTCAAAAGAATTATAAAATTTTGCAATCAGCAAGGCGAAAGAATTTCTATCACTTGGTACCAGACTAATGTCACACTACTGTGACATTGAGGAAGAGCTTTTTAGCCAAGTGAAGTGTTTCATTCCTTTTTCTTAGATTTTCCATCTCACACGATCTCATTCTCTACAGAATGATGAAAAGAACCTTTCAAATCTGATTGTTCAAATGAAAACTGAGATTCCTATTTTCTCACCTCCCAGCTGCCATATTAACCTCAGTTAATGTCAAGAATGAGGGAACATTGCTACAGTTCTGTATCTGCATTTTAGTGACCACACTTCAGTCTAGTACACAGGCAAAAGGCTCAATATGTATTTAAATGGGATGTTACTTACCTTCGCTTTCTTGCCTTGAATGGCTTGTAAGCCTGTAGTGAGTGGAAGAATGAAAATGTGCATTGATTACCAGCAACATAAATTGTCAATTCAGGGAATAAATACAAAGGTCCGGTCTGAGAGTTTGCAATTTCACAATCTTTCATGAGCATTCAGTTGACTTGGGGTTCATAATGCAGTCATACTAGTAGAAAAACTACAGTGACAATGCTGTAATTTTTTTGAGATTCATTTAGAATTGACTTTCATGTCATTATGCCCAGCCTGTCCTGCTGCAGGGGTGACTAACTGATATCTTTAGAAAGTTCTTTATTTGATCACAGCACTTCATTAAGTGAAGATGAGGATCTACTAGAAAATGGTAGCCACCTAATAATAAGGAGAAGATCCCTGTGAACAGACTTAATAATGAAATAAGGGGTTATTGAACCACACTCAAGAACAGAGACCTCGACATGGAGGCGAGTAAGGAACTGCTGCATGTGGAAGAAGTGGCACGAGAGAAGGTTACAAGGAGGACTTTTCACTTTACTATTTAAAATGAAGGACATTCAGGGGTGTGTGTCAAGTGTGTGGATATTGGTGCTCAGAGTGTGAGCCACAAGGAAGAAGCACTGAAGGTGCATGCACTGAGTCAAGGAGCTTCTTCATCATCAGAGCAGTGAATATCCATGTAGCTGATGACAAGACTTTTTCATTTCTATACAAACTGAGCCTCTTCAAGAGGGAAACTGCAGATATAAAGACATTCTGCCAATCTCATAAGTGTTAGCTACTGTAATAATTTTCTCCATAATTATTTTGTTGGATAAGTGTAGCTACCGCATAGAGAAGAAGAGACCTCTCTCTTTTTCAACCTGATACATTGCCATCAGAAGACTCAAACTGAAGACACCTTATAGCTCTTGAGAATTTACACAGGTTCTGCATGTGGAAAATCAAATGAAAGGTAATACCCTGACACCATTTCTCTCCTGATTTCCAGTTAATTTTCTTTTCCCACATTTCTCTCTCAAACTTGCATTTGCTTTAGCAAATCTCTGAAATGAGAGGGAGAAAGAGCTATGGTCACTATTTAGTAGACTTCACTGAGTTCTCTCCCCTTTACTTGATTCCGTGGTGTTCAAAACCCAAATTTCTCTCCACCTGTGCATATATTTTCCTCTGGGAAGTCAGAAATTTTATGCAGAAGAAATCTGTGCTTTCTAAAATAGCAGCCTTGTATTGAGGCAAAGAAAAGTTGTGTTAACAAATGCACTGTGGTGGGCTGACCCTGACTAGATGTCATGTGCTCACCAAAGCCACTCTGTCATTTCCCCTCCTCAGCTGGGCAGGGCAGAAAAACGGCTTGTCAGTCAGGATAGGGATGGAGAGAGATCACTCACCAGTTACCATCATGGGCAACACTGACTTGACTTGGGGAAATGATTTGATTTTATCACCAATCAAATCAGAGTAGGATAATGAGAAATAAAACCAAATTGTAAAACCTTCCCCCCACCCCTTCCTCCTTCCTGGGCTCAACTTCATCCCCAGTTTTCTCTTATTTCTTCCCCCGCAGCTGTGCAGGTGAGTACAAAATAGGGGCTGTGGCCAGTTCATCCCACAGTGTCTGCTGCTCCTTCCTTCTCATAGGGAGGACTCCTCACACTCCTCCCCTGCTCCAGTGTGTGGCCCTTCCCATGGGAGACTGTCCTCTGTGAACGTTTCCAACATGAGTCCTTCCCATGGGCTGCAGTTCTTCCTGAATGGTGCCAGTGTTGGTCCCTTTCATGCCTGGAGCACCTTCTTCCCTCCCTTCCCCTCCTTCCTCACTGACCTTGGTGTCTGCAGGGCTGTTTCTCTCACACGTTCTTACTCCTCTCTTCCGTGGCTGCATTTGCTCTTGTAAAACAACTTTTTATCCTTAAATGTGTTATCCCAGAGGTGCCAGCACTATCACTGCTGGGCTCAGCGTTGGCCAGCCGTGGGTCCATCCTCCAGCCACCTGACATTGCCTCATTGGACATGGGGGAAGCTCCCGGCAGCTTCTCACAGAAGCCACCCCTGTAGTCCCCCCACCAAAACCTTGCCACAAAACACAACACATGCACATAGTTAATCTTCAGAGCTAAATATAATTGTTGCTTATTTTTAATGACTTGGGCAAATTCTAGTAAAATAAGGCTCAAAACCAAGTTTTAATGGAAGAAATCTGAACTAAAATAGCATGAATAATTTTTTTCTTTCCACTGAATCTTCCAGCTTATATATCCAGAATGAAATAAAATTGTGGTGTACTTGAATGTCAGTTAATGAATTTTTAACAGGGAATTAAGCTTTTTAAAACTAAAGGATGTGAGTCAGTAGAGTACATTTAATCATGGACCAGATCAATCATCTTCAGCAGTCAGTCTTGCTTGATTAGGGTTTTTAGGATGTGGTTGTTTAGGTGGTGTGTGGTGCTCTCCTATACAGGGTTTCATGTTGCTGTGCACTAACATAATGTTGACATGCTACCTATACCTTTCACCTCCTATTCACAACAGTAATGACTCCATGCTTTCTCCTAGCCTAGATGAGACTTTAGCACGGCAGAAGCAAGACTGATTAAGGACCATCTCGGATGAAGTGGAAATGTTTTTTAGTTTAAAATATCAGTAGTTAAACAAAGCAAGCAGGGATTATTCCACACAAACTTTGCCTCAATGGTTTTTTATGCTTTAAACTGCATTAGCAACTACAGCACAAAAGGCACCCATGGGTCCTTAGTCCTGTCTACGAGAGACACCCAGAATATTCAATGCATCCGGGGTTTTCTAATATTAAAAGGATTAGGCACGGGTCAAAGATATTTTGACTGAAATGTGAATGTACTTTAAATCAGGATTTTGGTTTCAGGTATGCAGATAAAATGAGCAAGCATTTCAAGTCCATGAAGAATATCAGTTATCTGACTGCAGTTTTTATGTGCTTCTTTCCATTGCTAGCTTCTTCTTTCTTGTCTCTTGAAACTGTGAACCCCAAAGTTTTTGCACAACATCATTGCTAATATGAAACACTTCCCAGAATTTTTTGTCCCAGCAGTTCTACTAAGAATAAGTTGCATGGATACTCTTTAAAAGTTAAATTTTAATCTCAGCCTTGCAGCTGATGGACCTGGGGAGGTGGAGGTGCAACAGCCTCACTTCTTGTGGCAGCGATTGCCCCCACCGGGTTCGTAAAAGGTTTTATGGCTGTTTCTTGATCTTAGAAAGTCCCGTGCCAGAGCCAAGAAAGACTGGAGACGCCTGCGGGTTCGTGTTCAGGTTGTTTATTTTTTCTTATCTCATAGTGTCTGGAGCTGGCCGACAGCGACCTGCTCCACTGAGATACACCGCAGGAGTGACGCCCAAGAAGGACGTCTTCACCTTTTTATCTCTTTTAGGAAAACCAACCAAGTTCTACAACATATTATTGTTTATCAATTTTTCCCAATTAATTTCTACCTTTTCTTAACATGACAGTGCTACCTCCACCAATACCCATCACCATCATCACAGCAGAAGATGGAGGAGAGAGAAGAAAGAAGAAGAGGAAGGGGCACCACCGTTTGCTCTTTTTTCTCTCCTACCTCCATAAATCTAAAACCTACATTCACCCAGTGATAAGATAAGCTAATTACACATTTTCTTTCCGTTTTGTATTTCTTCCTGCAGTGTGGGCAGCCTTCTCCAAGGACACGGCTCAAACATAGAATTCTGTTGTTTCATCTCGAGTTCCGAGACTGTCTGGCGGGGTTCCAAACCCCCCTGGACAGTCAGAGGGATACTCTGGGCTGCCACAACTTCTTTAGCTAATCTGATTCTTTACTTAAAACTTTGAAGACTCTGTTTCCAGATTAACACTTGGATCTCTTGCCTTAATTAATTTGTCTAAGACAGGTCAGCGAACAACATATTTGCTTGAGGTGAAGAAACTGTGGTTTAGTGCACCTAAATTTTCATGTAAATAAAACAAGCTTAGTATCTGAGCCAGTCAGTGGATGACCATATTTCTTCTCCTAGCTGTACTAAGGACATGCTGGTATGAATGATGGTTTAAAGACCTAAAGTTGCCCAGTTCAACTATTTAACAGTAAAGAATTTCATTAGATTTTGATGCAAATTTCCTGGCTAAATCCTTCAGGTATTTCTGCCTTCTTCATTAATATTGCCATAAATGAATCTCTATTTACTGTGGTATTTTGGTAATTTAGTGACTAAACTGATTTCATATTTTTTTCTCTAAGGCAATCTACTTATTACAACATTTTTTTTTACCTTCTCCTCATTCTTCCGTATTACCTTCATTCATTTAAATGTCTGGGATTAGGTAATTAGCACACAGAGAACTGAAAGGCAGCTGTTTGTGGTACCTCCTATCCACAGGGATCTGCATGGATTTTCTGCTGCCTTGTGGTGGTAAAGATTGCTCCAAGGATGCAGTTACAGCTGTTTGATCCCACTGAGATATAAACACCCTACGGCAAGAAGAACTGACGGTTTATCAAACACAGGCAATATTTTAGAGCGTTCTAGAGAAAATAAACTTTTCAAGAGTTGACGCGGTAAGGTGTCGGTTTGTCAAGCCGACTGCCGGCTGCCCGGAAGCCAGGCACGCGTCCGGAGCGAGTCCCAGATGGGTAGCAGACGCCCCAGGTGACTGCTGGCCAAATGCTGCTCTGGTCCCTGGATGGCGCTGACGGCAGTAGACACAAGGGCGGAGATAAAGGAGGCGAGAGGCGTCTCTAGAGTAACAACAGCGTAGCTTTATTGGTTCCCCAGAGGGGCGGAGAGACCAACTCGGGCTATGGCTGTGCTACTCTGAGCACAGAGTAGCGGTTGCAACGACTTTTAAAGGGGGGCGGAGAAAGGGAGGTACAATCGTGACAGTCAATGGGGAAATGACAAGGGGTTGACAGGGTCCAATCAGGAAGGCTCAGGGGAGGGTTCGGGGTACATAAACCAATCAGCAACCGAAGATAACAGAACTTTCTAGACAAATTATGAATATTTAACAGCGGACATGAATATGCATAACTGATGATGTAAACTGGGGTGACATAGGGGAAACCAATCAGGGGCACACGGGGGAGGGAGCAACCGGGGAGAACCAATTAACTTAACATCCTAACATAATAGACATGGAAGTAACTAGAACGGGGGGCGGTGACCCAGCCTGGATGGACATCAGGGGGGCATGGCCTAGACCTCAGTGCCCTCCTCNAGACAAGACCTACTGCTGGACTTTCAGACCCTTCTTTCTATAGGATCACCGCTCCAACAGAACCACTTCCGCCTGGACTGCCACCACCATAGAGTGTCAGGTTGTATTCTGACTTTTTGTCAGTATCCTTGTATTACTGCATTTATTTATTTCTTTTAATTTTCTCCTATTAAAATTATAATTCTGACTTGTGATCTCCCACTGGTTTGATTTCAAACTAGTACAAAGAGAATGAGTACCTCCCTAAAAGGATATGAAGGAGCTTTGCATCAGAAACCATATAGGACAGTAACTGTCCCAGTGTTAGTAAAAAATCCACTATTACTTTTGGAAATGTGCTGGGCATTTTTTCCCCATTCGTCTCAAAAAAGGACAGTTCATCTCTGTTTTTTTTTTTTTCCTAGCTGCTATAATCCCAGCAGCAGTGGTTTTTTGTTTACACAGGCTCGTGTGTGCAGCTGTGTATTGATGGGGTTCTGCTGATCTGTATGCTGTAAGACGTGTTTATGACAACAGTGATTTTTCTTAAACAAGTATGTCATTATTTCTGAAATATTCAGCAGTTCTCTGGCTATATTTGGAGCTCATCTGTTTGTGAATTATTTATGAATTGAATTAATTCTATTTTATGTTTAGAAGTGTTAATTTAAGTCTTCTGTTAATAGAACAATTATTTTTAGGCTGAAATCTTTAACATATTCCCTTTATTGTCCTTTAATGCTTTTCCCAAAATTGCTATCAGCCAAAAGAACGTATTGGTACAGCTACAAGGCAACCTGTGCACAATTCAAAAATAGGTAAGTTCAAGTGAGCAAACCAGTGGTCTGAAAACAGATACAAATCTGTACACCTGGTTTCAAACCTGCCCCTACACTGCCTAAGAGCAGCACTCCATCTATCCAGCCACAAACTTCTCACACTGATATCACCCGTGAATGCAGAAGCTATCACAGTGAAAGGTATCTCCAAGTGCCCTGTCTGTTCCAGCACTCTCCCACCAAATGAGGCTGTTTCCTCCCTGAGAGGTGACTCCTTCTGAAGGGCCATCTCTATCCACCATCTCCATGTGGTTGCAATTGACAGAAAGGCAATAGACATCATAATCTTATTTTAGTGGATACAGTGAGCCAGCACTGGGCATTTTAGTTATTAGTTGAACACAATGCATGACTACAAAATCCTTTCACATATCTTCATGGGTTATGCTGCATCTTAAATATGGGGAGTGTTGCCATGGACATTTTTCCTCCAGTGAAATGCTAACTGATTAAAAAGAGAAGTTTGAGGAGAATTTTTTTTTTTTTAATTACAAGGTTTAAAACACTTCTTTCAAGTATTTTACCCATGATTCAGAAATTTGCTGCATGCAAAAACAATGAATAAATCCACGGCACCATTCTATTTCTGCAGTGTTCAGTTACCAGTGCTTTACTCCTGAAGTCAACATGCAGGGGAAATCCGTGGAGCAAATGAAAATATGAAGAGGCATATCCACACAATTTTTCACTTACCTAAAGCAGGAAATGAGACTAATGAAGACATGATCATTCTAGCTTGGACACTGTAGTGCAGACCCAGTTTTATGAGCAGTCTAAGCTGATACTCATTTTCTGCAATAGTGCAAATTCTGTTCAGCTAATGGGTAGGCAGTAGAGAAATCAAGCTAAAGTCAGATACAGAGTCAGGGCAATAATCTCCTGAGCTACTTCAGTAAGGTCTCGTCTGCCACAATGACATTTCTGTCACTATGTATTACTTTTACTCAATCTAGAATGAATGATTCTTGTTCTTGGGTGTACCCATCCACACCACCAGTGTAAATTTCTTGGTAGTGTTGTCACTTGTATCACTTGCATACTGGGATTAAAATTTAACTGTTAAGGATACCAGGGTAGGAAAATAAAGTTTTCTACCAAGTCATCAGGTATTTTTTTCATAATTTATTCTGAGTAGAAGTTGATGGAGCCACAGCAGTCCCTGGGTGAATTTAATATACTATCTCCCTTGCTATCCTGAGAAAAGGTTGTTGAGTTAAGCAATTTACAGTTTGCTAGGCAGAAATGAAAAAGAAAGCAGAAATGGAAAGGAAAACACTAGAAAAGTCCATGTTAGGAAAAGTACCCTTCTCCTATGTTTGTATTTCCTTTAGAAATGTCAGTGTTAACTTGAAACTCAATTCCCTTCTGGAAGCTTTTGTATCAAAGTTTTCTTGTTTCCAGGTTTCTTCATAGTACAATGCGAGGTTAAGAAAACTCCACTTTTCAACATCAGTTGATGTTGTCTTATTCATGTCTGAAACACACAGTCGAAGGGAGTTTTTATGTTATACTCAAGGAGTATACATCCTTAGAGATGATGAGGACCCAAAGGTTATGTCATAGCTACATTAAACCATTCTAGAAATAAGTCACATCTTCAGCAGTGCTATTGAAGAAACAAGAAAATGGGTCTTACAGGAACTTACAGCAGCAGATATATTGAAAAATGAATACTTACACAATGACTTTACCAAGGACAATGCTTTTTTGACTTCCGCAAGCATATGAATGTTTTTCACGGAACCACGGATAACTATTTCTTCAGGTGTTTTTACATTATCACTTCTGAGCCGCAAACCTTTACTTTGTGAAAACCAGAAGATACTTTTAATGATTATCACTAGTTTTGATCACTGATTTATTGTGAAATTAGTGTATTGATAGACCCACCATTGGCCTCTATTCTCTATTTTGAAGAGCTGGACCTCTTAATGTTACTAAAAGTAAGGTAGTTATACTGAAGCATATGAAGGACTTGATGCTTTCAGCCCTCTCCTAACTTCTGCATCTCTATATCCACCCCTGGGACTGAACTTAACCCTACAAATGATGCAAACAGTGCTTACAGTGTGCCTCTGCAGTCTCCCTGCAGGGAATCTGACCGTGCTCCCATGGGTGCTGGGGACTGTCTCTGAACCCAGAGGACACTGTACAGAACTTGAGATAATCCAGCCACACTCCAGGCTGTCCTGGCTGAGCACCATCAGCGCATCCCTGAAGTGCAGAGGGGTCTGTCTCAGTGTAGGTCCTGCTGCTAGGCTTGTCTCCAGGATGGATCTGACCCTGGCTTTGCTCTGGACCTGACTATAACCCCAGTGCTGATCAGTGCAGGGCTGTACAGGTGCCTACTGGGAGCACATGTTCAGTCCTGTTGCTTCTGGACGTGGACGCCTGGAGCCGAGTCAGCCATGCCCATGTACTGCTCCTGCCATGTCTCCTGTGGGGCTCACCAGAATTCCCCCATGCTCTGTGATGTCCGTTTGTCTGCACAGGGTGGTCCAGAGATCTGCTCTTCCCCTTATCCCTGCCATATACAAATTAATTAATCCTCTTCATCCAATCCAGAGCAAGCCAGTGAATGCAGGAAGAAAGGCAAGTGCAAAAACCAATTTATTTAAGTCCACTTATAGTGGTGTAGACATGGCTTTCCATTATCCAACTAATTGCTCTATAGGAAGACTTCCTACATGCTGAGAAACCCTTGTAACAAATCCCAGCGCACATATCACGTACCAGAGCTACACTGAGCTGCAGAGAGAACCCCTCGCTGTTCTGCCTTCTGTCCCATTGGCTGCAAAATAATAAGGCATCAGGATCAGGGAGGATTAACCTGGGGACCTGGAGAGACCTGGTCTCCAGCTGTGACAATCTTGATGACTGGCAGTTTAAATGGGACTTCAAGTGTGCAGGTGACAGCAAAGAGTGTGATAGTAGGAAGAGGTGCAGCTGGAAGGTAAGGATGTAGGAGCAGGATTGTCAGCTCCTTTAGGGGCTGTTCAGACCCATCTGTACCTGAGATTCCCACTGCAGCCATCTTGGGAACTGGCTGAGGGACCAGGCTCCCTCACGAGTGCAAATCAGGAGAAGAGGTGTCTCCTTCCGTTTGTGAGTACCCACGGGATAGGCATTGAGACCAAGTTCTTGATACCCATAGGCCATGTCTTCTCCTGCAGTTAGGAAAGACATGCAGGCCATCTTCTTCTGCCTGATACTGTCAACAGAAGGCTCAGAGAGATAGATGAGGGCTGAGTTACTGCAGCTGCTGAATGTTCACTTCAGAGTTTTAAATAAAAGTTGCAGTGGATCCCCCTGATCGGTACCCACCCCAGAAAACCAAACAGAAGTCTCTAGAAGCATTCCTGATGATGCACCCGCCTGTAAGCAGTGAGGGTAGAAGCTGTTTTAGTCTCTAAATCTTATTCCAAAGGAGAGCAGATGCAGCCATGATGCTTCTTTTTTCAGTTCCCTGCTGTGAAATTCCATTAAAAGAAACTAAAAATACACTTTCTATTACTACTTTTTATGCAAACAGATGTTGTACTTACTATAGGGATGTTATTTACCTGTCAGGCTAAAGACAAGGTTGCTAATAGGAAGTCCTGGAGACATTACTTCTACTTTTAGGGGCTCCAAACTTCAGTGTGACAATTAGTATGATTAGGATTTACAAGCTGAAAATTAAAATTGTGGTTTTTTTTAAAGACACTTTTGTAAAAAAAAGGACATCTAATTACTACGTAATAAAATGAAAGTACTGGCAATCTCACTGGTTATTTGTATTTAGAACTAGAATAGAAAGCATACTAAAAAGGAATACTGGGAGAAACTGTCCTGTCCTTTCATAGTTTCTTCAGCTATTGGCAGTCTAAAAAAAGCCTATTTTTCCCCAGTTAGATAATTAGAGCAATTCAGACATTTGCATTCAGGAAAGCAGTCACTTTCAAATGTGTTCTACAAAGCCATTTTCTGAAAAGACCCATTTCCAAATCATGCTGTTCTTCTAAGTGTGCTAAAGCATGAAGTGTAATTAGACTTATTGCCTTAGAATTTAGTGGGAAATGTTTAAAAAAAATTTAGCCCTCCTTAAAGCATGACTCATCGGCCAGCTGGGGGCCTGAAGAGCCACAGCACAGTCCTCTATTCCTTTGTTAGAAGGGATGCTGGTACAAGACCTTGCCCTTACCAAAAAAAAAACCAAAAACCCACATTTTTCTGGTGGTATTCCCATCTGTCTGGAGAGAGATGCTGAGAATCTCTTTCCATCTCTGCTTCTAGGATCCCATTCCTGTTACAAAAAAGGAGACCAGGAGAAATGTCTGGCTCTCCTCATGTTCTTTGCCACAGGAGGGAGGGCTGGGAGACTCAAAGAAGGCTATTCTGTGTTGTCTGTTGTGGGGAGGATCAGCAGGCAAAGTCCTTTCAGCCCAACACTGGAGGGAGATACCTACGGATCTGCTCCGTGGCTCATGGAACGGTTGCCATTTGCTTGAAATGTAAAAGAACAAAGGGATGGACCACCCTCAGTGAAAGCCACATCTTTAGACAATTTGGTAGCCTTTGAATGTACATGAACTTCTGATTTCTCATTTCTAAAGGATTATCGTTTTAATGTAATTAGGCAATCTTGAGAGCCAGAAAAAGCCTTCTTGTTAAGTATGTAGTGACTGTAGCAACTCCTTCATCTAAAAAAAGTATTAAAACTTCTAAAAGAAAATTCAATAAAAGGGATTTTTCTTCTGGCCTTCTTTTTCCCTCAGTATTTTCAGACAGGGGAAAATGTGTTTTGGCACATTCGTCTTGGAAACATCTGTATTACATAAGCTAAAACCTAAAAAGGTAACAGTCAAATGCAGCAAACACTTAAATGAGGAAATTCAAGTCCAAACTGCTTAAGATTCACGAAATTATAATTAGCAGAAACCAAGTTTTATAACAAAAAACTGTTAGGCAATCTTAACTGTATGCTAAATATCCAATTTGTTGCTTACTTATGAGTATGAATATATTAAAACACAGCCTGCCCCCACTTCCAATAAAGTGTTAGTGGATGCATTCAATGTGCAATGTGGGAGCCACGACTTCAACAGGAACTCTAATTTTCACTTGTGCCGGTCAGTGTAGTCTCTAGAGAATCCCTCATACTCAACCCCTATCAGATTCAAAGCAGTCTCTGGCAGCCAGTGTAAACTCACGTGGAACACTGTTGGGTTATGTATCAGAGGATGAGCTGTTTAATACCAGCCTCCTCTCACCTGCATCCTAGATTCATGGTAATGTGACAATTTAAAATACTGAAGAAGGCAAAAGCATGTTCCATATGTTTCAGTCAGGAATGCCCAGAAAAAGACCATTTTTCTTCAAGGTATTTTCTAACCTTGGTGCAACTTTCTGTTCAGGTTCAATTCACTGGAGTGCTGCAATATATTGACCAAGAAGGAGAACCACAGGAGCCTTGTACAGAGGTAAAACAAAATGGTGAGCTAGAGAGGAGTTACAAGCAAAGTTAACAACAACTTCTTAACATTTTGGAGGTTTAGGCAAGGTGTGCATGTGCCTTTCCAAGAACTGGGCCTGTTTTATTTATAGGAGAAATAATGTATGCTCAGAGAATGCATAAAGATGGCTTACACTTAACTAATGAAGGAGAATATTTTGTAATGACATCTTCATTTTCTCAAAAGAGGGAAGGCGTTTAACATTTTCATGAGGTGGAACGATCACTAACCAACTGACTGGTTAAATTTTGTATCAAAATTAGACAATCCTCATGTTGGTCTTTAGCTCTGACAAAATGCTTCTTGCACCATTAGAGTTGAGTTCTGCTGAATGCTTATTTATTTAAAACAATCTGCGAGCATTTTCTGTAGCTGGCTGAGCGTGGTTTTAGTAGTGTTTTAGCAGAGAGTATAAATGGAGGCTGCAGGATTTATAGAAGGGAAGCATGCTGTGGAAAGATAATGGAGTCTAGATGTGCATTCACCATCTCCATTCCATTCAGCTGCTAGCTTTATTATCTCTACTGTCAGAGACTGTATTTTGGTGTTAATTCTCATCCAAAACATTATCCATTTTTTAAAAATGATTTGTTCTGTTGTTCATGAGTAATTTGGATTGACTCTACATCATGAGACAAGTTACCAGCTGTGCTGGCAACCAATTGTATTCTTATTTATTATGGTCTTAATGCATGCAATATGCACTAATCACAGTATTACTTTAGCTTTTGAATCAGTCTAATAAGCTTAATGCCATTGAAGGTTTTGCCTCTTGTCAGATCAAATTTTACAGGTTATTGTACTAAAAGGATCAGAGTTTCTGAAGCACAGAAAATTTTATTGGTGAAATCCTGATTTTATTGCAGTCAACTGGAGTTTTCCCCAAAGCTTAGATGACAGTCAGCTTTCTACCAGCTTTCTCATTTTTGAGAAAGAAAAAGAAAGAAAGGTGTGCCATTTATTTGCAACTCTGTCCATAATTCTGACATATCATTTAGCATAAGATGGAGTAGCTGGCTGTGTGATAACATTAGATAAAGATGATCAGTGGCCCATAACACATGACTTAAGGAAGCATACGATGTGGAGGGGCTCAGGCAAGGATAAGACTGATGAAGGATCCAATTACTCCTTACATCATAGTGGGCAAAGTGGATGGAACACTTATTGTTAATGGCAAGTAATAAAACAAGCAATGGCCTAGAGATACTATGTGAGGTTTTGCACTTTTCTCTGCTTAATAGCTGAACCTTTCTAGTCCAGGCACATGCCAGGCTGATCCCTTGTACAGTTGGGACTGATGACTCAGCCTGTTTATACCATGGCAGCAAGGTTTTCCAAAGACAGGTCAGTGGCAACACTGACCATTTCTATTTCAGCCAGCTCACTGTGAGAGTTTGAGACCCTTTCTCCAAACAGCTACTCCAAATGGAAAGAATGCTGGCAGCCTCAACACCAGGCCTTTTCTGAGCAGCGACTTTTCCATGGCTGGTGGCAGGGATGACAGGCAACAGCAGTAAGGCCCTGTATGTTCTGTGCAGTTCAGACCCCTCCTGAGGAGCCCACCTGACCGGGGTGACAGTGTGTGCCACTCTGCATTTCTGGTGTGCCTTCTCTGACCAGCCTGTGAAGGACCTGTCTTTGCGTAGGACAGCCTTGTGTGGCACAGCTGGAATTACTGCTTCAGCACCCTTGTGTTGATCCCAGAGAACCTTCTGCTCAGCATTGTGAAGGTGAAGCATGATCCCAACCTGCCTGTGACTCTGTAGCCCCGCCAGCACACATCCTGCATGATCCAAGTCTTGCTCCTCTCTGAGATTCAGGAGTTTCCCTCTTTGCAGGCACTGTCTGCAGGTGTGATGAGCCTCCTGTATGAGCAGTACCTGCTATCCATGTTAAAGAGTCTTTGGAAAAATGAGTTGCCTGTAGGGTGGAAATACCCTGGGGGCATGAGATGATGTGAATGTCACATTACATTTGGTGTGTGTACCAGAGAACGGATCTGCTTTAGCAATAAATATTCAAAGGTGAGAATCAAGGTCAGACTCCAATGGCTCACGACACCTCAGAAGGCACCACCAAGAACAAGCAGCTGCAGCATTTCAGCAGAGCACATTCACCCGGCTTGTGAGCAACCTTTGAGACCAAACGCTGCTGCTGCTGCTGCTTGGGGAATTTAGCCTTATATGCGTCTTGTGGCATGACAAAAGCATGAGGTAGCAAAATACTGCAATTGTTGTCTTCCTCTTTGAGCACTTAAGCCCATTGTTTATATGTGCTATCAACATGCACAAAATCACTGATGTCTGATTCTTTGTAAACCTGTGCCTCACCACGTCCTCCACATTTCTGCTGGTGGGCCTGGGCACAAATGCCTTAGGGCTGAAACTGTTATACAACTATAATGTGCTGCTTGGTAGCCTTGATGTGCCAGAGGGAGAATTCCCAAAGGCTGTTTCTGCTACATAATCTGCCAGTGCATCTTATCGCTATGTCATGTAAGAGATGATGCCACACAGAGTGAAGCTGGCATGTTACAGTATCCTATCACTGGATGTCAGGAACTCCTGTGTGAGCCGAAGCAGGTCCCTTCCAGCTCAAGAAGTGGGGCAAGCTCAAAAACTAAAAAAAGGGTAAAATAAACCCACAGCAGCCAGTGACTTTGTAATTAACCCCACCGTTCAAATAGTCAAATAAAATTCCTACTCCGAACCCCTTGAACATTTCAGTCGTATTGTTCCATTTTTGTGCTGCTTTATGTGCTTCAGTCCTTCTAGGACAAAATGGCTTGCAATGCATGTTTTGTTATGGTACATGCTTTCTTTTCACACTTCATTATATATTTCTGTTTCCATATCCCATTATGCATCTCAGCTACTGTATCTCCTTTGGCAATTCGCATGCCATGCTGCATTAGCATTTTGGTTCTTGTTTTTGCTTGTCATTATGGATGACTGTTATCACAAATAATTTTATTTCTGATTTCACGTCTCATTACTCATTTTCCAGACCCTCACTGTGGGTTTCAGTGCTCATGTTGCAATATACATTGGAGGGTTTGCTTCCCATCAAACACTGATTTTTCACAACTTGTTACAGATTTTTCTTTCTGTATTTCTTCATGGATTTAATCTTTCTTAATTCGTTCTGCTTTTTCCCTACTGTGTCACAGGATTCACTACTTAATTTTGAACCTTATTTAATTTTTCCTCTTTGATCTTAAAGGTATATTTCTGGTCTGGCCTGCCATAACTCTCTCAGATTTTGTATTTCTTGACTTACTAAAATTTTTCAACTTATGTATTCCTGGTGCCAAATCCTGTTATGAGTTTTCCTTTTCACATCTCATTACCTACCTTTTTTGATTCTGGATCGCCATATGAATGCCTTTTTGCATCTCATTTCCAGTTTCCAGTTCTGATTTTTGATGTGCATGTTCATTTTTATTTCACTGCTTGGTTTTGTTTCAGTGTCTCATTATGTTCTTTTAGATCTAATTAGGAATTTCATGTATCATTTCTTATTAGCCAATTTCCTTTTTGCTGCCCATTACACACTATGCATTGTATTCTGAGTGTGAGCTTTCAGATTTCCCTGTGTATTTTCCTTTCCTCACATTCTTTATTTAACTTCTTACATCTTATGAGAAACTTCATATATTCCTACTAGTAGCCTACTATGATTTTTCAAGACTGTAATTTTTCTTGCTCCTGTGTAAATTTTCTTTTGCACCTCAATAAATATGTTTTTTTAATATCTCATGAGCATTTGAATGATATCATATTGCAAATTTAATTTTTGTATCTCATACTAGATTTTTATTGAAGGAATGCATCATGAACTTCCATCATTGTATTTTTTGTAATTTGATGATGGGGGTAGTGCCTCTTAGCATACATTTTCATTTCTGCAAATCGTCCCATGTTTTCTTTTCACATGGTGTACTTTTTTGGTGTTTTCTTTTTCAGAGCTGTTTCTGCACTTTCCCTAATGCCTGCAATTTCACAGCTTGATTTATTTCTAGTGACATTTCATATTTTGTAGCTCATGACACATTTCTGGTTTTGAATTTGTCAAGCTTTTCTTCTTTATTTATTTCTGAATTTTTATTTTTGCATTTTTTTATGAATTTCCCCTTTCAGAATAAATTTTGCTTTTCACCAACTGTAATTTTTCTTATAAGTTTTTCTGAATGAATCACCTGGTTTGATTTTTCAACTTACAGTCTTTGGTGTGTAATGTTATCCATTTTAGATTTTTGTCTCCTCTTTTAATGTTCATAACTATTCTGCATTTCATTCTGTAGCTTCATTATTCACATCTTGTTCCCCATTTGTCTTTAAAATGCCATTACACATTTCCATTTTACAAGTCCCTATGCGTTGCTCATATTGCGTTTTTCTACTTATGAGTACTTGTTTGTGTTTTTGAGAAGTGATTTTTGCCCATCTCATAATCCATTCCTCTATTCTCTTGTTATGTTTTTTCAGGTTTTCCTTTTTTATCTATGGTCTTACTGCACACTGGGGTTTTTTTTACAAGTTATTAGGTCTCAAATTGCACATCTCATTACATTTTTCCATTCACCTCTCATTGAAGCATTTCCCTTTTTTAACTCAGTACGTATTTTCACCTCTAACACAAGCTCTTTAAAGACATGTTGAGCTCTGCAGCTCAACATCTATTTTAACTTTCTTGTCACATAGACTGACATTCCCCTGCATGTATTCTTGCATCTCTTATTTCCCACTTGCTGTTATGTTGCATCATTTAATTTTTACTTTCAAAGAACAAATGCCTTCTTTGTATCACATTACAGCTTTTCATTTCTATTTTTTTAACCTTTTATTTCTATCACTTAATTTTGACTATTCTTTTCCCTAGGATGTTTTAATTCCTTTTATATAGAACTATGTCTTTTTATTTACATTTCCTTTTGTTTACACTTGTTTTCCTTTTGTTTTTTTTTTTTTTTATTACACATCAGTGTGCAATATTTTCTGCATTTTTTTCATTTTTTCCTCTTCGTTATGCTTGTGTTTTGTCATGATTTTTCCATTTCATCATGACTTTTCCTCCTCGCCTATGACTTTTAAAGGTTTCACTTTTCACTTTTACATATGTATTTGTTTTTAGATATCAATTTCATTCTACATTGTGTGGGTTTTGGCTCTTACTGAATGTGCTCCTTTCTGCAGCACAGTAGTTTTTGTTGTTATAACTCACATACTCCTCCTTTTTCACTTGAACTTGCCTGCATCTCATAATGTCTCTCTTTCTGCCCCTCATTAAACGAGTATTTTCACGGGCCACCACAGATCTGGCTTTCACATCTCAAAATTAGTTTTCATTCCCTCTCTCTCAGGATGATTTTGAGTAGCTGATCACTCAGAGGTAGTTATTTTGCCTTTGTGTATACCTTCTTAATGCTGGAAACAAAGTGTGCTTCCTCACTTGGTTTACTTGGTCTTTCTCTTTTTCCAGATGCTGCTTGTGTATGCAAAACAAGTAAAAAGAAGTAAATTGATACTTCTTTGTCTTCTTTCTACTGACTTTGGTTCACACAAAAAGCCAAGAGGCAATACAGCAGCAAATAAAGATGTCAGCACAGAACATACATTGCAGACACTATGGGAATACAGAAAGCTGGGGAAGAACATCTGCTTAAAAGTGTACTTAGGAAACCTTGGTCAGGTTTTTTCATTAAAATCATACACGTTTTGAAGTGCTGATTGCAGTAGCAAGCACTTGCTGCTTTCAGAATCCGATTTATTTTATGAAAATCAGATCCGGCAGTCTCTCTACCCTTCCCAGCTTATCTTGGGGGATGGGAAAAAAAAAAGATAAGGGAAGTCTGGTTTTCTGGCTTGCTCCATGGATTCAGTAACACAGATGAGGAGAACGGTAATGGAGGTTATGCAGCTGCTGGCCCTGATTAACTGAGCTCCCTCTGAAGAACCACAGAAATGCTGTTTGGAGGACACCTCTGGAGGGCTCCAGTTCACATCCCATGAGAGATGTGTGCTGTCCAGCCTCCTGGCCCCAACCAGCCCCACCTGGGGCTTCTCCTCCCCTGCCCACGGCCCTGGAACCCCAGTTCAAGCTGAGCTTGCTCCTCGACCTCCTCCTCTTGAGCAGAACAACAGGAGGTTGTGCCAGTCGGGGATTTGCCAAGCCCCGGCTTGAGAGGCTCCAGCCGTGCACCCTGCACCTCTCTGGGCAGCCTGCTCTGCTGTGGTGCTCTCCTGGGGAAGCCCCAAGGTGCCGGATGCAGCTGTTGCTGTGGATGATACGGCCTGGCACCATGGTGAGATGTAATTTTTCCTGGCCTGTGTAGCTCCCTCTTCAAGCAGTGCAGGCAGTGATGGTGTGGTCCTCCCCGTGTCCTTGCCCTTCCTTAGCCGGAGAGGGGAGCAGGGCAGGGCCATTGGTGCTGGCTGTGTGTGCCTGCCAGCACTGACACCCTGTGATGTGGCAGGGTGTGTGTATGAACATGTGTGCTGTTCACGTGTGCGTGTGTGTGTCTGCCTCCGGCCAGTGCCTGCTCAGCCTTGATACCAGTTGCTCCTACAGGTGTGGAGTGGCAGCAGAATTCCCGTCCTGGACTGCTGGATTTGGCAAACCCTAACAGCCATACCCTTAGGTCAGTGTGCTCTACAGATTTGCTGAAGATGGGCTCTGTCACCATCCAGGCCACAGATGGAAATGTGGAACCGCAGGGGCACAGGTACAAATCTCTGCTTCTCTCACTGTCATCTTCCAGCTGGAGCTACTGAGCATTTCAGTCCAGACAATTTTAACAGTCTTACCCATTACACTAATTCTCAGCTTTCAAATGAGAATGCTGTGGGAGGAAACACCTCAAGCCATGGTACATCACATCCACCTCTCTTCTAAAGTTTTGTGTCCTTTTCTGCTTCCTTTTTCTTCTGTCTCTAAGAGGCATCCCAGGAAAGAAAACCTCACTCTCTGATTCTAGACCTACCTCTCTGATTCCTAGACTTATCTATGGTGGGAATTCCAGACACATTCATATTAAACGTTTATCACACGAATTATTATTTCCATGCCTTACATGAGCTGCTACAAGCTGTAAGTGGTGAGAGGCACAAATGGTCTCCTGTATCAGCTGTGTGGGGTTAGAAGTTTGGAAAGCAGTTGTTAGTCTGTTCTGGCAGCTAGGAACTCGGCAGCATTATAGGAGAAACACGTTAGTGGGAAATTAGCTCCCTTGAATCCACACAAATTTGATCCCATCCCAGTGAAACTGTTTGATCAAGGACTGTGGCTTTTTACAATTTTCTATGTTATCAATGCTACTAGTTGTCTGAATATTGTTTTAAAGTGCATTTAACTGCAAAATTATATTTACAGGAGAGAAAACAAAAGATGTCATTCACAAATAAACTTGCCTCTTGAAGTTAAATTATATTTGAAGCTGAAAAGTGAAAGAAGTAGCAACAACTGAACTGTTACTTTATCAGTAAAATGAAGATTTTATTTTGGTTTCAGTTGTAAAAGAGGTATCTCAGCAGAGGACTGATATTCTTGCTTCCTTTCATGCCCATGAAATGAACTAAGTAAGTTCATTTAAGTTTGAAAAAAGTATAAGCCAATGTAAATACAGTACAACAAAGATTTTTGATTCAGGGTAAAAGTGGGTCCAGGACCTACCCAACATTCATCTTCTTCTTCTTCTTTTTTTTTTTTTGGCATAATTCCTGAAATTCTTCTTAGAGAGGGCAATAGATCTTCGAACATTCCTTTGTATCTGCCCTTAGTTTCTGCATTTCTGAGTGCTTAAGAGGCAACATGTTACTTCTTTACATACCACTGTTAAAATGAAAACCCAGAATCCCCAATTATAGCAATTTAAAGGGATGTGAATAAATGAGATTATGAGGGAAATTTTTGTTCTCAAATACTTCCTATATTGATTTTATCTTCCCTAATGACAGTTTATTTAGTTTCAGACTGTGCTAGGAAATGTGTGTTTGTCTGGACAGCAGTTTCCTGTGAATCTGGAAGGCGCTTGGTTGCTGCTGTGCATAATTTATTTCCTGGCTGGCACTTGCAGCACTGATGTGTAACCCAAGCATGGTTGCATTCACATTTGTTCTGAGTGAAGGTAAGCAAGAAAAATTACAGTAACTTTGTTTAATCTCTGACCTCTTTCAAAAGGGCAAACAAGGTCATCATCCTTTTTGTCATATGTTCCTTTTGCAGTTTCTTGTAGGCTATTAAAAAAATGAGTTGTATGAAGAACATGTGGAGCTTGCAGTTCCATTGTGTCTTTCACTATAGCCAATAAGTGTATTATTTTCCATTTTCATTCACAGTCTGTTAGAAAAAGGATGCCTTCACTTGCTATCTGACAGTCACGAGAAAAGCAACCAAGAGATTCTTTGACAGAAGATTCACATTCTGGATACTGCACAGTCTGAGTTCTGGTGTTGAGTGCTGGCTTAATATTCACTGATGGCCAAAGGTTTAAGCCAGCTGATGACTTTTACACAAGACAAAAGGGAGTATTTCAGAAGCTCAAGGTCAGCCTAAGCTGGCATAGCCTGGGATCAGTGCCTGGGATCAGTGCACTGCGCTGGGCTATTATCCAGGGTAAATATATTTGGGAAACACTAGGTCAGTATTCAAGACTGGAGATCTGACAATCCAGCTGCATCCCCTGTGGATGTAGAAGACCAACATCAAAGAAACGAAACAACAAAAAAAGTATTGCATTTTGTTATGAACATGGTGGTCTAAAGATATCATTAGAATGAGGCCTATAGGAAGCAATAACTTATTAAACTATGATCTATCATGAGGAAAAAAGTAGACAAGTTTTGAGAGGACAATCCCTTCCCCAGGACATAGTTAGGAATTAAGATTAATTCCTCTGAGGTGAGTTATTTAACAGTAAGTAATCACTTATCAGTGAATTATTTAACTTTACAAGGAAAGGTGCCTGGAGTCTTTGGAGCAGAGAGGATATAAGTGCAAGGGGCAGAAAAAGAGGGGAAGAGAAGTTTTGTGTTCTGTGGAGTATAAAATGTTTGGAGGGTGAGGAAGGAGGCTATAACGTGCCATAAAAAGAGTCTTTATTAATAGAGTCCATGTGTTGTCTGTCCTCGTGTTACGCACTTAATTCCCAGGTACGCCTGAGTACAGTGTTTTGTGAATCTCCCTCGGGGATCAGGACTGGGCGATGAAACACTTGTTCTGTGCTAAGCATTTCCTTGATGGCTGTATGTGTCATCCCTTACACATTACCACAGGATCTAATTCTATCTCGTAGCGGCTACTCACTTTCACCTCCACAGTTTGTGAGAGCTTTTGCTGTGAGCTGAATTAAGCATGCAAAGGTGAGATCTGCCAGTAGAGTAAGGTCACTGGTAGATTTCTTTGGGAATCTGGTCATGTGCTTGTGCTTTTCAACACATTCATCAACAACCTAGAAAAGGCAGGAAACAGTGAGATGACAAAGTTTGCAGCTGATACTGAGGTACCAGAGTGGTAAAAAAGTGGCAGCTTTTCAGCAGAAACTCATCATGGTACTCTCTGGGCACTACACTGAATTACAAAATTCTTGTTAGTAAACATGAAATGACGGGGAAGAATAACTCCAATTACACGTATAAAAACAACGGCTCTAAGCCATCTGTCACCCCTTGAAAGGAAGAATTTGCAGCAAACATGTATGTGTCAGCTCGGTGCTCTGGGGTGGCTAAAAAGCAAATGGAGCCCTATAAATGGGGCAGGCTCCGTCCTCCAGCTGCTCTTGGGCAGGAGAAGCAGGATGTTGGAACTGGCACCAAGAAGGTGTATTTTAGGTTTGACCCAACCTGGCCATCTTTGTGTTAATGATTCTGTCAGGTCACAGTGTTAGTGGTGTTCTGTTGACAAACTTTTGTTTGGTTGCAACAGATTTCTTGAAGTCTAGATCTTTTTACTGTATTTTGTAGAGTGGAAATGTGCTGAATTTAGCAAGTTTGGGAGGCTTCTTAGGGGCCAGTAGCATAGTTTTTTAAATGCTCCAAGGAAGGGCTTTTATATTCAAAAATCTGTGTCATGTTTTCAGCTGTGTCACTTGGACCAGTGGACAGGAATCATGGGACTGAGGGGCCAGGACTGAGTAAAAAGCCTTTGGTCTGACACTGGTCACATGCATTACATCACAGGCGTGCATCCATCACTCAGCAAATAAAGTGCCCAGCACACGACAATCACATGCCCATCGTGTGCCAGTCACCTACTAATCAGATGCCTGTCGAGTGCCTGGGCATCTGTTTCATCTTAAACTAAAGCTGTCCTTTTGGAAGAGACTCCCTTTCTACTGTGTCAGTCCACTGGCATTTGTGGAGTGACACAGGGGAGGGGAGTGGGGCAGGGATGCAAATGAGACACTGGGATTGAATTGATAAATCAGGGAAAACAGGCTGGAAGAGAGCTTTAAGTAACAGGTTAATGGGTATTTGAGGAACCTCTTGTGGTTTCTAACTGTTGAACTCAAGTACCTATATGTTCTTTTACCTCCATTTATCTCCATTTAAAAAAGGTTTATAGAGATCTTTATTTCAGCCAGTCAGTCAATTGCTCTTGTCTTTACAGATAATGTTAAGTATGTTATAGAACTTTCCTGAGTGCTTCAAGGTACAGAATAAAACCAGAGAAATTTAATTTGATTGAGGCTTTTGGATACCGCCTAGGCCAACCTCCTGCTCCAAGAAGGGCTAACTTCAAAGCGAGATGTGGGATACTCCTTAAAATACTTTCTGCAATTTGCTAAGACATTAAGAGCAGCTCACTTTAATTTCTTGCTTCTGGGCACACTGTGCTGTTTGAATTCAAAGTGGTATTCTAGTATTAAATTCTGCGTCCATATGCAAAAAAAAAACCCCTCAAAATAACTGCCTTGCCTGCTCTTTGTTTGTTTGTGACAGCAGTTTGACTCTTTTTTATTTTACATCTAGAGGCCCACCTTTCAGCTGCTGCCGTATGAAGAGATTCCTAGTTAACCCAAGGGTGGACTGGGAGTTAGCCATTCAGGATAGAGTGACATGCAGCCACTGTATATTGCCATTGCCTACTGAGCTGAACTCTCTCGCTGGGGAAGATGGTTAGGAGGCTGGGGCATGTCATGTGTGGGGAGGCTGCGGGAGCTGAGTTTGTAAATCTGGAGAAAAGAAGTTTGGAGAGTGAGGGGGAAGCCTCACTGCAGTCATCCTTTATCTAAGAGAATGCCAGGGAAGATGGATCCAGATTCCTGGGAAATAGCCATCCTTAAAGATTTCTGAAATGGGAAACAACATAAAAGAAAAATGTTCTGTGTCAACATGCTGTCTACATTGAAGAATTCTTTGGACTGTTCTGCCTGTGACTACTGCCTTCATGGAATCCATAGATAGAACCAAACTTGTTTTCCTTAGCAAAATTTGTTCTTGCTATTTTTCCCTAAAAATAAAAGGTTTAAATAACAAAAAGTTCTCATCTATGGGCTATGGAAGCTGTGTCTTTTGCATTTTGTTCTTATCCCAGCCAAATTTCTGTAAGGAGAAATAAATTTTCAATAGTCCACTATTCAAATTATCTGATAAGAACAAAGTTACCTGTCATAGAAACACACATTCAGTGCTGGCTGAAGCTTGGGCTGCCTGTTGACTAGATTTGCAGCTGTGTGAATCATGACTACTGACATAGAATAAGTGCCTATAAAAAATTTAAGAAAATCAGAACCCAACCTACTAATTTTCACTAATTAGATTCTGTTGGATTGAGACACAAACACCATGACTGATTAATATTTAAGTTTTGATCGCAGCCTTTCCTGTGCCTGAAGAACACTCCAGTTTCATACAGCCCGTTTTCAGATAGTGTTCAAAACCTTCTTCAATGCCACCAAAGTAAATTACTCCCCATCCCTGACCTCCTGTTATCTTCAGATGTCTAATCTGGAATTTCTTGGCTCCTGTAAGATTTGATGTGACTGATGCATCTCTCAAGGAGGAGTAATAAAGGGTACTGTGATCCAAAGAGGTCTTGATCACAAATAATTTTTGAGACCCAATGTTTTCATTCTCAGATCTTTCCCAAGCCGCGAGAAAACGGTGCTTTTCTCAGACTTGAAAATTGAAGCAAAACTCCACGACCACATTTGAAGCAAGACAAGGAATTATCCATGAATGCAGGCCAGTGCAACTTCTTGTCAGATCCAGCCCAGCAGTTTCAAGGCAGGTGGCAAGACAAGCCTGAGGTCAAACCAGGCACTCAGTCCAGAGCTCAGGCACAGAGATCAGGTTCATGGCCAGGCACATAGGTATGCTTATGATATGGCTACAGACAAGCAAATCTGCAGCACAGATCAGACTAACAGGGGCTCACAGCACAGGATGGGCCTTAAAAAAGCCTGGACCCATGAGCAGAATGGGTGGATGGAGCCCATTGGTGAGGTTGACCAAGGCCTTCTTAGTGCCCTCAGTTGTCTGACACATCTTGGGACTTTCAAGGACTGTCACTAACATTTCTCACACAGAAGAAAATGAGATTTTGGGCCATGAAGCTGACTATCTCTGAGTTCACCATGAGGCTTAGAACTTCTTTAGATGTATCCCACTGTCATCCTCCATCTTTCAGTGTACAGCCTAGCTGGAGATAATTTAAGCAAGTGCCTTCATTATCTGCTTTTTCTCCTTATTTTTCAATGATACCTTGTTTACTATGTACCGTTCTCTCAGTACCTCTGAGGGGAAGGAAATTCTCAGAGTCAGAGAAATTGCACAATTCATTTCATTTAAAGCTGCAAGTACTTGGTACAGTCACAAATCAGAAGAATAAATTCAAATCAGGCAATAGAGCCTCAGTTAAGGAATCCAAGAATAGAGGAACATAAATGAGTTATTACCTTCAGGTAACTTTATTTACTAATTTAACAAGCTTCCTTACATAAACACTGAAGAGCCAAGACTAAGCCTACTAATCAGCACTTAATTTCCTTAAACAGGAGACCAATGTGGTCTCACGTGGCCCCATGCCTTGATGAGACCATGCCTTCAAACTCTGGCAGTTCTGCTGTCTCTGTTCTACTGATCTGTTTCATCCACCAGGCAAATACATCTAATGTGCTGAATTGGATGTTGAAGAGAAAAGGAGAGGATTTTTGCACTGAATATAAATGTTCACGCTTCTGAACTTTGTGTGTGAATCTACTACTTCTTTTGTGTGACATTTGGAAGCCTTTCATCTGTTTCTGAACAGCACAGATCCCATCAGAGAAGGGGCAGTCACAGAGACCATCCTAAGCAGATCTCTTGCACACCTGTGTGGCACTAAAAATAACGGAAAAAAAAACCACCAACAGCTGCTGTTACCTTCTACTTAAATCAGCCCTCATTACACAGATGTTCGTTGACAGCAGAGGAATGAAAGAACTTCAGAGTTGCAGGCACCATTAGACTTTCCAGAGTGGGAAGATACACTATTTGCCACAGGCTGTCATCTCATCACAGTCTTTTTTTTTTCCAGTCAGTGCTCCCTTCTTGTATACCTTTTTCTGTCTTAGCTCCCCAAGCCAAGCAAACAGAAAATATCATTGCATTTTGAGGCTTAGGGAAGACATTATGTTCAAGAGATAATGATCTCCATCAAGGCCTGACAGCCATACTGGGTCTTTGGCTTGGTATATCTATCTATATGTTTTCAAGAGAGATTGCTGCACAGCCCCAAGTATGTGGCAGTGGAGGGCAGATGCTGGAAGGCTCTGGATGTGTACTGCTACTGGATAAAGCTCCCAGATGTATTTACTGAGGCATGCTCTGGTGGGCATAAAGAAAGAGCATTATGGAGAAACAAATGTCAAAACAGGATTAATAGTTTTGTTTGCTATACGAGGTATAAGGAGACGTGGTACTGGGTGGGAATGAACTTCTCCACAGACAGGATCCTGCTGTGGTCCTGTCTGATGCTGCAGAAGAATAGGATTTCCAGCACCTGAAGAAGTGTAAGCTTTACTTGCTAACTGCATTTCTCCTCCTATTTCTGTCGTGGTTTTAAAAAAATTATTGAAGCAGTTTTGTTACACCATTTGTGCCTTTCCTACTGAGATCCAGAAAGAACGCTGTGCCCCTCCCAGAGCACAGTAGCTGTGCAGCTGACTGAGGAGGAGGGGAGTTAGCAGTTCCTTTATGAAACATAAAAATAGTTCATACTGTTTACATTAAGAACTTTGATGGGCCATGTCATTTAAGGCTTTGAGGGTAGAGTTTCTCCTGTGATACGGAGTTGTTAAACTGTACAGTGAAGGAATGGTGAGAAACATATGTGTTGTCATGCCACTCCCCCGGGACACTTTGCATCTTTTTCATGCTGAAGGGGAATAGCTCCAAGACATTGTGGGAAGGTTGCCTCATACTTCATGGAGAAAGCATTTCAGCATCTGCATCTAAGCTTAGCATTGTGTACAGCTCCTTAAATAATTAAAAAAACAAAATAAGTGCAAAACATTTTTGCTGCACCGTCTGCCTGTTTGATTTATTCTTCCTGTCACTTAGAAAGACCTTTCAGGATGGATAACCTGATTTTGTACTAGCAGAACATTAAGTTTTACTATCAAGTTGAACTCTTGTGAATACAAAGCAAGTCAGACATTTCACTGCAATCCTTTGTTATGTTACCAGGGATATCATCAGCGGAATTCATTAAATACGTCTTTCAATTCCAGTGAAGACTATCTTCACCTCATCTGGAGAGAATACTACATTTCTCAGCTTTCTAGATAAGACAAGCAGAAAAAAAAAAGCCCAGGGAGACTGAATTATCACTTAAAGGAATCTTATCTCTCTTCGCCGCTCTCTATTTTTTGCTTAGATTCCCTGGGTTTTTTCCCCTGCTAAGAAGAAACCTACTTTTGATTCAGCGGTAGGTTGTTCTCATGTTGAGCTCTCATCATTGAGGAGATTGGATGATACTATATATTGGCATCTCCAAGTCTTAGCTGATTGTTCTCAGTCTTTTCCATTCAGACTGTGCTTTCAGATTAACCAGGAAAAAAGGAAATTTTCTCAGGAATCTAACTTTTTAAAGTTCCTTGTCAATAAAGAAGAGAAATAAATCAAGGAGGTAAAATTCATAGATAAACTCTTTCTAGGTGAAGATGAACTTGAGTTCTCCTGTGAAGCCATGTGTCTTGTTCTGCAAGCTGCTGCCTGAACTGAGTTCAGCAGGATTGAGGACTCTTACACCAGGGTCAGATGACTATAGGGTGTCTCCATGGAAATCATGGAAATTTTATACTTTTTTTCTGAGATAAGACTGTGGTCAAGTGTTCTGCAGAGTAGTTCTGCAATTAACTAGTCCTAAAAGCAAACCTCTAGTATCCAAACAGTCATGAAGCTTTTTAGGAAATAAATGTGAGGCCTGGGAATGTACAGCATAATTTCTTTACAGAAGCTGCATGTCTTTTTGTTTGGACAAGGCTCACACATTTTCATGATACAATTTGTTCAGACATTTGGATGGTCGAATACTGTGCATATAAATATATGTTGCAAATTATTCTATCCCCTTAAGAAAATACTGTCAGAATGCAAAGCAGAAGGGATAATTTTTTCAGCTTCCTATGTGGTAGATTTTGGTGCAACAATGACTCTGAATGAGCGATTCGCTCAGAGATTTGCAAGACCTGTAGGAAGATAACAGGTAAAGGGAGACAAGAGATTTTAATGAACAAGAAGAAGCAGGAGTTATTTTAATAATTGTTTGCATTACATTTTTTTCCCCTAAGTGAAAATATCACTAGTAGAACAACTCTTACCTGTGAAATCAGAATCAGTGACACTAATAGGGACTCCTATTTTCAAGATATTTCAAGAATAGTATATTTTTCTATATTTGTTTTCACCCTGCATGCATGATTCAGTTTTGTATCACCCAAAGGGAAATTAGAGAAAACAGGGGGCATGAATTTTCACAAGCACAGCAGAGCAAGGGGAAGAAATAGCACTTAAGAGGAGAATTCTGAATAGTTGTAAGGAAGAAATTCTTCAGCACAAGAGCATTGAATCACTGAAATATATTGTTCGGGGAGGTTGTGGAATCCACATCCTTGGATATGTTCAAAACTCATGTGGGCAAGACCCAGAGCAATCTGAATTAGCTTTGAAGAGCCTTGTTTGGAATTGTGCTTGAGTCAGAAGACTTTCAGAGTTCCTTTGAGTCTAAGTGCTTCTATCATCCTATGATCTCAGTTATACCACAAAGTGATAAGTAATCAGAAAACAAGACTAATTACTGGATTTTCTGAGGAAAGGCATGTGACTGCAAGAGTACATGAGGATTAAACAGCAAAATGTGTTGCATCCGGAAAAGAAAGACTGAGAAGGGGTAAAAGAGGGAACATACTGTGGCAATGATGGCTGCTGAGTTCAGAAATACATGGAAGTATTCCACATGCTGTGGATGAATATGTGGCATTTTCTTCATTGGGAAGCCATGATGTAAATTATTGAGGTAAAGCAATATCTAGATAGCTGCATAGAAAAACTACGACTTTTGCTTCTCCATGACGCTAGGCAAGATGCATTCCAATATTTACAGTTAGAGATACAAACTGATTACTTGCAGCACCTTTTGCATGTAAGACACCAACTATTAGGCCAGATACTTTTAGATAGTTACTTAAATATTTCAGTTCTTCAAATCTCTGTATTAGAAGTGTGTAAGAAAAGCAGAACACTAAGATAAACAAGTCAGTGGTAAGATCCTATCAAATTTATTGCTGTCTTTCTTTCTCTTTGCTTGTATCTGCAGATTAGATGCCTGTAAGCAAGAGTCCTTTGAGACTCGTGAAAAAACTCTCTCCAAGCCCTAAGATAAAGGTGTGTCTTGCTGGTATTCAAAATTCTTCTTCTACACTTTCTTCTTCTACACTTTTTTCTTCTACACTTGCAGCAAAAAAAAAAAAAAAAAAAAAA